>CM030189.1:12292526-12660255 GCA_017639675.1 Aplochiton taeniatus
TGCTTTGTTTTGTTTGCGCCTGTAAGGGCCTACTAATTGGACAAAGTCAACAACTGACCCAACACTGAGAAATAGGTGAAGGGGAGGTGCAGTGAAGGGGGAGGAGAGAGATGAAGGGAGGGAGGAGGCCATTTAATTAGCCATAAATCTAGAAAATAATAAAAATAATACATTGTAGTTGAGGGCGCCTTTCAGGACACTCAAGGTCACCTTACAATAGGCAGATCAATCAAATATAAGTAGCATAGTAACAATACAACATGAATAGCACACAGAGGAAAATTACAGGTAATACAAGGGAGCGTTAAAGTGAAAAAGCGAATTGGAACAAATGAGTTTTTAGGCGTGACTTGAAGGATGGTCCAGTAGCAGACTGTGGGATGAGTGGGGGGAGGGAGTTCCTGAGCCACATTGATAGTGACAGACTGTATGGGATATCCAAAAACCTTGTGATAGCGTGTCTTTAGTTCTACCAAACATTCTGCCGACGTCACCCCCATGTCCCGTAACACAGCCTGACCTGATGTAAACTTCCAACCGTTCACGGGCCTCGTTTCTCCAGGTCTAACACTGCAGTCGGCCCTTTGGGACGGCGCTTCGTTTTACAACGAGCAGAGAGGTGTCAAGGTTAGGCAGGGCGGCTTACTGTGCGCTTAGGCTAACATTGGTTAACATCATTTCTCCGGGAGGGGAGGCCATTGCCGGTGTTTGGTAACTCCACTGCACCGTTTAGTGGGAGTCAGAAGCTCTCCTCTGTTCGAAGAACCCCAGAGAGAAACTTAATCCTAAGACCTCATTTGTGGCATGTAACCTATGGTCCATGCACATTTTCTAGTGAAATGTTATGACATACTTGAGCCAAATTGTATGTGTGCGTGTTGTGACTTGTCCGCTCTTGAAGTATGTCTTAAGTAGCCTGTCTCCCGTAGTGCCGCGGTGGTTAAGGTGGAGTGTTGGATATTTAGAAACCGGGAGCAGGTTCCAGCAACTTTGGCAAGCACATGGGGTTGGATAGTTTGAGTGGTTAAAGTGCTGGATTGTCTCAATGACAATATCACTTTATGTTTTATGTTTTGTTTGCTTATGAGGAAATCAATGGACAAGCAACCGCATTGTTCCGCGAAGTTATAGCTGCTTTGTTACTATTAACCTGCAAGATTCAAAGATATTGATATTGACCCCCAGCAGTGTAGGTTTAGTTAAAGCAAGCACCAAAGTCACAAGATATGATCTGCTTATTGGTTGCCTGGCAACCTCTGTACACCCTGCTTTGACTATGTGTACAGAATGACAAATCTGTATTTACCTTTGGTTAAAATTTGCTCAAAGGGAATTTTGTTTCAATAGCCCCCCCCCACCCCCACCCCCCCAAAAAAAGAAAGAAAAAAAACGCAGTTCCATTGACGCCATACAGAACTTGCACAGTTAGAGGCGCCGGGTGCCAGGAAATCACTGCTTGTTGTATGCAATTTCCTTTTTCATAAACAGATATGGTAGACATGGGGGTGAATGAGCCATGTCATTCTGACTGTTGGAAGGTGTTGAGTGAAGGCTAGGATCCGCTTTGTCGAGCGTCAACGAAACAACACTGCAGCCAGAGGAGCAGCTGTGGCCGTGGGTCGGGGCGTGCAGCCTCTCCTGTGGCCTGGGTAGGACGCCGGTAAGCTGGGTCAGGGCGTGCAGCCTCTCCTGTGGCCTGGGTAGGACACCGGTAGGCTGGGTCAGGGCGTGCAGCCTCTCCTGTGGCCTGGGAAGGACGCCGGTAGGCTGGGTCAGGGCGTGCAGCCTCTCCTGTGGCCTGGGAAGGACGCCGGTAGGCTGGGTCAGGGCGTGCAGCCTCTCCTGTGGCCTGGGAAGGACGCCGGTAGGCTGGGTCAGGGCGTGCAGCCTCTCCTGTGGCCTGGGAAGGACGCCGGTAGGCTGGGCGACTGGAGGGGACGGTGGAGGAGTAGTAGTTGAAGACCTACCCAGACTCTCCTGTATTTGGGGCTACGTCCCCTCATAGTCCTCTTCCCTTCCGGTGTATCTGTGGCCTGACACTACTGCCCCATTGGTTGGATGAAAGAGCCGTGTGATCAAAGGCTCGGTTCCCATAGGCTGATAGAGACCTTAGCTAAGGGTGGGTTGAGAACTTTAGACTTGACAGGCTAGCACTTCCCACCCTTTCAAAACTTGGCTTGCACACATACATGTACTTGTGTGAATATATATATACTGTATATATATATATATATATATATATATATATAAATATATATATATATATATATATATATATATATATATATATATATATATCCTGTGTGTGTGTGTGTGTGTGTGTGTGTGTGTGTGTGTGTGAGTGTGTTGATGAAATGATGGTATCATCACATGCATAAGCATGTACATTCACACCAACACACACACACACATATACACGCAAACACATTAGGATCCTCGTAGCCACTGACATTCAATCCCCCCTGGTTAAATCCTTGGAAGTCGTCGAGTACCTATATAGTTTCTCGGTAGGTCACTCACCACACACTATTACACTCCCAACTGATGAGGCGTGACCGAGTTTGGTCACCACTCCCCTGACCTCTGGGGTTTGTCAGAAATTGTGTAGATTTGCTGTCTGTCAAAACCAACGAGGTGTCACCGTCCGTCCACACCCAGCACTGCCAGGGAGGGAGAGGGGCGTCCCACCGTGTCAACGCCCAGGCCGATGCCCATCCTGAAGATAAGTGGCAGGAGAAGGAGGGCGCCCAGTTTCCCATGGCTCAGGAGTGAGGTCGCTCCCGGGAGAAAGTGATGAGATGTTTCCAGGTGCGAGTGTCCCACCTCACACTTATCGAGGCCCGGCTGCCCTCCCTTTCCTGCTGGAAACTCTGTGATGCCAACAGAGCAAGGCAGCCCAGGAGGATTCTGGGACTGGCGTGGAATCCACAGGTTGTTTCTTAGTGTCAGGACATGGCACTGCTGGATCCAAAGCTTTTGACTTGCGTTGTGTACTGATTTACATTTTCATGGCTCCAGACTGCCACTACTTTGGTGTCACAAAAAAAGGGGGAAAAAGGGTGACACTGCTGCCACTTGTCTTTCATTGGTTATTATTATTATTATTATTCAATAAAATGTATTCAGTTGTTGTGCTACTGCCACTAACTGAAAAACTCAGTTGCAGCCCTGCCACCAGTGTAAAATGTCTGTTTTGAGCCCTGATTTTGGATAACATGAGCTTTTGGTGCAAGAGGCAGGACAGAGCAGTTATTATGAATGAGCAATCTTGTTCAGAAGGAAGCTAAGTTGTCAGTTGTTAGTCAGAGGGAAGTATCAGATAAAAAAGACCAACTAAGAGCTTGGGACAAAGACTGTATTTGCACAGCTCAACACCTCCAAAATATGTGAAATGTGGCTACTAAATTATGTAACTAAAAATAGATTAGCATACAGCACCAGACAGTCAAAAGTTTGGACAAATGCGAAACGTGTCCAAACCTTTGACTGGCACTGTAGTTTTAAATGACCTTAATCTCCGTGGATCCGCTATTTGTTTTCTATCATCACACTTAATGTTTGATATTGCTAATGTAATTGCCTAACACAATGGTGACATCTAGTGTTGCCTTTAAATCTTCACGCATTGTCAAAGACCAATAACCAAGCCTTGCCACAGTTTAGAAATTATTAGATATTTAAGAAATGTAGCCGTTAAAATGATGAGAAACACATGTGGTTTATTTCATTTTCATGGTTATGCAATGAGGGTCACAGGCACCTATTGACTGGTTCCGGAGAGTGTGTGGCAGAGCCTTGTGAGTTGGTTGCAGAGTAACAGCCAGAGCCTTTTGGCTCTGGACATGGTTCAGGCAGCACAGTATGTGCAATGACATCATTGTTATAGTGAGGTCACTGTGGGCACACCAAGGTGCCATATTGGCGGACACAATGTCCAACTGTTCCATTCCTGTGGGGTAACTGAATGGCGTGCCGGAAAAGCAGCCAACATTAGGACCAACGTAGCTGGTGAAAGAACAGTTATATTTTGCAAGAATACCATGCATGTCTTCCAGGGATTTATGAGTTTCAAAATGGGTATTCACTCTATTCAGCTATGTGCTGTATGCTGAGTCCTGACAATGGATGTGAAGTGGTTTTAGAATGCAGAATGCGTACTGCAATATTAAAGGGTTGGTTCAACATTTTGGGAGATAAGATATTTTCCTACTTACCCCTAGTCAGACGAGATGATCGATATTAATCTTATGATTGTACGTCCAATAATTAGTTATTTAGGTGAGTAGGTAAATGTAGCCTAGCTTAGCAACAATGGCTGTAAGCCATCGGTTGCTGCTAGCTTGGCTGTTCCTAGTCTGTTCACTTTTAAGCAGGAACATATCTTTTTCCCCCAAAAGTTGAACTATACCTTTAACAACAAGAGCTGGGCACCTGACCCATCACTGTACACTCATGGTCTTACACGAGTTTGTCATGTATTAGCATATAAGTGTTGAAATGTCTGATGGTCACTTCCTGCCAGTAAAACGAACTGTGAACACATCTGCCTTATATTATGCGTTGTATCCCTGGTCTTTAACACTCCAGCCAGTCTCTGCTTCTGTGCCAATGCTGACGGCTGCTGGAAAAAAAGTCCAGTTCAACGCTTTGAAACTCACTTTGCTTTCTCCAGATGCCCCCCCCCCCCCCACACACACACACAGCTGGTGCTCAAGCCCAACTGGTTCCTTGCTGTTGTTTTGCCATCAGCAGTTATTTATAGAAAGAAGTTACGCCATTACCAAAGCAGGTATTTGAGTAAGTCACTAAAAGAGCTACTCAGTTTTTTGTATTTCGTGAAACCAATGCTCCCTTTTTTTCAGGGATTACTTTTCCATGGGAATAATAGACAAGATAATATATTTAAATGTATTCTTACTTCTACACTTTATAATAGAAAACTGTAAGAATACATATTGTTAGCTATCATCAACCAAATCTTATTTAAAGAGAGATTTAAATATAACTGCTCTTTTTACATTTTTCTAAACTTCTGAGATGAGGTAACATTAACTTCCTGTCACTGACCCGCAATGCACGTAACGGCCACTAGATGACACCTAAATCACAGTAAAGAATTGAGAATGCCATTTTACAGAAACAATTTAGTTGTGATACTCTAGCATTTAACATCACGTGAAAACGCATTATTTTGAATGAACCTAATTAAGGTAACGAAAAGATTCGCTTTTGAATCGAAGCTTCTTTACAATAACTATTTGATAGCATGATCCTGTCTAATATCTTAATATTGTATGGCTAACGATACAATTGTCTCAATCAATATCATTCATAACTAATATGTTAGTAAACAAAAATCGAAAACAAACAGTATATCATTTTATAGTACGATGTTATCATTGAAAGAGGATTCGAGACCGAAAGAGTGCACCTTAATAGGAAGACAATAAGTGTCCATCAAGAACGCATCTCCATATGTGGCAAATGTTCTCACGACCACCACAAATAACATTTTGACTAAGATAAGCATCATTCCATTTGAATGGAAATGCATCCATTTCCTATTAGATTACTTTTCAACAGTCACTTGACATTGAGAAAGGAAACAGGACTGCCAGCAATTTAAACTCAGGAGCACGAGCAATCGGACATTATCCAACTTCTGAGTGCTTTCCAGAAGCCTGAATTTACTCATATTGAGAACTTTGGGCTGCAGCCCAGAAAAGCATAATTCATTTGCAGATGCATTCATACAAATATGAACTGGATTGGTCTTATAATTAAACTGAAGTCTAGTGGATGTTTAATAAGTTCATTTAGATTATTCATTTACTCGTTTTCTGTGTCAAATATATGCCTATTTCTAATGTTAGTGTGAGCTATACATTTGTTACTCAGCTCCATTAGGCCTACAACAAAATAATTCTACATTGATTTTTTAATATTACATTTTAGTGATTTAGAGAGTTCGTGTTATCTGTTAGTCCATCACATTTATTAATCCGCCATTCCATATAGTTTAAGAATATATTTTATTGTCGAAAAACACTGCTTAGAAATCATCAGATTATCTAAATAAAGTTAATTGATTTATGTTGTGTTTAAAACAGGTTAAAAAGGTCTCATGTTTATTCGTTTACAGAAATATATTAACAAATGATCATGAACTAGAATGTATTTGCTGGTTTCAACAATTTACTCATCAGTTAGAAAAACTTGTCAGGTAGGCTATAGTTTTACGTTTATTCATAATGGCATACAGGGGCAAATAAAAGATTAGAGACCTGAATAGCGGGCTCAGGCAATTCACACATATTTATTTCTGCATTTTAGAAGCTTCAAACCAGGGAGTGAAATCCGGACAGGTTGTTATAGCTACCCAATCCACGGGGGTTCTGATGTCTATTTAAAACCCCTCGGACCCTCCCTCTCTCTCCTTTAAACAACATTATATATCACACACAGCATGCCAATGCGACCAAGTCTCAATGAGTACTAAAATACTATCTTCCAAAAAACTTAAAGAGTGCGTTTAGCTCAACTGACTCTAGAGCACAGTGCGCAAGGGAACAGTATCATCAGAATTTCCCCTTTGGCAATACCTGCTGATTGGGTCCTAAAGAGCAAGCTGCTTTTAACTTTTAATATTTGGCTACCGTGTGTTGCTGCGACTAGTCGCAAAAGGCGGATTCTCTATTATCTCGTAGGACATAGAAATTAATCTTGAAGGCCCTCCTTATACGTGTTTTGTTTCTCTCAGAGAACCACTGTGCGCGTATGAGCGCGCATGTAGCCTATCTGTTGGAGATGTTAAGCGAAACTTTTTTAAGGATGATATACCTTGGATGTTTCCTGTTTCTCTGTGGGCTTACGCATGTCATGGCAAGTTATCCAATCTGGTGGTAAGTTTTATTTTCACTTTTGCCTATTAACTTGACTATGTTGTTTAATTGTTTAACAATCCTGTTATAACATTTAATTAATACATTATGTGAAACCATTTTAATTAGAATATAGTTAATTTTATGTAGCTTTAACCTCATCTGAATTTCAGTTTTTGCGCGCGCGTGCTATAGGTTTTTCCATTTTCATACATTTTATTCTGCCTATGGACATCAGTGCAAAGCTGTAGTCCAAGCTGGGGAATGCTTGCATAGGTAGACAAATGAAATTCTTGGGGAAAAAGCAGCACGTGAGTCTATGACGCTATTGATTTCAAAGCCTGGTGTAGCAACAATGATTGTTGGCTGTAGGCTATTTTTTGTCTACTGTAGCTATGTTACGCACAACTAATAATATACATTTTCCTCTTCATTTTTTTTTTTTTTTTGAACATACCCTTATAAAAATTTTAATTTGTAATAGCTTACTTTTCGTTTTCTAGCACGTGCAACAAATAGGAGAGTAGCAGAAGATATAAGACCGATCATTTTTTGACAAAATGTTAACAAATTAGGTTACAATGACATATGCTTGAATTAATTAATATAGTAATAAATAAATACATATATATATACATGACATAGATTGTTAAAACGATTAGGCCTATAGTATTCTCAGGTTATTAATTAATAAAACATTTTCATATCATGTTTTCTAATTCATTTAAAGTACAAATATATTTTATCTTTGTATTTTAGAGATTTGGTTTTTGTTCATTAGAATCAGTTTGAAAAAGACTCTTTTCATAAATTATACACTCATTGATCTTTTGAAAAAAGTTATTTACCCTACTCTGAAATGAGCTCAACCATGCTTAAACTTTGATTTCATATGTGTTTTATATACATCTCGGTTGGTCACGCTGGAAAGACTTGAGTAAAGGCCAGGCATACAGTGTCTGTTGTCCTTTGAGCCCTTCTAGCCGAACAAAACATTACCATTCCGGTACACCAAATATGTGCCTAGGATTCCCTCCACACAGCATTGAAGTTATTTTCAAGATTAATTAAACCAACCAAACAAAAACACACATCCAGCACTAAAGAACCTCACACAATGTGTCTGTGTGAAGCATATGGGTTGCTTAGAGATTTTGGGTCTCCTAATTTAGAGTCCCTAATAGGTTCCCTGGTGGTGATGCTGATGAGAATCTCATTACATGCTCAGCTGGAGAGAAATCCATCCAGAATAGTGGACTCTCTGGACCAAAACCAGGAGGAATATTACCTAAATGAGGAGTCCACTCTATGGGCACACTACGCTGGCAGTAGGGGTTTCTCTATTCATTCACGGTACAATAGCACAGGGTTCCAGGCGGACAAACCAATGTCAAACAAACCAGAGTTATTGTTCAATTGATATGGATTGCTGACCAAATTGGTTACTGGCCTTGCATCACTTGTTACTTGTTACAAATAGTTTGACTTGACAATGCCAACTAACTTGAGTGTTGTAGTTCATTCATATCTGACAAATCCATCCACAAACAAACAAACACACATAAAGTCAGAAGTCTCTCAAGATGTGCAGGCCTTGTAATTTGGAATCGCAAAGAGCTGTATAATGCATGTTTTTTTTTTTGTTTTTTTTTGTAGGGCCAAGGTAGTATAAAAATGTCAGCTCATCGCCACTCTTGACTGACACAGTGGATGGCAGGTTTCCATTTGGTCACAGAAAGCAGCCTCAGGTACAATCGTCCGTCATCGGGTTGTGTGTGTCACTGATTTGGCTTTGGGTGGGTGGGTCTGCACGTCGATTCAATCCGGGCCCGAGTGCGACTTCAGAAAACTGAAACTAGGGGAGACGGAATCAACCGGGAGCCGCACGGTCTCAGGGGCTGTCAGTCCTACCAATGCAAACAAAGCTTCGACGCGCTGACGAGCCTTGAGAGGTAGCCGGGATGAAGTCACCATGAAACTTAGCACGCATGACGTGACCGTGACATTTGTTTTCCTTGCGGTTCGCTGGTGGGCTCACGCGTTCAAAATCACGTGGAGCAGGTGCCTTTAAGATCACAGCGACTGGACTATTGTCTGCCGTGTTTACACAGATCGTGTCACCTCTCCCAGGCCTGCCAGGCAGTGTTGTGAGGAGTGGCTTGGTGCGGTGTGCAGTCGTGTTGACGGAAGTGGTGGATCTCGCCTTTAGTTTTGCCATAGGATCTCATTGTAACGAAGTCCTCCGTAACACCAGTCCACAGGGGATCAGTGCAGGATATGGATCCTCACCAAGTCAGGTTCATGTCTGCTTGCTCCAGACCTGCCATGGCACAACCTGACTACCCCCCCCTCTCTCTCTCTCTCTCTCTCTCTCTCCTTGCCTCTTCTCCCTAGTCCACCCCGCCTTAAAAGATAAATACCTGGAGGTGAAAGCTTGCCGCACATTCCTTTTCTCAAACATGCTTCTCTTGATGTCAAAGTCGGCTCCAAGGCCCCAGGGCCCAAGAGTAAAGTGGTAATTCTAAGGGACCCTGCATGGGCTTGCTGAAATATGCATTAAACCCTGGCTGGATACACTTAGATGAGAGCTGCTGAGATGAGGCTGGAATAAAACCTGTTATTTGTTTCCTCTGGTTGTCTTTTTGTTAAAAGATCAGTCACAGAGAATGCACAAATAATTGTTCTATTGCCTTGATTTCTCTGTGTTTTCAAAACACAATACGGATGGTAATTAATTGTCAAATAGCGTGGCATCGCGGATTTTTTGATTGTTCTACTTTTATGAATGAATCACTCTCTCATAATCACTGAGTTATAAAGACTCAGTTACTCAGCTCTCCAATGAGGATTATGATTGATTCAATTGAAGGCCACAGGTTGAAACCGTGTAAGTTCCAAATGTCAGTGGTTTTGAAGATTTGCTCTGTATCCGACAACCCCATATTCTCCTTACAAAAACGTAGAATAAATCTTCAATAATCCTTGTCGAAGCTTTCCCTGCTTCCACTCTCCCTGCTTTCGACCACAATTATCTGAATATCCTCCAGATAGAGCTTAGCATGTTCTTTTTGCAGGGATATAGGTCTGCAAACAGGTTATGCCAACTTTTTGTTGTTGCTGTAATGCGGTCCTTAGAACAGTGCAAACATGTAATTCACACACACACACACACACACTTCAATACAATCCGCAGTCAGAGCCACAGGATAACTACAATGCAATCCAATACACCTTGCATACAATACCCTAAGTAAGGTGTTGAATCAAGCGCAATGCGGAAGTTGTAGGCCTACTGTTCAGGGATGCTGCCTCAGCGTTTCATACACCTGTTAACTTCACTCAACACCAGCGCAGAAAGAACCCAGTCGTTCCTGGCAGGATACATTAAATGCGGTGGCACTTGTTTTCACTTCCCAAACTGGGAAACCTTCTGTTTCCCAAAATAGATCTGTATCTGCTCGCACTTGCGTAGGTGAGGTGGTTTCTCCTGCTGGGGGTCGAACCCGTGTGTTTTCTGCACGACGCGTTGTGTGTATTAGAGAGAAGCGTCTGCGGTGAGCTGGGATGTGGACTCGGGTTTCTGCCTCGGATTGCGAATTGACACATGCCAAAGGGAGGTTGATTTGTAAGGAGGGTTTCCTTGTTCACTCTCTCCCGTTGTCGACAGAGTTCAGACGACTGAGATTTCTTCGGACTCGAGTGCAACCGGTTGTTATTCTGTATTTCCCATTTATGATTAACTAGAATGAAAGTCTAGTCCATTGAAATGAGCAAGTGAAACCGCTGTGAAGTGAGCATGACACATAGCTCAACCATTTGCTCAGGGGCCTGCCGTGAAAGGTACAATTAGGCCTACTTCGTCGACAACTTTCGAATGAGAAATTGATACGGGAAAATGCGTAGAAATGAGTGCACCAGGCCCTGGTTGGCATGTGCCGCTGCACTACACAGGCGAAGCGTTCAAGGGTAACGTGTTTTCGCACAGTAGACCAGCAGCTCTAAGTCGGGTCACTCAGAGTTGTTGCCGGAAGACAGAGCAGTGGAGAGTTTGTCTCGACGGAGCCTGAGGTGGGTCTTTGGGTAATCTTATTGTGATCAGTAATTAGTTCTTGAAGAACGTCGACCAGGTCAACAGACAGTGGGCTAATGGAGCAGCGTGTGACAGCTCACACCTGTCGAGGCTTGGCTGCTCAAGCCCGTCTCGTGTGTGTGTGTGTGTGTGTGTGTGTGTGTGTGTGTGTGTGTGTGTGTGTGTGTGTGTGTGTGTGTGTGTGTGCGTGCGTGTGTGTGCGTGCGTGCGTGTGTGTGTGTGTGTTCGTGTGTGTGTGTCAGGCAGCCACTGTAAGATCTGAGACTAGATCACTTGTGCGAGGATCACCAGATCATTGGTGCTCTAAAGTGCACAGCGCTGTGGACTGGAGTATGATCAGCTACTGTGTTGCTACTATGTTGGGGGTCTTTCCGACCACAGCACCAATGTTAGCTACTGGACAACATTCCACGATCATGCTTAATGTGTAAAGACCAATCATGAGTAGAGCCAAATTATGGAATTGTATTTTTGTTCTTCTTTGCAATTCAAAAAATCATAAAACTATCCTTACAAAATGTTTTCCATTGTAGGCCATCAAACTCAGCTATTGGTAGGTAGTCATTAACCAATTTTTGCACTGGGAGAATTATTGGACGGAGATGAAAAGCTGCCCTAGGTAAATCTATTACATTTACAGTGCTGCAAAAAAAAGTGTTTGTCAAGGTGATGTAACTGAAAATGATACTGGGGAAAAGTTGTCACATTTCCATAGTTACAAGACGTAAACAGCCTAATAGAGGACAGCACTCATGTACACACCGACACACACACACCAACACCGACACACACACACACACACACACACACACACATAAAGATGTAATCAGTGAACAATCAAGTTTACACTTGTTACAACCCAGAGCAGGGTCAAAGGAAAGAGCTAGAGAGAGAGGGAGGGAGAGAGAGGGAGGGAGAGAGAGAGAGAGAGGGGGGGGAGGGTGCTGGGCCTTCTACGTACACGCGCTCTCTGAAGTCTCAATGCAGAGCTTGCCCCTCCATTACCATAAACCGTGGGCCTGCTAGGTGCGTGGACAGGTAATAACCAGGTGTCGTTTTCAGAGTTGTCAACCGATGGTGGATGAGCCTACTCGGGCTCGTCTGGGGACTTTCATCTGAAGGCCTGGCTGCTCACCTTTGTGGTGAGGGGACTGCAATTTGAACGCCCTCAAAGGCCAGGTGGCTACAGAGGAGCGATGAAGGGATGAAGCGGGGATAAGGTGTCTACACGGTGTGGGCTAGAGCGACGGCACCCGCGCAGACACACCGCCAC
This sequence comes from Aplochiton taeniatus, assembly GCA_017639675.1. Classification (NCBI taxonomy): domain Eukaryota; kingdom Metazoa; phylum Chordata; class Actinopteri; order Galaxiiformes; family Galaxiidae; genus Aplochiton; species Aplochiton taeniatus. The sequence continues at coordinate 12,304,771 of CM030189.1, forward strand.
GCACCCCCACCGCCACTGACCCCTCCCTCCTGCCTCCTCCCGCCTCCCTCCTCCCTCCTCCCTCCTCCCCCTGCAGGTCACTGGCCGTGGGCCACCAATACTCCTCCCTCGCCTCGCAGCCCATCCTCTGCGCTTCCATCCCCGGCCTGGTGCCCAAGCAGCTGCGCTTCTGCCGCAACTACGTGGAGATCATGCCCAGCGTGGCCGAGGGCGTCAAGATAGGCATCCAGGAGTGCCAGCACCAGTTCCGAGGGCGCCGCTGGAACTGCACCACCATCAACGACAACCTGGCCATCTTTGGGCCTGTCCTGGATAAAGGTACCCGCGAAACACTCTCGTATAATTTCTGTATTGAACGCTGCAACGTGTTAAGATGCTCTAGGAAGTTTTTGGGGGGTGGGGGTGGGGGGTGGGGTCGATATACTGTGTCATCAAACACTTAACCCAACATCCTCCCTTAAAGGGACAAGGGTTTACGGCTGGTTTCTGCCACACCCCTGCACGGCTCACAGCCAAGATCTTCGCCCTCTGCGTGGTTTGAATACCAGCAGTTAGTGGTTCTTCGTTACCTGCTTCCTGGTACTTGGAGGAAAAACTGGTGTTCCGTATAATCATTTCCTGGGCTCCCCTGGTTGGTTATGCTTGGTATGCTCAGTGAGCAACCATCATTAGTTTTGGACTGCACTCCAGTCGGGGGAATTCTTGTTGCCTTCACGATGGAATGGTACAAGAAAAAGGCCACTGTCTGTTTTTTCCACTAATTTCCTCATAACCAATCTTATTTTATCATTCTCCCTAACCCGTAAAAGTACAGATGGTGGAAATATAGTGAGTCCACATTGTTTTGCAGACAGACAGCTCTATCCACCAGATATATATGTCTGTAAAAGAATCTGTTCTTTAAGCCATCTTACTTCAAGATTACGCACTATTGTATTGCCTGTACACTTCATTTGTTAGGCTCGCCCAGATCCCTCTTCAAATAGGCTCAATGAGCTACGAGAAGCCTCTACGCATGAACTGGTGTATGTACACACACAATTAGGCGGAGTGAGTCGTGTCTTGTTGGAGTTTTCACAGGAAGGGAATCCCCTTCCCCCTGTTGAATACCTCTGAAGTGCAGCTTGGCAAGAACATATTTTCCCAAACAAATTTAGTCTTTTAGCTTTCATCTTCCTATTAAAGCAATTCAGCTTAAGCACAATGTTGGTAATCCGTTTTAGACGTCTTGATATTGAACTTGGTTGCATGAAGTGAAAATTGGCCGATGGAGAACGGGAAAGATTTTTTGGGATGCAACTAAAATGTTCCCTAAAGATGACGCACTTTCCACCTTTAAACAGAAATCAAATGTAAGCTGTAGGCTACAACAACACACCGACGTGTTGCTCTTTTTCTCCTTTGACCCCTTTGACCCTCAAACTGAATTGTCAGGAAAGGGAAGGAGGATGAGCCAAGAAGAGTGATGGGAAGAGAAGGGAGGGAGGCGGGGAGGGGGGGGGGGAGGAGGGGGGTAAAACCTGTCAACCGTTTGAGAGAAGACTGATGTTGCGACTGTCTTCAGTGAAAGAGTCGGGGTTAGTTGGGCCAATAGCTTTTAATAAACTCCTGAGCCAGTCGTTACAATGACGGAGAAGGCTTGAGCTCCGGTAGGTGGGTAATGATAGGGGTTCACAGTCCCTGGGCCCCTATTGTGGTGTAAAACACCGGCCCATCACCCCCGCCAGCTCCTTCCTCGGCCCACGTCGCGGGGGCTCCAGGGGGGGGGGGGGGGGGGGGGGGGGGGGGGGGGGGAGGCTGCAACGCTCCTGGACTCGGGGGCTTTGGTAAATCATTTTGATTGGATTAAGGTCAGCGAAGCCCTTAATCATGTGAGAGGTCAAAGTGGCTGGATTAAGGGCCTTTGTCGGAGGCCGGGCGAGAGTGACTCGGCGGCCTTTGATAGGGCTTAGGAGGCGAGGGCTCCCGGTGCACTGGTTGTGGTCGATGCCGCTGCTGGTCCGTGCGTCGGGGGGGGGGGGGGCATTGTCCGGCTCGGTGTCCGTTTGTCTGCCACGCAGACGGATGCGCGTCGGTTCCCTCTCGACCCTTTTCTTAGGGGGAGTGCGAACAGAACAGTAGGGCTCTGACGCGTCGTGGCTTTCAGCCAGCCAATCACTCCCCCACAGCCGTACTCTTTTTAGGCTTGAGAGTGCAGCTCGAAGGGACCGTGGTACCTGCCGAATCAGGGCAATATGTAATTCTGCATACAGGAGGTATTTGTATTTGTTTGTTTACAATAATGTGGACCGTAGTCCCCATGAATTGACTGTGCCAGTAAATGGAGTAGCTATAGCCCACATGGCTAGTTTCCAGCCGTGGCCCTCGGCCCAAGTTAACACTAAGCAACTTAAAATAAATTGCTTCAAAGAGCAAAGTAAACAGAATCACCGATTGGCGGTATGCGATATATGCTTGGAGGACATGTTGTTGAAGGAGAGAGTTTTGGAATGTAGCCTATAAACATGCCACACAGGCTAAAGAGACAGAATGGAAACATTTTGTTCCAGGTTCTGGCAACCATCAGTGGAAATATTACACCATGCCACTCATTTCATCTCCACTCATACACTGCAAACACAGACGGGGGCACTCACGCACACGCACGTACACATCCCCCAGACAATCAGAACACGTAAATCTCGGCGAAACAAAACGTCTCACATCCACACACAGAGAGAGAGACACGCGCACCCGTAAAGACATGGCGGAGATAAGACGGTGTCTGATTTCAGCTTTTCCGTCGGGCCCCCTCCTCTCTCCCTCTTTCTCTCCCCCCCGGCTCGTCACAAACCCTGCCCCCCGGGCCACGTCTGCGTCAACGCTCATTAATTTACATTAAGCAAAGTGTCAAAACATGCGCCTCCGGTGTCTGCCCGTGATGAAAGGCGGCGGGAGGCTCCGCAGGTGTTCTGGCAGGGCCGGGGTGTCCCTGGCTGGGAGCCGCGTGGGCGCGCTCAGCCGCCCGCCTCAGAGGGCCCTGTCGGCCGCGGGGAAGGGCTCCCGCCAAGCCCTGGCGTGACTCACGCAGCGATACCGAGAGGGCAGGCCCTACCAAGGAAAGTGGACGATCACACTGTAGCCGACACAAACCCCTGCACAGGTAGGAACACGCAGGGGTTAGTCACTGCCTCTTACCTGAAACCGTAAAAATGGAAGGAGGCTCGGCGATGAAGGAACCATCCCACCACGTCCAAGTGTGGGGGCTTGAGGAGCTGTTATGTTTGGTGAGGAGGTTTTTGGGGGGGAGGTTTTGAATGTCGCTAGCCACAACGACGGAACGCGTGGGTGCACAGAGAGAGAGAGAGAGAGAGAGAGAGAGAGAGAGAGAGAGAGAGAGAGAGAGAGAGAGAGAGAGAGAGAGAGAGAGAGAGAGAGAGAGAGAGAGAGAGAGAGAGAGAGAGAGAGAGAGAGAGAGAGTGTGCCCGACTTCCAGGTTTATCTGGACTCCCAGCCCGTTCCAGCCCTGCTAAATCAGCCGAACCCAGGATTCAGCGGAGCGACCGGGGGAGAGGTCAGGGAACGCGGGTTACGACCCATGACCCGAGGATGAGAAAGTGTTACCATTTAGGATGTCCCCGGAGCCACCAGCTTTTCATCCGCTGCATGTTTCTCCATGCCGGGGGGGGGTAGGTTAGCGCGCCGGCATATCATTAACTCACGGCGGAGGAAGAAAGCAGTGGCGTGGTAAGTGGAGTTGATGGGGGGACCTTAGCCCCGCTCCCCGCTGGGCACTGCTCCCGGCACAATATCTCCGCACCCATGAGATTAAGCTGGAGAGAAAGCACTTTCCCCCCTTCACACGCCCTTTAGATTGTTTTATTAAACCATTTGAATAGGGATTTCCCCGTCCGCCGACAGGCGGGGTCCAGCCAGCGCATAGTTGCTCTGTTGCTATGACTTAACTTGGACCCCACTAATCACGGGCCAGGCTAAATTTCATATGAAATATCGGCGGCCATTGTGGAGCTAACGCGCCGTGACAGTGGCAGCACAATAGGAGCTTCAGCCCCCCAGCAGGTCGCGGGGACCACTTGCCATGCCAGGGTCCAGCCAAGTGGGGTGGAGGTGGGGCTGTCACAAGCAATCCGTCCACTTAGACAGCCCCCCCACATTCTTTTCCCAGGTAAGCCCTCTGGCCGGCCCAAGGTTGCAGGACACTTTTCTTTTCCTTTTTTTTTTTCCTCCCTCCCTTCCTTTTTTTTTTTTTCGTTCTTTTTTTGTCCTCTTGTCCCCTCAAGATAATTCTCTTTTCCTTTCTTGTTCCTCGTCTCGCCACCCGGCCAACCCCCCTGCGTTCGATCCCCATTGTGGGCCGACCGTTAGGGTTTTGACCCGCACTTTATTGGCTTCCTGATCATAAAAGTGGGTGACTGAGTGGTTTTAAATTGACATGGAGGAGGAACCCACTGAGTTGGACGGTTCACACCTCCCGCCACTAAACTAGTCCTGCGGCTCACTGAAGATGACTGGGACAATTAGGCATAAATTAAAGAGGCATTACACCCTTAAAGGAACTTTACCTAAAGTTCACAAGCCGAGGCCTTTTATTTCTTCAAATTTTCTTTTGATTTAAACCTAATAATAATATGAATCGCGTGTTTTAAAATTATGTCATTTATGCCGTTCAGCTTAGGGGATATTTAGAAAGTTCTGTGGTGGGAGATGCAAGCAGACGTCTGTCACATCATTGTTCTTACTGGAACCCTTTATTCTGCTAACTGGTTGAAACCTGCTACATGGGGAGGAGTTTACGCTTCCCTCTTTCCACCTCTGTCTCTCTCTCTTTCTCTCTCTCTCTCACTCTCTAAATATATATATATATATATATATATATATATATATATATATATATATATATATATATATTTGCATCCCTCTCTTAGGCTGTCTCTGTCCAACACACACCATCACTTTTGCTGAAATTCAACAATTGTCACCCTCTATTTCTATGTCTTACATCCTTCTAGCTGGTTTCCCCACAACTCTGCTTTTCTTTGCCGTCCTTTAATATCTACCCTTTGCTCTTCCACTCTTACCACGTCTCTCTCTTTCTCTCTCTTTTCTTGTGGTTGTGCAAGACCTATATATATATATATATGTACCAGGAAACCCTCCCTGTCATAATGGATCCTGTAAAAAATGGGGTGGGTGGAAACTGGGAACGTCCGTAAAATGCTCCCTCACCCGGGATGGAAGCTCTGCAGGACACCCTACAAGGGTGTAATTCTGGGGGTTTGGGTTTCTGAACGCGCCCCCCTCAGGTCTAGCTCTCCTTACAGGGTTCGGGCCGTGCTCCTAACCCCTCTGAAAGCTTAATTGAGTCACCTAATTATAGGGCTGTCAGGCTCCTGTCTTCCTCTCTCCTCCATGGAAGTTCCTGATCCCCGGGGGTGAGTCATCCGTCAGCTATGCCAGCCAGACAGAGCAGAGCCCCCGCGAGACACCGGCGAGGTAGATCGTCTGAGAGCAGGACCTCCATGTCGTGCCTCTCGGTGTCCAAGGACTAGCCACGTTGGTCGGGACAGCTCTACCCCGAGCGGGCCGCGTCTCAATCCAGCGGGATGGGGCCTTGTCTGATCCCTCCTCAGCGCCTGGGATGGGCGTGGAAGGAGGTCCAGGTCATTGTTTTGTAGGCACGCTTTAGCAGTTGCATCAGGTGGTAGTTTGTCTTGGATTGGCGCCGGGGGAGGGGGGGGGGGGACACCTTTACTGCATCATAGCGGATCAGACAGGGCAGAGAAGTGGCACAAAACCGTCCGACCGGCCATATCATAATCCAGGGAATCACATACAGACACTGTGCTGTGGTTTCGGTAGACACGCTGTCCGTATTTCTGTTCATGGTCGGTGTTTGTGAACAAAGCCCTACGCTGCACTAGTGCCACTTCCTCCGTTAGGGGGAACGGCGGGTCTGTGTTGTCTGACGCTGTTCTTGGCCTCTCTGCAGCCACGCGAGAGTCGGCCTTCGTGCACGCCATCGCCTCGGCCGGCGTGGCCTTCGCCGTGACCCGCTCCTGCGCCGACGGCTCGGCCACCATCTGCGGCTGCGACACGCGGCACAAGGGCCCGCCCGGCGAGGGCTGGAAGTGGGGCGGCTGCAGCGAGGACGTGGAGTTCGGCAGCATGGTGTCCCGGGAGTTCGCCGACGCCCGGGAGAACCGGCCGGACGCACGCTCGGCCATGAACAGGCACAACAACGAGGCGGGGAGAACGGTGAGTCAACGGCACGCGCGGCGTCATAAAATGTCCCCCCCGGGAACGGTGAGTCAACGTCACGTGCGACGTCATAAAATGTCCCCCCGGAACGGTGAGTCAACGTGACGTGCGACGTCATAAAATAGATCTTTTCTGTTTACACATATAGTTTAGGAGTCAAGCAAACAACCGATCCGTATTCAACACAGACTGGAAGCTAATACATGGCTTTCTAAAACTACCATTCAATGACCTATCTAAAACAGTGACAAATGACCGCACCGTTTCCCTTCATTGTTGTTGATTTGACTCACCCCGCCATCGGCTTCTTCTCTCATTTTCCTCCACCTCCGTAGTCCCTGAACGATAACATGTTTCTGAAATGCAAGTGCCACGGCCTGTCGGGCAGCTGCGAGGTGAAGACCTGCTGGTGGTCGCAGCCCGACTTCCGCGTCATCGGCGACTACATGAAGGACAAGTACGACAGCGCCTCGGAGATGGTGGTGGAGAAGCACAAGGAGTCGCGCGGCTGGGTGGAGACCCTGAGGCCCAGGTACAACTACTTCAAGCCGCCTACCGAGCGCGACCTGGTCTACTACGAGAGCTCGCCCAACTTCTGCGAGCCCAACCCGGAGACGGGCTCCTTTGGCACGCGCGACCGCGCCTGCAACCTGACGTCGCACGGCATCGACGGCTGCGACCTGCTCTGCTGCGGCAGAGGCCACAACACGCGGACCGAGAAGCGAAAGGAAAAGTGCCACTGCATTTTCCACTGGTGCTGCTACGTCAGCTGCCAGGAGTGTGTGCGGGTCTACGACGTCCACACCTGTAAATAGACGGGGGGGGGGGGGGGGGGGGGGGCGGGGGGGGGGGGGGGGGGGGGGGGCGGCGGGGGGGGGGGGGGGGGGGGGGGGACCCTGTGCTCTTTCCCCTTTCTCTTGACCAAAAGACAGAGACTTCCGTTGATAGAAGAGTCTTTGAGGGGAAGCTGCCATGCCTGTGTGTGCCGCACACACACTCTTCAGGATCAGGGGGACAGCCTCTTCTTGGCCAGAGGGGCTGGGGGAACGTCGGTGCGTGCCTGGGTTTCAAAAGGCTTGTCGCAAGAAGGCACCGTTCATGAACAATGCTTCACCGTGATGGTGGCGGTATGGCGGATTGAGGATGGTGTGAATCGGATGGAGTTGCCCAGGGCCGACTTGCATAGCCAGAGTGCTGTTTTCAACGTGTAGTTGCCTTATTTAAGTGAATGTTAGCGAATTGTCTGTACGTGTCCAAAAGTCCCTGTGGTTGAGAGAAGTACAGCCTTTCTGAAACTTTTATGTCTCTGGGGCATCAACAAACTCTTGTATGTTCTTCCAGAATGTTCCGAATCATAGTTTACCAAACTCATAGCTCTTCAACCTTTAGTTTCGAATTGTAAGTATGTTCTCATCAATTTCGGAAGTTAGTAGGTTGTCATCAATTTGTCATGAAAACCTGAAAACATGCTTGAACATGAATTAATTCACACTTTGCATAATCTCAACATAACTCGGCACATAATTCGCGTTTACTAACCTTTGATTGTGTGAATGGCTGTTTTACGTCAATAGTGTTAACTAGCTACAGATGTTTGGGTAAGAATGCACTTGCACCTGAGTGAATGTAGTTGTTTCATTGCTATATGTGTTCATGTATTCTTAAGTTCTCAAGCTAATGTAGGTGGGGTGGGGGGGGGGGGGGTTGTGTTGGGGGGGCATAAGCAAACATTTATCAACTTGTAGGCCGAGAAAGTACGAATATTTCTTCCCTACGGGAACTGATTAGAAATTATCATATTTTTGTAACCTCTGATTTATTGGGTTTGGCCACTGAAAATAATAAATGCTCAAAAAACACTGGAGTCCTCATTCATAAAGCATGAGGTGGTCAGAGGGTTTTCAACTGAATGCAAGTCACTTCAGCCTTGTTAAGGAATATGAAGCTTGTTCTATTTCATCAGTGTTAGCATGGTTAACCAGAAAACCATGGAGAATCAAAACAATTTTTCATAATCAAAACAAACTAATTTTTTTGGCCTATTTTTCTTAATTCAAATGCAAACTAATCTGGATTCCTTCTGACGGGAGCAGACACAGTAAACAAACCACTAAGCTGGATCATATAAGCTGGGTCATATACAACGTATTGTGGCAGTAAATTAATGACCAAAACCTGTGTTTGTGATTATTCTGATTCATTGTTCCTTTAACTTATCAAGACAGCATCACAGAAACTATCAAGATCTCCCCTTCTTTGAATGCTGCTAATTCAATCTAATTTGTGTGTGTTCTTGGTCTGTATATCTGTCTGTCCATGTATCTGTACTGTATATTTGTACCATGTATTTATTCTTTCTATGAAAGACCTGTTAGAGATAGTTGGAACAAAAATGTGAAGTTTATTACTAATCTGTACAAATAGGTATGTCTCTGTTAACCAAATAGAGTAAAAATGATTCTGTACACTTAGTTTGTTATTATATATTATTTTTCAAACTGAGGCGTTAACTGTCAGTTTGGAGTTATGCTGATTACTAGGGCACATATGACCTATGTTGCTCAAATATACACTGTATTTTGGTGAAATTAAATACACAGTATTTTTATTTTATTAAGGAAATGCTAAAATACATTTGCAGACTTCAAAACAATGGCGCAAATGTTTGGGAATGCTCAGACTCAAATAGTTAGGTGGGAAGGAGTTAACACAATGAAAACGCCAATTTTATTTGACGTCCCAGGCATGTCTTTTTCTCAAATTGTCATTTAATAAAATATATAGGGCATTTTAAACTTCACTTCTGCTCAAGCAAAAGGTCACTCCCAAACTTTTTGACCGTGCAAACTTCTGAAACGCCATGACGAATACAATATATCAACAGCCCTATATCTAATTGTTTGCTTTTTGCTATGATATTTTGCAAGTGTATCTCATTTTTTTTACGATCTTTAAATCCAAAGGTTTGTACAAACTAGTTTTGAGTTTTGATGTATTTCTAAAGTTGGATGTTTTTGTATGACTATTTATTTGACTGTATGTATATATTAGGAATTCAGAGTATATATTTACAGATGAAAGCCCAGTTTGGAGATAGTGTCGTGACACGGTAACAGTTTTACCTCACGTCTGTGCGTTCCACTGACTGTACACTCCTCACATTTTGTCCTTCTCTCTGTACTAGTTATATAGATGTTAACTTTATAACAAAATAAAACAAAATAAACTAAACGATGACTTTGTTTTCATTCTTGATGTGTAAACAGCAAGTGAAATGGGGCGGTGTCTGTCTGTCTGTCAGTTGTTTGGGGCAATTTTTAACCCTGCAATACCAATGCATGAATCCTAATTAGAAATTAAGAAGAAGAAATCAACACAATAATAAGTAGCACTGAAACATCCCCTGGCACTAATAATGCTATGAACTGCAGAAAACAGGCACAAACCACAGCAAACATTCACCCCTGGATGTGTAGCTGGCTTGTCCTGGCCAATTCATAAATAATCTTCGACCTTCGACCTTCGATCTTCGAGCATGTGTGAAATTGAAAGGGAAATCATTCTCAGCGGATGACAACTCTAAAAACCTGGAATAGAAACGTCGCCCGGCCCACACACCTCATTCCTGCCCCAGGTGAGCTCACCTTTCTCTCTGCCCTCCAGACAGACCTAAAGCACGTGGGGGAATGCACACAACTGGAGTTAGAAACACCAAGCTGAGCTAGAGCGCCAAACGTACGAAAACACCTATTCCTAAAATGTGAACTCCAAACGCAACGGAGGAGGCGAGGCTGATTCTCCCCCCCCCCCCCCCCCCCCCCCCCCCCCCCCCCCCCCCCCCCCCCCCCCCCCCCCCCCCACATAGTGTGGTCATGATAGACAGGGCGTCTGCTGCCCGCCATTAGCATAACAGCGGACGCTGTGAGCCTGGCAACAACGTGAATACACAGTGTAAAGCCAGGGGATGGAGGTCGCCCCCAGAGTCATCTTGTTGTCTCCGGTCTACTGGCATGCCCCACCACCTGTTCCCCTGGCAGCGTGCGGCAGGCAAGCCCTGCCCTGGTGGCTCATCGCCCATACCTATCCCACCTGGTGGCCCTGAATAGACATAATCTCTTCTCCCTTTATGATGCCTGGAGGTCATTGTACCAGCCGTTGTCAATGGAGGACGAGGAAGAGTTGGGATCAACGCACCCCTCGCCTACGATTGGACATAATGTCTGGCGAAAAAAATAAGAAAAAAAGCAATTACTACAGCATAAGAATGCCAAGATTAGAATCCGGGTGACATGTTAGTCGTGACCACAATTAGAGTCTGGGAATAGTCCACAAGGAGGGAGCGATGGCATTGTTGCCCTCGGATTTGCCAGGGGGAGGGAGGAAAAAAAAAAGACAAACCTGCAGTAATCATTTGATTCTTCGGAGCGAACCCTGAAGCCAGCTGAGCTCTTTAAGAATCAATAACGGGCCAAAGAAGAATCTCGGTGATGAGAGTTTGGAAAGCGACGGGGCTTTGGGGAGCAGAGCGCGCTGATCTGGAGGCAGATTAGGGGGGCCGAAGTGAAAGGAGCCCACCAGTGCGTCGGCTCAGCTCCGGAACCCCGTCAGACTTTGAGCCGGGCAACAATGTCTCCGCCAGAGGCCCGGGTCTCCCTGCTATCTAACCCTATTATCACTGTGAAAGATTGATACCGACCCCCTCCCGGGTGGCAGCGCCACCAGAAGAAACGATACCCTTCCGTTCGCATTTCTCCAGGCTTATTTGTACCCCCACCCCCACGTCAAACTATTTCTCAAGCTGTCCTTCACCACTGGGCTTGTTGTATTTGCTCGGGCCTGTGAGGCATTGCACATTTCCAAAGTTAGCTTATAACGAAACAGCGGTTGTCTCACTGTCTGTCTGTCTGTCTGTCTGTCTGTCTGTCTGTCTGTCTGTCTGTCTGTCTGTCTGTCTGTCTGTCTGTCTGTCTGTCTGTCTGTCTGTCTGTCTTTCTGTGTGTCTCTCTCTCTCTCTCTCTCTCTCTCTCTCTCTCTCTCTCTGGCCCACTGTCTCTGTCTGTCTGTCTGTCTGTCTGTCTGTCTGTCTGTCTGTCTGTCTGTCTGTCTGTCTGTCTGTCTGTCTGTCTGTCTGTCTGTCTGTCTCTCACTCTTTCTCTCTGGCCCACTGTCTCTGTCTGTCTGTCTCAGTCTGTCAGCCCCCCAGGCCTGTAGGGCAGCAGGTTTACTGACTACCAGACGGCCAGCAGCTCATTCCACACCTTGACCCTATCCTCTTTTCACACCCGCGCTGAAAGGGAGAGAGCAGGCCGAAACCACGCGGCGGATGACAGGACGGACAGAAACTCGGCCCCTCCAGCCCGGTCAGGGCCGGGGCCCAAGAAAGTAGGGGCCCTTCCCCTGCCTGCCCAGCCCACTCGCAGCATTGTCACCCAGGTGAGAGGGACCTTGTTAGCAGATAGTTGCCAGAGGAGGCTACGACGGCCCCTGTGAGAAGCCCACTCTCCCGACTGTGAGAACTTTGACACGGCCGGGACCCCAACGTGGCACCACCACCACCCTATAACCATATAAATAGGAGACAATGGGGCTAATTGCAATCAGGGCCCTCCACCTCTTTTTTATGTCCTGTTTTTGCCCTGACGAGAGAGAGAGGGGGGGGGGGGGGGGTAAAGAAAGAGAGAGAGAGGGGGGGTGAAAGAGAGAGGGGGGTAAAGAAAGAGAGAGAGAGAGGGGGAGAGGGGGGGTGAAAGAGAAAGAGAGAGGGGGGTAAAGAAAGAGAGAGAGAGAGGGGGGGGGTAAATAAAAAGAGAGAGGGGGGGTGAAAGAGAGAGAGGGGGGTAAAGAAAGAGAGAGCGAGGGAGAGAGAGAACGAAAGGAGGAGATAAAGAAAGAGAGAGGGGGAGAGAGGCCAATGAAGAAATACCCTGGGTCTTCACAATGGAGCCATGCATTTAAACCTAGCTATGATTCCGAGGGGTGGACTACAGCTAGGCTTCGTCGTGGTGTGACTGGGCTCTCCAATGGCACCGTGCAAAACACGCCCACGCTTCTCGGAAGAATGCTCCTGCTTCTTCAATCTCTCCCATGCTTTTGATGTCCAGACATCGGTGGTCCGATAGATGTCCTAATGTCATCTTTACCCGTGTTTTTTCAAGAAGTGTGTTCAGACCATATTCAATGAAACAACTCTGAGTCACCCAGTCTATTGGGCTGTTTGATTTTGAAACAAAAACACTGACTTTACTCGTTGGACGGGCAAAATGAATGCGGGCGTTGCGGCCAGGTTAGAAATATGTATTCAACAAAGAACTCCTTTTTTATTTTTTTATTAAAGAAATTCCTTTTACCAGGCAGCGAGGGCAGAAGGCATGGAATTCTCAATGCTCTAATTGTGTATTACACACAGCTAAAACATCCAGCTATAATGCCTCTACAGTGGGACTTTAATGTGTGTGGGCATTTCATTGTGCAACAGACTTTGAAGTCTACCTTTTGATGTGCATGGGGTTTTTAGTCTCAAATTAGATCTCTCTCTCTCTCTCTCTCTCTCTCTCTCTCTCTCTTTCTTTTTTTCTTAGTGACATCCACTGTTACCACATGTGTCAAAAATCATGATTTGGTCTTGTCACTTCGTACGGAAGCCCTTCGTAATTGTCTTTCGCACTTCAAAGTAGTGACACCTGTCTCTCTAATATCTACCCACTAAGCTCCATAAGTCTTGGCACAATGTTTCAATGGAAGACTCATGCATGTGTCTCACATCAGACGAATTCGATTCCCTTCTAGGCAATTCGAAGAGGACACCAGCCCGAATCTCCAAAGAACCATGATCGCACAGAGCCGCACATGCCGTAATGACATTTATATTAGGATGTGTCTGAAGGTCACCCACAGGACTCCTCAACGACCGCTCGTCTCCATTAAAACAGCTCCCAAATTCTTTGCGTCTTCCGAAACTGCGTCCAGGGAGAAGCGGCGGGGCCACGTGAGAAGTGTGTCACCTGCCGTGCATGCCTCTGATGGGCTGATCCCCTGGCTTTCTACGAGCCAGACCCGTCATCAGCAGAAATCTGGCACCTGTAAGGCACTCGGCCCCCGTTTGAAGTGCTCGTTTGTATTGTTGCGCACAACAAAAGAATTTGGCCACCTTTGTACTTACAAGGGAACATTAGTCAAATGTGGTGAATGATAGCAAAGGGAGGAGGAGGGGGGGGGGGGCATGCTAATGATGTTGCATGAGAGGGGTGTGTGTGTGTGTGTGGGGGGGGGGGGGGTCCAGTCCCATAGAAGCGAGGCCCCTCTGAGGCCCACTTGACCATAAACAACACTGGCGTTACACACAAACAGTGTTGCATCAACCGATACCTTTGGTTCGGATGAGCCGTGTGTGTATTCAGGCATGTGTTTGTGAAAGGCTGCGTCTGCTGTCGGCTGGGGAGGAGATGGGAAGGGAGGGGCTTAGGGGTGGGGAGGTGGGGGCAGTCGGGCTGAGGTTGACGAGGGGTCAGGCCCACTGAGGTGGGCTTGGGGCAGGGAGGAGGCAGACACGATCAGTCAGTCACCTATTCACCTTTCGAAGCAGTTCAACTGGCAGGGCCTACACCCGGTTTCATTAACACAAGACATCAGCATAGACACGAGGCCAATGTCTGGCCCCATGGCCCCAGAGGGCCGACAGAGATAACTTTTCTGTGTTTGTGAGGGGAAAAACTGGAGCACTTATGTTACATCATGATTAAAACAAATCCGAATAGGAATGTAGACACCCTTTAACAAATGTCATGGTTATGGAATTCAAAGTTATAATTGTCCACCTAGTTCCGCGCCCAACCAAATAGTTTTTTTTCAGGTTTGTCTGTGTTCGATGGTCTTTGCATGTGTGTGTGTGTGTGTGTGTGTGTGTGTGTGTGTGTGTGTGCTCTTTGCACATATGTGCCAGATAGGGGTATATCAATGACAAGGTGGCTTGCAGGGAAGAGGAGCGGGGTTATCATTAGTAGGGACTGGCGCTGGCCTCGGCTAGTTCCAGTAATTACCTCACAAAGGATGGTGCTGGCTGTCCTACTGCTTTTCCCACACTGCACTGCAGGCTCAGAATTCCAAGCGCCCCTAGACCTGCAATCTGCTTGGTCTTAGCCAGCAAATTACTGACAAGTCCCATTCTTCACAGCACTGTAATTGCATTTTAGTGCTGTTTTTATTGAGGTACCCCCCAGCCCCTTTCCCCTCCCTCTTTGAAACGGCAGCTAGCCAGGGAGGGGGTGAAGGGTTAATATAGATAGCATTGGTCCCTAATTGGAAAGCTAAAGAATGCATGATTAAAAAAAGAAATCCCTAATTATTTTTCTATCAGTTAATATGGTGTTATGATCACTGTTTGCATAATATCTGTTTATGCAATTAGTCTAAGAACAGAATCCTACAACAATCAATTCCACGTTTTTAAAGCATTGAAAATTTAGAAAGTTGTTATAAAATACAATACACATTCAAAACATGTCGATCTAAATGAACACGGACGTGTATTCCTTCAAGTATTTCCATGTTATTATGCTTGCTCAGTGCTTCGAGGGTCTCATAGCACAATATGACGTATCGAGCATCTTGGCTCCTCTACAACTGGAATCCTTGTGTGTTGTCTTTCCCACCCCTTCCCGTTACTTATCCAATGTCCTGCTATGTGGAAATTGTCCCTCTCCATGTCAATACAAGCTTTGAGCAGAGAAAACATCTCATTATGAGCCTTAAAGAGATCCACTGGCATTCTTGGCTCCGTCAAGCTGTTCAGCCTTTCTTCAATATAGTTACTTTCCTTTCACCGAGATGGACAAATTCCCGACGTTCCAACACCGGACAACCAAACAGTTGCCATTTGAAACGGGAAAAAGGGATGAAGAATGGAAAATGGCCGGCGGGATTAGAGGATCTGAACAGGATAAAAGGATAAGAGATTCTTGGTGTGATCCAGTTTAGTTTGAAAGATGGAGGGTCTTAACAGGGATTTGGCTGCTTTGTACCGTTATTGCCACCTGCCATTTGGTGGCCCATACAAGGCTTTGCTTCACATGCACGCCCGTAGAGACAGCGGCGCACAGTTGTTTGACCTTCCCTAATTCAATGCCACGCAAATCGGTTGTTCCTTTGGTTTTTGGAAACAACCCTAGCCAAAACCCACACAATGTGAGAAAGAGAGAGAGTGAATAGTCTGAGGGAAAAGTTATTACATTGATATATATTGAATATATTAAAAACGTTGTAGAGCTTCCCTCCCCACAAACCATGACAGTCTACAGTGACTCCTATCCTTGTGCCAGCAATATTTCGCTCTCCAACAAGGTCAGACATTTTCTTTATGTGGGTACCCCCAGGCCTACGACTGGTAATTGACTCAGGGAGCATCCCAATTCGCCTGCCCTCGTATTGTGTCCATCCTTCTGTCAGTCAACCTACGCCGACACCTCTGACCCTGCCCAAAGTGTCAAATGGGGTTGTCAGGGAGCTTCAATGGACCCCATTGACGAGCTCTCTAATGCATTACCACACGAGCTGCAGCCAGAAAATGAGAGGCTGTGGCTTGGGTAGCCTGAAGGTAGACAGGTGT
This sequence comes from Aplochiton taeniatus, assembly GCA_017639675.1. Classification (NCBI taxonomy): domain Eukaryota; kingdom Metazoa; phylum Chordata; class Actinopteri; order Galaxiiformes; family Galaxiidae; genus Aplochiton; species Aplochiton taeniatus. Next base: position 12,320,630 of record CM030189.1, read on the forward strand.
GCTTAGGAGAAACACACACTGTGTCTCTTGCTCACACACACACACACACACACACACACACACACGTCAAAACAGACACACACACACACACACACACACACACACAATGAAAATGCACCAGACAGCACACAGAGAGGACAGGTGTACAAAAAAAGAACCGGCCCCCCGTCAATACGCACACAGGGGAAACGGTATGTTCCTCTTCATCAGCTATAATTACGGCACAGCACCGTCTACGACAAGGTCAACCCATCTAGGATGTTCCGTAGGCGGGAACAACACCTGCCCGCTGACGGCGGGGCGAGCGCATTGGCACACTGCCAATAAAGGACAACGCGTCGGGCCTGTCACAGGTACACGGGCACGCTGGGTCCATCACTGCATCCGGACCACGGCCGGATAATCCCGGCGACGGCACGGGGCTCAGCGGCGGTGTCAGTCGCTGTTCTCCGAGCTGCCCGGGGACCACCCGTGGAGGCGCGCTGCGAGCCAGTCGGCTCCGTCAACACGCCGCCTCCCCAGGCGACCCGCGGAGGCCACGCACAGCCGGCCTGTCAATCTCAGGGGAGGCCTGGGCTGCATTGCACACGTGTGTCTGCCCGGGAAAAAAATATGGAAGGAGGGTGGCTCGCAAATCATTTTCTTGACGTCGACGGGACAATGGGGGGGGGGACGGGGGGGGGGACGGGACGGGACGTCCTGCCAAGTACGGGCACCTTTGATGCCACGGGTTTCAATTGGCGCTGGGTCTCCTCGAGATCTGCTCCGACTTGCCATGCATTCCAGCCAATTACCTAGCCCAAGGTGGAACAGGTTAACATGTTATCTTTGATGCCTCCTTCAGTGCTATTTGGTTTGATTTAAGACGGGGACTAGCACTGGGGTGGGGTGAGACAACTTGTAGACCCAGAGAATGGGCGTAATCTTCCGACTGAGCCATCAAAGAAAGCGGGGAACCATCCGACTCACGCACGGCCCTTTGATCACGCGGGGGTCTCAGGATCACGGGCGAACACTTGGCACCGGTTGCCAAACTCTGGAGCGTGGCGTAGGCTAACTGCGGTCAGTGGAAGGCAGACGGAAAGGCAGCGTCGGTGTTTCGCCGTTCAATAATTCGTTCACTTGCGGCACTTCACTTCCGACTCTTCCGACTTTCCAAGAAATCCGACCCGTGCCAGCTGTCCCACCTCGCACTCCCACCCTAGCGTAGCGGAAGTGCGTCCTTGGAGAGCTCGTCTCAACCATCCGTCACAGGCGTCCTCCGATGTCTCCCAGGGTTTTAGTGCCCAACACATAAAGCCTCCTCTTCCTCACGGCCCTGAAGGCCCCTTTGAGCTGTGAAAAGCCAGCGGAGGTGATGCAGAGTGTGACATGCAGGTCAAAGGTCTTATTGTGATTTTAGGAGGTGAAGGGTTCAAAAGGGGGGGAAAAAAGAGGATAAGCTCATCGTATTCGAACAGTGTGTTCTCGATCCACAAAGGAGGTGAAACCCGTTGCGTCATTGCAGCCTGTTGTGGCAATGGTTTTATAATTGTGCCTAAGCTGTTGTCAATCATGGCCATACATCTTCATCCAGAGAGGATTTGATACCATTCCACATCAGAGCGTTTAGCTATTCCAACACTACTAAGTGCTTTGATGAAAATCCTTTCCTTAATCACACCTACGATATGCAAGCAAACTTCACACTGAGGTCCCGAAAACATTTCTGAACTCTCCCCGGGGCGGAATGCAAAATGTTATGTAAATCCCCTTAACAACCGACGATCACCATACAAAGGTGATTGGCAGCCGACACCGCGGTGCACATTTGTCCTTTGCCCCGGGGCGTCTCTCTCTATAGCGCCCCCTACTGTGAGAGGCGTGGGGTAGGGTGCCCAGTGGCACTTGTTGCCAGCGGGTAAAGCCAGCGGGGTTCCTCTCATGGCAACGATGTGGGTCGTCGTAATAATGTATGGTTTGTTTTCGTGCTCCGCACCTCCTGTGGGATTTGGCCCTGGCATTACTCCGGCACGTCCTTCTCAGAGGGGAGGCGTCCATGCCTGTCCCCCTGAGTTCCAACGCGGCTTGCCCTGATTCCACCCCATTGTACGACTCACGGGACAGCTCACTGGTGGACCGAGGGCAGCTCCGTAATTTGCATCCATCGTCATCGCCGCTATTATGATCACTATCCTCGCGGTTGCGCTCCCTGGGTACCGTCTGCCCCCACAACAGGGGGGAAACACAAACGGTCTCAGATGCCTGGTAAAATGCGAGGGGGCCCGGATCTGTGACGGCAAGGGACACTTTTGACACACACGCGCACACACACGCATACACACACACACACACGCGCACACACACACACACACACACACACACACACACACACACACACATACACACACACACACACACACACACACACACACACACACACACACACACACACACACACACACACACACACACTCCCAAGCAGCCAGAGTTCCCAAGCCCCTCACTGAGAGGTTTTATCCTCGCTAGGCCTCGTCTCAGAGGGGAGTGTGGCTGCCCCCTACTGAGTCCCATACGACTTCCTACGGCGAGGCCTGTTCAGCTCGCTGGCGGCCTCCCGCCGTTCACACACTGCAGGCCAGGCCAGCTCCCCGTCTGGTCACCCATAAATTTGCTTGGATTTGCCCTCGAATGACTTGTGGTCCGTGAATCACACTTCCGAGGTTGATGACCCAGGCCAGAGACACCGATTAGACGTTTCCCAAGACAGAAATTCTGGGTGTGTGTCGGAAAGGTTAGGGACAGTGTCGGGGCCCTACTGTAAGTGCTCTCTATTCAGACCTCCTCTCCATATTGAACACACAGACCAGAGAGCGCTTTAATATGATTAAGGAGTGTGTATGCTCGTACGTGCGTGTGTCTATGGGCGCGGGCAAGTTACTAAGCGTGTACGCTAGCGCAGGCATCGGTTTGTTTGTGTTTGTGTGTTTGGGAGAAGGAAGGGGGGTTGGGGGGGGGCGTTTTAATAAATACAACCCCCTACTGTCTAAGTCGTCTATCCAACCATTAGAACTGTCAGAATGGGACAGATGGAAGCGGAGAGGAATATCTTCGGAAAATACCGGAATGGAGCCGACCTGTCTGCCCACGGAGTACGGAAAGATGGATTTAGAAAGGATGACGCAAAGCTTACTTTCTTTACCACCTCGCTCCTGACATGGTATGTTGTCAATATGATGCGTTATTATGACACAACACAGCTTCGTTAGATATACTTTCATATTCTTCCTTTTGTAATAGTACTGGATATATGTCAATCATTATTACTACTTTGTATCTACTACATAAAAAATGGGTTCAGATGCCTTACAAAACACAATGGGTATCGCTAATTTTCTTGTTGTGCAAATAACTTATTTCAGTCATCAACTGCAATTTCATGTTGCATGCAACGCGTACAAGCTTCAGCAGAAAAGATTGCTCTCGGTAGAGTTAAATAATGAGATCATGAAATCTAGTTATGACAGATTGCAATGCAGGTGTTCTTCTCTTGACCAAACCGGTCAAACTTCATCACGTGCACTCTGGAGTGTGAAGGTGGGATCCGGGGTTTGACTCACATCAGTTCCAGTTGGAAGCAAGCTGTCAAGTCAGACAGTGCTTTGTTGGTTTATCTGATTCATTTGGTCTTGTTGAGTAGACACCTTCAAAGTGGCCTTGGGGTCGGAGCTGTGAAAGGGATGTGGGGAATTGTATGAGCTTGAGCAGCCGGGAGATACAGAGTACGCATCTTTAGGGCCACGAGGTTCTCTGGTGATAGTGTCATGAAGCTGTTGCCGTGGCAATTGTATGGACCATTGAGTAAGACGAGTTTATATTTAAATTCAGATTTTCTATTGAGAACTTTAGAACTCTTATTTTAAACTTTCAACCAATTGAAACACTGAAATCTCAATGGACTCCTTCGAAATGGTGGGAGAATGTAAAATGGACAATGGTATAAAAGTGTATGGTAAAGGTTTTTTCAAGTTTTTTTAGACAGGTTTGCTCAGATAAACTAGTTTGAGATACCACTGTCAATAATAATGTTAGATTATTATGTGTTGGAATGACCTTTTCAGAAGAGCAGATTTAAATGTGAATTTAGCCTGTAATGTTCTGTCGGATGCAAAAGAGTCTTTCCATTGTAACAATAACTACACATTAAAGTCATTAAATTTTCATCCATACATTTGGTTTGGAAGAAACTAGTCACAGTATCTGACACGAAAGAAATAATGCAATACATATATTACATATTATTATTATTATTATTATTATATTCAAGAAGCATAAAAGATAATCAAAGAATATTCACTACTTTGACCTGCAGAGGGCAGTTGGCATATATTGTCAAATTTTTCCAAAGCAGTCTGAACGGCCTCTTCAAGTTTTGTAATTTATTTCAAAGATTGGTTTGATTTACTTTAGTGAAGGATTTACAACTTAAATGTACATTTGTGATTTTGTATCAAAACCAGATAAGCTATAATTGCCTAAACCTGTGGGTTGACAACTGGTGTTTGTATTTCCAACAAAAGGTTTGCTTAATACTGTATTAATAAGTAAATATAAAAACAGAAGCTGAAAGGAGCAATATGTATTGCAATGTGATAGGAGATGAACCCCTCCAAATGTGATATCCTCTTACTCCGGAATGGGATTTATGAGCATCGGAGCACTGATAAAAGACACCATTTGGCCCATGCTGCATAATGTGACAAGGGAAACCGCAACATCTTGCAAAGAAAACACATGCAGCACTTCTTCATGAGTGAAGACAACGGTTGCTATGAAAATACGCTGAAAGCTTTGCCCCAGGCGTTTGGCAGGGCAAAACCACAAATTACGGCTGCACAGAGAGACGGCCATATGAGACTTTGCTGTGTGGTCCTCCGCCAACCATAGACCTTTCTGGCCTCCTGCTGTTGCCTCCCCTGTGTTGCCCCCTCTGCTGGGGAATGGCTGGCATAGTTGACCCTGCACAGACTTTTCTCTATTGAACCACTAGTGACCCAAAAAAAGGAAAAAGTGAAAATGGCAGAATTTTAGAGCCTATCAAATTTTAAACGATGGACCACCATAACAGCCGCATGTCTCTCCAATTGCCCCCAGAGTGCCTAACAGTGTAGCCATGCAAGCTTCAGCAGATTAATAGTGTCCACCTACATAAATCAGTTATTACCATTTCTTTGTCTGTTGAATTGTGGTAAATTTGTGGATAAAGTTCCACCATCTGAGTACTGTTTAAATTCAATGCAAATGTCCAGTGACAGCATCCTTTGTCAAAGTCATGTACATAATCAAATTGGGGAAATGTACTTTAGAAAAATTTAAGGGATCACATTTCATGTGTCCATGTGGTGCATAAAACAATACATATTTGTCTATCATACAATCATTTAGGCAACTATTTATCCTAGCCAATTAACTAACCATTTGCATTCAACACATTTAACCTTGCACAGCTGTTGTTAGTATAACAACTATACGTAGCAACAACCCAACTGCTAACATAACCTGACAAAGTTATGTTACAATATGAGCATATTCGAACATGAGTATATGAGAATATGAGTATGAGTGGGACACTTGTGTGGAAAACAAATAAACACGTACATTTTGATGGACAGGGAAGACATCAAGGCAGGCCAACAACACCTGCAGCGCTGAAACAAACACATTGTGCTGTGAGAGGGATGGATTGGTCTAGTTGTTAACAAGGATGGCTGTTAGGGTTGTCAGGTCTCTTATCTCCAAGGGGAGACGCCAAGCTAAGGTGTTAATTGCCAGCTTCAATGTTTCAATGTCACATCCAATAGCAGAATGGCAATTAACACCATGGCTGTTTCTTATTCTCACAGTCTCCGGATAGCTATTCTCACTATTGGGGCAGAGAGAAGAGACCTGACAACCCTAACCTTGCTAATTGTATTCTCTTCTAGGCTATGGGTCTACTGGACTCCCCGTTTTCGTTGGATGGAAAGTGCATTATTTGGAGTGCACTGCTGGTGAGGGGAACTCCTCCGGGAAGTAACTGGCACCTGCCCCAAAGTCTCGCTGCCAAACAGTCGGCATGACCTCCGCCAAATATGGGATAAGTAGGCCGAAAAGACTACTCCAGAGCAGCGTTAACCAGGGGGCTCCTACATCAATAACATCGTGACAGAAACGGGCAGGATGCATTGGGCTGTGAGCCCATCTGTGGAGGACCGACTGTGGGGTTTTGTTTGGGACGGACTGTAAACCGTCCGTGTATTAGATCGTATCACAGTTGTATTCTTTATTTTATTTTATTTAGGCTATTTAGTTTTGCTGTTTAATTTGATTTTCATTACGTGCCTTTTTAACAGGGCCTTGCTGCAAACGAGACGTAGGTTCAGTCAGTTAACCTTGTATAAATAAAATAGATCTACATAATAAGTGAATAGTAATTTTGGAGAATAGTTTGGTTTGAATTAATACGTTTTTCATTGCAGATCTCATTTACCTCGTTCAGTCGTTGCCAGAGGGGGCGACACTGCCAAGACTCAAGATCGCGGAAGTTAGGGACAGTTGAAGCTTCTGACGTGTCCAAGTAATAATCGCCATTTTCTTGAGGAAGGAAACGCCTTGAAGAGGAAAGGAAAATCCGACAAACGTGTAAGGAAATTTCTAGATTACTAACGTATATTTATTATGTTCATATAAACACATGTGTATATGTTGATTTACAAAATTGTGTTTCTCCGAAGCGAATAGATAATGAAGGTCAGGCTCAGTCACAAACTTGCCAAAATGACTTGCTAAGCTAACGAGTAACGTTAACATATTAGCCAGCTAGCTACGTAAGCTAATACGTAAATTCAAGGCTTGTCCCTGGAACGAAACTGGATACAGTCTGCGGTGTTAATTTCATGTTTACACATTTATCTAGGCAGTGATCACATGATACCCAGTGTTGCCGCCTGGCACGCTTCTAGTAGAGTTTAACTGTTTCTTTAAAGGGCAGTATCTGTATGTTTCAAAAACGATTTAGAAAAATAAACGTTTGATAACACTTACGCTAGCGTAGCTAACAGTTAGCCAAACACGGTCATCGTAGCCTAGCTAACAGACTGTCCATGGCATGGTGGTGCCGCTCTTAGCTTCGTGATATCTCTAGCTAACTCAGTTAGCAACTGTTTTTGCTTGTGTACCTGCGTAGTGTCCCGTGAACAAACTACTAGTTGTTATTTTAATGTGTCTTATCTGTTGGTTAGTCTGTCTAAAAAACGCAGCAGTAGCTAAATCTCTATATAACTAACTTAATGTTTTAGACATGGGAATCTAGCTGCGGTTAAGTGCTTATTATATGCTTGGTAGTTGGAGTTGTAGCAAATGCCAACAATAGTAGCTTGCTGATATAGCCTAACCAACCATACATGGAAGTATCTTAGCCAACTATACATTCGGTTCAAACAAATGGTTGTTCAGGAAGTCAAGCATTATTATTCTGTTAGTATAGACTAACGTTAACTGTTCTCTCATTCGTTTCTGGTTGCAGGTTTCTCTTACCAAAGTAGACTCCCATCACCTGCCACCATGGGGAATATGTTTGCAGGCCTGTTTAAAATGTTTGGGAAAAAGGAGATGAGGATTCTTATGGTAGGACTTGATGCTGCTGGAAAGACAACTATCTTGTACAAACTCAAACTTGGCGAAATTGTTACAACCATTCCTACTATTGGTAAGCACCCTAACAATTTTTACCTGCGTACCTGACCTGTGAGTCAATTAGGTCCCAAAACTTAATGTTGCAAACTCAGATTTCATAAGCTTGATATTCCATTGTGGGGGGGGGGGGGGGTGAAATTAACTGTCAGAATGGCATTGTTCTTGCCACTTGATGCAATTTAGTTTGTACTGGCTTTTATGAGGTGGTTCAAGTGAATATTCTTTTTTTGATCAGGTTTTAATGTGGAGACAGTGGAATACAAGAACATCAGTTTCACGGTGTGGGATGTTGGTGGCCAGGACAAAATTCGACCATTGTGGCGTCATTACTTCCAGAACACTCAAGGTAAGTTATACTGTCTTTGACGGATAGAGGAATATCAAACATATCTGGTCAGAGTTTTATTATTCATATAATTATGGTCTAGAGATAAGTAATCTTGGTCAAGTCTCTGAGGAATGGTAAAACACCCTACTGTAAAAAGACCCTACTGACTTTCTAGCTCTCAACTGCAAAAAGGCAACGTTTATTCCTTGTTGTTGTTGTTTATTAACAATAAACTTTTTTGCTGTCAGGTCTCATTTTCGTGGTTGACAGCAATGACAGAGAAAGAGTCAATGAAGCCCGCGAGGAGCTGATGAGAATGTTGGCCGAGGATGAGCTAAGAGAGGCTGTGCTATTAGTTTTCGCTAATAAGCAGGTAAGCTACACTTCCCCCACCAAAATACTCCACTGTCTTCTACTACCTATGCCTTTTCCTACCTGGATGTACCTTCTCTAAAATAAATGACCGGCTGTCTTTTTTTTGCTCAGGACCTTCCAAATGCCATGAATGCAGCTGAAATCACAGACAAGCTGGGACTTCACTCTCTCCGTCATAGAAACTGGTACATCCAAGCCACCTGTGCTACCAGCGGAGATGGCCTCTACGAAGGACTAGATTGGTTGTCTAATCAGCTCAAGAACCAGAAATAATCATCTACTATCCCCAACTGATAAACTGTACCCTCTCTGCTCTGTTCTCTTCTGGTGTTGCAAATTGAGCTACTTTGTCAGGAAAAAAAAGTACTGGAAGCTGCCCTCAGTTCATCTCTAGTAACAACATACAATACAGGCCAGGGGGGAGGATAATCTGATTTTGGAGAGCTGTCAGGTTTCTTATTTAATGTAAATAGTCATGTTTTTTGGTTATGAGGCAGCTGATTGCACACTTATCAAACCCACCATGGTTTTTACTCTTTTTTCTTTTTTTTTGCCAATGGGCTAGAAAGAGAGATATAGAAAATGACACAAAGCGGCTATGGTGGGCCCCAGGGACCTTATCGCAACCTGATGACGTCCCTACACAAGCTCACTGGCAGACTGATACTTTGTACTGTAAGGATGAGGGTTTCATTAGGGGGGCAGCAATTCAAAATTATACATAATACTGATGCACTACTCGCAACTATTATGGCAACTTTTATCTTCAAAGGCCAACAGTATCCAGGCGCCCAAAATACACTGGCATTACCTAGCAGTACTATGTTGACTGTGAGGTTACGCTGCTTCAAGGGGGACTCATCTAAACGCTTACCAGCTTTTATTAGACCATGTCCAGTTAGATTGAACTATTGAGAATTTCGCTGCCACCAAATGGTGTGTTCCCTCTGTGTATCTCCCATCCACCTGCTTTATGATTGACAGAGATGCTGTCTGTCTGGTCAGCATTCAACTTTTGTGTTTGACAGTGTCTCAGGTCGATCATGTTCTGCCTTCGCAATATATCTGAATTAGCAAAAACGCATGATGTGGTCTTGTGGGACATGCAATTGATTGTCTATGGAACTAGCTAACTGATTGTTTACATTTTTAGCCTGCACAATAATTCTGTTACCCGACTGCAAGCCGGTGCTCAAGGTGTAAAGTGCATCGGTGACAGGCAAGTGTACTCAAAATCAGAACAACCCTATACTATAACTTCATGCAATACAAAGCATTTTCACACATCACAATGTCAGAAGTGGTCTCACAATAGCCTCCAACAAGATGGACATTCTGTTATGCCTTTTTATTGAGAACTGTTCAAAGTATACTAATCTGTGTGGATGAAAGTATTTTGATGGCAATATAAAATCTTTGAGCTGCGTGTTTAGCGTTGTGACAGCATTTCCTTCGTGGCTAAGGTCCTCGGTCAGGACTCCATCTCTTGGTCCAATAAACGTGTTCTTTCTTACTTTGAAGCTTCTTATCTAAAGGTGTGGGGGTTCATTTTACTCTACTGCTCTGGAACTGTCTTTTCAACAAGGTGGTGCATTTAGTACTTTTTTTTGGATTGATTATTGATTGCCTGGATGCTTGTTAAAAAATATGTTAATCTCATAGCAACTTTGTCTAAACATTTTTTATGTGAAGTTACTTTAGCTTTTATTTTGTGAGAAAGCACTGTAATTAAAGCGATTGGATAAAATTGAATGACCTGATTTTTATTCTGCCTTCTGTGCTACACCATCTTTTAAACATTAAACATTCACAAACCACCAAAGCCATTTAAGCAGAATCTTTATTAGAATTATTTTACAATCCAACGTATTAAGGATGATCAAATTAGGTGTACTATTTCCATCTAAATGAAGAGAGGGAACACAATAGTTTCCATTCCAGATATAAGTTGCATAGAAGGCATTGATGCAATGCATCCTCTGTCTCAAAGACTTCATCATACTAAGCTGTTCTCACCCCTTGACCTGTTCAGGAATGGGGTTTCCCAAGGTTATGGCAACCACCCAGAGCTAGTATTAAATCAGTGACAAATGACATGCATTGGGTTGGGTGTGTACCGGCACCAGGGTTGGAACGCAGGGGGACTAGTTAGTGATTGGGAGAGCAATCTAGGACAACGTTCTTTCAGGTTGATTAGGCTGCTATGGTTAACGCAGCCAAGCCTATAAAACATGGCAGGAGAATATGGTGGTCGTGGAAGGGGAGGGGGCTGGAGACTTGGGTCCTTTACAGGACGGCTTTGTCTGGCCTCCTCTCCTGCTGCTCCCATCAGCTCCGTTTGTGTGTGGCGGCCCTAACGGTACTCGGCCATAGAAAGGACCAGCCTGGTTTTTTGCACCCTTCTTTGTGAATGCCTTGCTCTTTTTAGTACACCCCCAGGTGTCAGCCAACAGAATGCCCCCTTTCACACCCAATTCAAGGCAAATGCAAACACTACACTCCATTATGACCAGTGGAGTGCATTCCAATGGTATCTCACCAGCCAGGGAGCTGGACCTAGAACGGAGAGGGACAAAGGAGTACTGGGCCCAGATAGAGGAAAGAAAGGACACTGGGCTGCTGAGTGGTGCAGAAGGCTCAGTGGGATGGAGAAGAGGTGTTAGGATGGAAAGCAGCAACAAGAGGAGGATTTCCTACTCGAGACACCAGGGAAAACTGGTGGATTTCAGTCTTGGCATGATATAAACTAAATGCTAGTCAGTTCAGTGTTGGACAAAGACTTTCAGAAGCATTTTATTACATTTAGGATTTTTTCAGTCTGTAAAAACTTAATAGCATGTGAGACATACTTTTTTTCCCAGAAAAATCTAATAAAAACATGTACTTTGACCTGCTGATTCAATGTGTGAGTCAGTATGAAAAAAAGACAAGACAAATGTGCTGGTCATTTGAGTACAGCTGGGCCCAGCTACAGTCACAGTCTGCTGGGCCGTCAAGGGCATACGAGGTCCCTGAGCCTGTCAGGCTACTGGAGAGTGCTCCCTCCGCATGGCCCTGATTGAGGGGGTGGGGGAGGACATTAGTCGTCAGAGTCTGTATCGTGGCGCCGCCTGCGGCTTTGTGTGTGAGCCGCAGGGGCTGCCTTGTGGCTGGCACGGTTACGGGGGACAGGGGACCCCCTGTCGGATGAGTCTGTGTCATGCCTCTGCTGGCGACGTTGGGGGGTGGCCGGTGGGCGCTCGGCCTTTGCCCCCCCCCTTGAATGGCTGTCATGGGGTCTGGCTCCACTCTGACTGCGGCATGATGGATTATGATGATGGTGGTCCTTTCTGTGCCTAAAGTGTCAAAAGAAACACACACACACAGACAGACACAAACAATCAATGATTGGGACATGATGGGGGTCGAGTAAGCTGATGTGAGGGCTAGGGAAGATGTGTAGTATCCAATCAGGGTTCCCACTCTTTTTAAGAAATCATTTTCCAGGGCCTTTCCAGGACATTTCCCAGGAGTTTTACTTGACAACACAGGACAGCACTTTCTCAAATAATTCACCGGTAGCCTAGTATTGACACGTACAACCCCAGTTGTATTCCTCCTTTTTAATAATGCAGAGTTCATGAGGAAGTGTTTCAGGTTCATTACAGGGGATGGCTACACCCATCACTGCTAATTATACAATAAGGTTGTCTGGTCTTGTGATCAGCACTGGTATTTTGTTGTTTTGTTTACTTACAAAGCTCTCCTCTGCACAAACACCACCATTTTCTGTGTAACACTTACTTGAGGGGCTAAAATAAAATGTACATTTTCCAGGACAACATAGATTATTTCCAGGATATTTGGTCCTTTTAATCATTCCAGGTGTTTCCATGCCTAGGAAACTAGTCTCTAAATGTCCAGGTTTTCCAGGACGCGTGGGAACCCTGCCAATAACATAATAGCGAACTCTGGGACTCACTGAAGACACAAATTAAACGTAGGGACTCCTCTTTAAAACAAACTACCCAGATCAAGAGTGAAGATCAGTTCAAATAGTTTGTTATTATTTAAACCACCTGTTACCAGACTGAAGAATTGTCTTGTCAATAGAGCCCCAAATTAGAAAACAAATTTAGAGACATATCTCCACAGCCTATTTACAGCCCTGACTCAAAGTTGAATTACTGCATATTTTCCAGTGTCACAGTAGTCATCGGATTAAAATTGCATTCCAACCTTCCAACCTTCATCTCAAAGATGACATTCACTGCCAGCGAAAAACTTTGACACAACAGTGCTCTAGCGCCCTCCCGTGTCAAAAGATGAACCATTGACCTTAATTACATGGAAAGGTTGTTTAGAGAAAACCACAGTGTATTTGTAACATCATTTGTTCTGGTGTATAATAGAGGAAAAATATGTTATTCGACCTTCACCAATTCTTATTAGTTTAAGAGGCCTAGTAAATTATATGATTTTAATTAAATAACTACGTATATCAGTACAACCATTTTGTATTTCAGCCTTACCATTTCTCCTTTTTTTCGGTACACAATCACACAATACTATTTTTAGGGGTGATGAGCTGACCTTTTTCTGTCATCGTCTTCTGAGTCTAAGGAAGAGGAGGAGTCTTTCCTCTGCCTTTTCTTCTTCTTCTTCTTTTCCTTCTTTTCTTTTTTGTTCTTCTTTTCCTTCTTCTTCTTTTTGCTTTCATGGCTGTAAAAAACACAAAGGGTCAATAATTTTGAGGTGATACTCTAGCAAGGTTAAATTTCTCGAATATAAACAAGGATATGGCAATTTGTTTCCTTTACTTACCTTTGATCAACCTCCGGTTTCACCACACTATCAGATGAATTTTTGGAAGAGACATCCTGATGACCTTCTGACTTATGGTGCTGTGAATGTTTTTTTTATGATTCAATCTTAATGATTCAATTAACACAAAACCCAGTTTTGTAATACAAGTCCCACATTTAGTAACACCCCCCAAAAAGATGGGGAAACTATTTGAAAAAAAAACAAGTTCTATGGCCGGAGCCGGATACTTTCTTTTTAAACTAAATTTAGATTTAAAAAAACTTAAAGTTAAACTGTGCAACCACATTAATGTTTCATTCTTTACAGAGAGAAAACTTACTGTGAAAACAGACAGGCCTATTTTAGCTGCCTCCTTCTCTTGCTGGGAGAGGATAACTTTCCGTGACCCTGCACTGGAAATAGAAGACAAGAACATACTCCAGTCAAGATCATTAAATGGCAAAACCTCTGTTGTCCACTTAAAACTAAGCAAGTCTAAAAAATACAGCATAAAAATAACCCATCAATGGGTAGATACTACAGAGTGAGGAATCAACCTTGACCGACCGGCACAGTAGCCCTTTTAGCTGTGAACAAATGGTGTTAACTGAATTAGGGATTAATGAAACAGCACGATTTACTGTAGATATAGATATTTTTGCCCCAAAACTTGGGAAAATTTTTGGATTAAAATCTTTTTTTTCTGTTGCTATAGTCTACTATTTTTTATTTTAAGCAAAGTATGTTGTTTATGCAACATAGATATGCAAAGTTTGGGTTGTTCCCATCAGCAACACTTGCCTCCTAAGGATTGCATACATCCTTCAAATCTTCTCCCTAATGTGCACCAAAATCTGACAACTAGTTGTTGGATGTACAGCCATAAGCTCTGTGTTTCATGCATTTCTCCTTATTTAAATCCCATTCATTTATAACTCTACATCATAGAAAACGAAACGGGCAAAACTAAATTTTTTGTGTTTTGCGTACGCATCACCAGACTTGCATTGCAAAGCTAAACGGTATTTAGCTTTTCACAGTCGTAGGCGGTTTAGTTACAGTCAGTGGTAGACGGTTTAGTTACAGTCAGTGGTAGATGGTTTAGTTGCAGTGTTGGATAAGATTTAAAGTAGACAAACGTATACAATCACTACCACTTAATATTGTTGCAAGACACACGGTAGGTTCATAAATCCATTTAATTGATAAACAAATGTATCATAAACTGATACTGAAACCACATACTCTGTAAAACATTAGAGAATCACCTTGAACTGCCAAGGCCCGAAATACGGTCCACATCTCTATCCTCACCATCAGCATCTTCCCTCCGGCAAACATCTGCAAGATCCTGTAAGACAAGTAGAAACAGCCAAGCATTTCGATTTTCAATTGCAAACATAACCTACATAATTGATTCAATTGAAATTTTAATGCATTTTTGGAAATTTGGCAGGATTACCTCTTTGGTCAAGCCAGTTGGTTGTCTTTTAATACTCTTGTGTCCCCTCAAAAGAAATGTAAATGGTTAGGTCAAGACTAATTTACCAACTGTTATGTTAACTTTGCTATTACTACAGACACTCACAAGGCAGCCATCAGAGCCTCCTGTTCTTCTGCTTTCACAGCAGCCAGCTCCTCTGCTCTAGAGAGAGGTGCTCCACTTTTTTTGTCTCTAGCATACCAGGTTAGGTCTTTGCCTTTCTGCCATCGGCCAACTGGTGCCATCAGAGAGTTACCTGAGAATAACATGTTGCATGCACATTTTTCGGTGAACAAGTCAAGTATACTGGTTTCCAAACGATGTCTCTGGTGTATGTTATCTGAACGTATTATTTTAAGTAATTGGAACTGATAATGCTTGCAACAGACAAGTTTATTTTTTTCCAACTGATTTGTTTTTTTTGCGTGCAAGGCCGAAGTGTTCACCTCTTGCTGATATGTATTGAGTATGTCTCATGCATCGAACTAGATAGGTTTCATGAGCGCTCAGTTGAAGTGCGTCTATTGTGCGTAGCACCAGAGACAATACCAAAACTGTGCATTGCCCAGTGCTGATCATTGGAGAGTTTTTTTTAACACGCCAACTGCTAGCACACATTCGACATTTCACTGTCTGAGGCAGGTGCATCGGCCAGCCCAAAAAATCAAGTTGTAATGAAGGACTTGTGCGCTAAGGAAAAAGGTAAATTTAGGGAATTACAAGTGATATGTCGGCTAGCAGTTAAGTTAACAAGTAGCTACTTTTTCTTTTAATTGCGTTTTCAATTTCGAGAAGATCAACATTAACGTTAACCGTCCTTGGATAGAGTCAACTAGAAATCCAGCTAATGTTAGCTAGCTAGCTAGCTAGCTAACGCTAGTTAGCTTGACTTACCGAGATAGTTTTCTCTGTGTTTATCCCCTTTCACATCGTCCCAGTTAAACTGATCTTGTCCACCTCTCACACCCCCGGACCGTGAAGAGCCAAACATTTTGCACGGAGGTCTTCTAAATCAATTTGGTAACTTGCTAGTAGAGTCTGTAGCTAGTCAACTTGCGTAAAGACTACTTTATTTACACGTGTGTTAGTGCAAGGCCTAGTAAACTAGTCTTCATCCGGGGAGTTTCAAACGTATTGACAACTTCATGCCAGGAGGAACAGCCTCTTCGGCTCCGACCATACCACATCAGTTAGCACGGTCAGTGGAGATGATGTGGTGCACTGGTGGTGGATTAAATGAAGGATATTCCTCATTGGATGGATAATGATAGTCAGTGGGTGCTGTGCTCATCATAGACAACGTAACATCGAATAAACGCTAGGTAATACCCTGATACTAGCATATTACCATCGTTTGCTATTATAATTACAACTCAAGCTAGCTAACACAACAAGCAGCTGTTAAAACATTGCTCAACGTTCATAGATAGGGTAGCTGCACACAATCTGTCTCATACACAAGCCCAATAAGTTAGCGTGCTTTTGTCAATATAATTTTATTATATAACGACTTTTTTTTTTTATCAGAAAGCTTGCGGATTCGGGTTGTTTGGCAGCGTTCGACTTGTTTGTGTCATTCGCGTTCTCAAGGTTCCGTGCATCCTTATTTGTGGCTCGCGGTGATGACGTTACAGGCGTAAGGTTGAGATTCAGCTAATGGCTCTAACAAGGAAAGAGCATTTCTGGAAAACACACATCGAAGACAGACCTACTATTTTTAACTGAAGTTATTGCTGATGTTTATGAAGTATTTTTCCAGGCTCGTTTCAGGTAGGAATGGGATTTGCCCATCATCACCTTTGTAGACCTACATCTATTGTTTTTGCCATGTTGCGAAATATCATCAATGATGTCAGTCTATTTGAAATCAAGTAACGTCAGGTAGGTACTGCACAGCATTTCAGCCTTTTCTTTTATAGACCTTCACTACTTGACTAGCAGTCATAAGCAAAACACATATATTTTGGCTGTAATCGTGTAGAAGGGGGTATGCATTCAGGACTAGGAGTGTCCGTTTACCAATATTCTACTACTACTACTAAACATTCATTAGGAAAACTTTAAATTGGCAGTGCGTTTATCAATACACAACTGAAAGTTACTAAACCTAAAATCAAATATTTAAATTTTGACTTAATATGTGTTGATGATTCGTTTGTGCCTTGGATGCTTTTATGTTGACAATACTAGAGGAATTAGCCTAATTGTCAGGTAGCATCAGTATGGAACCAAACCTTCGACTAAATATATTATTATCTCTTGTATTTATCCTACAAGAGTGATTGCTTACATTATACTAAAACTATAAACATTTCATGTGGTTCTGAACTGCAGTAGACTGCAATAACCATTTATCAAATTAGGTAACAGATTTCACATGATGAACGGTTATTCTAAGGTAAAGATTGGTCACATGTTGAAAAGGAATAGGGTTAATTCTCAGACCGAGGCTTAATCCAGCGTGACACACGGATCAATTCAGCATGTCTTAATTTCAATTAGCATCAGCACATGCTTTTTTTTGTGTAACCTCACGAGTCCCTCATTTCCTATTAAAGAGCCCTGTGTTGGGTTTGAAAATTAGAGCAATGTGTGGTTGAAAGATTCATAAGGTAAAGTTGTAGTGGTTGTGGTAGGAGTGGGACGTTATCTTAAATAAGATAGTAAGACTTTAGTTCTACCTGTGAAGTGAGGCTTTGTGAATATTAAACACCTTTTCATACTTGAGTCCATGTTATTGGCACCCTATGTTCCCCTTCAAGGCCCAAAAGTGTGAAAGGGCCCTTAGTTCTGTGGTAAAAGTTGTGCTCTGTTGCCTATGCTCTACTAGCATTGTCTGGATGACAGCTTCTAAAAGTATCCTTAAACAGAAGCGGTTGATTTGTTGGTGTTAAAAAGGTTCAAGAGACATGGAAAAGCCCCCTGTCACTTGCAGCTGCAGTAACTGTCTAGGCTATCGGTTTCTCAAGGAGGCTGGACACTGCTTAACCTAGACCAGCCAGGTCATTAATAGATCATCTAAAGTGTACATGTTAGAATTTGTGTCCATTGTCCATGTGGAAATAAAAATGATTAATTTCTTTTGGACCTATCTTGGCAGCTGCCACTTATGCTAAAAGCATCAAGTGGGTGATACCTGACTTTGCCGTAAGTAGCCCACAGATTAGATCCAATTAACTGAGTAGTACAAAGTGCCTCTTATTAATTAGCATGGTTGGTGCAATAATGTATTTTTAGTACAAGATAATTTAAATTGAGATAAGAGCGTCAGATTATAAGAACACAAACGGACGAAATAAAGTGTTGGCCACCATTTTTTTCTTTATGAAATACTACATGAGCAAAGCAATATTAATATGATTGTTTAGGCTCACCTTTAGATATTCAAACTGACTCCTCTAAATAACAGGTATAGGTATCTAAGAAGTGTCAGGTCTGAGAAAGAATGACTGAATTAAGCACTTTTCCAAAAACATTAACATATTTTTAACACAAGTCACACGTTTTGCATGCCTGCCGTTTACTTTAAAATGGCAACTTTTTTATTGTAATTTATTCTAAAGATCTGAACAGAACCATTTTAGTGTTCTGTACCATGTCACAAGAGTTTGGCCTGATGAAATGGCTTTACACTACGCCCATATCTCAAAAACAAACTATACTCCACTGACTGACACTAAATAGTAATGATAGTAAATAGACAGTAAATCTAAAAAAAGATAATTGGAGGAGTCAGCTGAATGGTCTATGCACGCGCAGTTTGAGTACATTCAATCCATCTCTCTCCCATGTTTCCTTCCCCCTTTCAGTTTCTCTCAGTCAGACACATGGACAGACTCCGTCGTGCACAGGGAGGTTCTCATTCACTTGCTGTTTAACTTGATCATCTGGTGTATCCACATTTTGCTTCTTCTAAAGGCACCATATTGAAAAGGAAAAGCTCTGGTTTCTCAGACTGTCCAGAATAGAAAGGGGAAGGGCAGTCTAGTAGGAATACACTTGCAGTAAGTTGTGTTTGTGTTTGTTTTTGATATGTCTGGGGATCTTCATTTAAAACCATCTGTCATTATAGCAATATGAAAGAGCCGATGCTTGCGTAATCATGTGGAAATTGTTAAGCTATCGCATGTGGATTTATTTTTCTCAAGGTTGACGGATCATGTGCTTTAGTTGGATTTCAATGTGATACTAGTATTTACTATGTCCGTTTGGTTGCGTTTTTAGCTAACCCTGTTCATCTCTCTGCTACAACTCTCTAGACTCCAATTAGTCAAATATTGTTCCGTGAAAGTACCCTAGTAACAGGATAATAATCGCTGATTGGCTGTACCGAGCTTGTTAGGACATGCCTTGGTCACACTTTTAATATGACAGTTGGGACACAAGCAAAATTCTTAGTAAATGAAGACCAAGCACAACGTGTTACCAGAGTAGGTCTTTATTTGCTTGTCCGATGGCGTCATTTATGGAACTACTCCCTTGCCTGTGGTTTAGCCGGACTCCAACGGCCGTTTTCCTCCACTCGCTTTGTCTCCTCCCTGCTGCCGCGTTGCGTTTGCTCAGCCCCAGTGCACTCCTATCCTCCCCTCTCTCAGTCTCTGTTTTTCCCCCCGCGCAGCGATGGCTGGTCCCAGGCCCGTGGTGCTGAGTGGGCCGTCCGGGGCGGGGAAGAGCACGCTGCTCAAGAGGCTCATGAAGGAATACGACGGGATCTTCGGCTTCAGTGTCTCTCGTAAGTGATGCCAAAAATAAAATCTAAATAAGAATAACGCATTTCAGCACCTTTCAAGACACAAAGCACTTGAAAAATCTGGATGTTCTCTCCAAGGACTGTAGTTTTAATGAAATGTCTTTATGTGTTTGTTCTTGGAAATCTAAAAAGTAACTGTTAAATGTTGTCCACCAATGGGTCTAACTGTATACTCGTCACCCAGATACAACAAGGCTACCACGCCCAGGGGAGGAGAATGGCAAAGGTAGGTCTTTCTTGTAGCTCTAACAGCATCCCTTGGATGGTCGCCTGCCATCGTAGACCCTATTTATGAACGTTCACATTCCCTTTATCAGAGGCTTTGCTTGGATTTGCCCCCCCCCCCCCCCAAACAGACTACCATTATGTCACGAGGGAAGCCATGCAGAAGGCCATCGCGAACGGGGAGTTCATCGAGAACGCAGAGTTTTCGGGGAACATGTACGGGACGAGCAAGGCGGCCGTGCAGGCCGTCCAGGCCAAGAACCTGATCTGCATCCTGGACATTGACATGCAGGGCGTGAGGAACATCAAAGGGACAGACCTCCACCCCATCTACGTGTCCATCCAACCGCCGTCCATGGATGAGCTGGTGAGAAAAGTGAAATGGGACCGTACACAGCGACCGCTCGGACGCATCGGCCCGGTCTTAGGGTTCGGGAAAATGTAAAAGTGTTTCCTCATTTTTAGTAGCTGGGTCTTTATTGGGGTGGGATGTTTTGGCTCGGTTTTGTTTGTGTTTGATTCTCGTTGGGAAACATGAAGAAGTGAGGGAATCGACTGGTCGAAATAAGGGAAAGTGCTGTTGGAAGTACAGTATAATCCATACTAAGAGACACTTCTTTACAAATCTTTTTGATTATATTGGTTATCTTTTTCGACCAGTCACTCAGTTGCTATGAACCACTAAATGTTTATTGAACCTTGTGTCAAGCCAGGCATGCCAATAAAAAAAACGGTACAAATTAAACAAACTATCAAAATCCCATCCACATGAATGAATGTGTCTAACCTACTTCGACAACGAGCTGTTACAGTATTGATTTGGGAGGGGGAAAAATGCAGCGAATGAAAACGTATTTTCGTCCACTCACATTCTGAGTGTGGTAATGTGGTGTCTCCTCTGACTTGAGTGCCCCTTAACAGATGGCAGAGTGTGTCACTGCTCATACTCGTAGGTTGTTGATGACGATCAATGTTTCATTTGTTGGTTCAGGAAAAACGACTGAGGGACAGGAAAACCGAATCGGAGGAGAGCCTCCAGAAGCGCCTGCATGCGGCCCAAGTGGACATGGAGCTCAGTGAGTCTGTACACCGATAGAACGATCACATATCTCCTCGGTGTTGCACTGAATGCTATCTGATATCTCAATCTTTTTGTAGGCAAAGGACCTGGTATATTTGATGTTGTTATCGTCAATGATAATCTGGAGGAGGCCTATAAAATGTTGAAAGATACACTCCATAAGGTGAGCAACGTGTTATGTTTGATATGTGTCAATGGCCCCATTCACTATTGCATTTACAGTTTGTGTTGAAAATGTGGCATTATATTTACACATATTTATAGGGCTTTGGGTGTGTATAAAAGCGCTATATCAAGAGTAATCAATCATTATTATTGTCATTATCATCATCACTTACAGCCATTTTTGTCATATTTGTTGAATGAATGTCGTACATCTTTCAGGAAATTAAGCAAGTTCAAATAACCAATAAGTCGTCTTAAATGAAGCAAAGCCGGAAACTTCTCCAGCCCTTTTCTGGCGACGTCCTTGAAAGAAACAGCAGACCTCCATTCCATTACGGAACATTCCGTCAGCCTGTGTAGTTCAAGCAACATCACTGGCTCGCAACACGGATGCTCAAAGATGCCTTTCGGGTACCACGAAGGCTTTATGTTTTATATGTAGTAAAGCTGTTACTACAAAATAATAATGACATATTGTAAATACAAGTAGAATAAGTTTCACTTTCGTTATGACTGGGATTTGTGGTGAAACTTGTTTTTTCGACTAAGATAAGGGTTGATTTTAAACGTGACTAATTTGAAATGTACCGTGCTGTTTTTGTTTTCTTACAGTTTATACAGTGCTTGTTAAGGCTTATGATACTCATTACAATGTTTTAGCAGCACAGATCGACAACATTGCTCTCAACAAACGCTGTAATGATTAGGGCTACATTACTGTCCGGAGCATTGCACACTGGCACAAAAATGTATATTAAAAAAATATATAGTTCATAATTTTGTTGAATATCCAATCTATTCTGGTGGCCCCTGTGAAACCCAACAACATTTTCCCTTAACTTAAAGGTGTATTCCTCAAGGGTTGTTTGAGGCATTTTGTTGTTGTCAGGCAGCTGAAAGAGATAGTCGGAGATATCTGAGCGCTCAAAACTACCCAGGGTGAGAATAGAGGCCACCGACAAAGGTTGCCGCAGGCAATCTCAGGAGTACTGACGAGGTGTGGCGGAACTCCTGCAGGTCAACCATACGTTTGAGCTCAGACAGATTTCCCATTCTAGCTAAGGCTTGACGATTTTCCTTAAAATATTAAATGTGTTCAGCAGTATCTTGCTTTTAGCAAGTCTTTGGGTTTACTCGTTCGTTTGTTAGATACCAAGCAATTTGTTAACGAAAATATTGAATTGACTCGTTTTGAAATCATGCTATTATTCACGGATCACAGCATTTTTTTAGACCATAACTGAACCACAACGTAAAGCAAAATTTATATTTATTTTTGGACAGTATATTTAAAATTTGTAAAACTTTTATATTGTATGTTTTTATATAATTTCAGTCACACTTTTTAGTACTGTAGTATGTAATGATATTCATTTGTTAAAACTGAGCACAAAATTAGTGAATTGTCAAATTTATATACAAATATCCTGTATGAATATGGAATAGCTTACCATCAAGCATACAATAAATCCACTTTTACTTGAAGATGTCCATTTAAAATCTCAGTATTCTCAGTTTGTCTGATGAATCTAGCATCCCTGCTAATATTTGGTTGTTTTTTATCGTTGTTTTTGTCATTCAAGATATAATTTACATTGGTAACATATTCAATAAGTATCATTGCTGTGCATTCTATCTATTTGTCATTTGAAACTCATAACCTTGATCAAATGCACAATTAACAAACTAAAAATGAAACTCATTTGAACCCTAAATTAAAACTTTTTACAAGTTTAATTGTTCTTCACATCTGTTCTACTTGTCAGACAACTTGCATGTGTATGTCTTACACCTCCAAAATACATAAAATGCATGTATTAAAGTCAAGTAGTAAAACCATTAGTCTTATTATTTTCAATGTACAAAATGAAAATACAGAAAGATTGATAATTCCTATAATAACATGAAAGTTGACATTTTTGATTACCAAGTGAATTAAGGGACAAGTACACCAACTGGGCTGTGAAAGTTAAGAATGAAGACCTGTTCCATTCAGTTTTCACAGTTAATTGTCTTTATTCAGATTTAACACTTACCATTTGACATGTACAGTGTATGCGGTCCAAACCAATGCTTTAATATTGAAATTCTTACACAAAAGGATCCATGTAATGCAATTTTTAAAAACAAACGAAAGGAAAACGTCAAACATTAACTATGCAAGACAGTCATTCTCTTTTTAAAACCATATATTATTTCTAAATTGATCAATCCAGTGATATATCTATCTATTCTAAACTGCTCTAATTGATCCGCGTATTACACAAAATAGTCTAATCGTTTCACTCATTTAATATTACATCAGCTTTCAAGAAATATATTTCATGCGGCCTTTAGTTTAAACGTTCACCACATACACTTCTGCATAGCTAAGCTGAATACTTACATTTATTTGCTATCCAGTTACACGTTCAATTGTATAAGGAGTCAGGTGATTGTTTTCCATAACACGTTATACAGTGGACAATGAAGTATTCACGGTTCCACATCGGAAACCTATAGTAGACACTATCCTTATTAGATGTTGTAGTAGTTGCCTATGTTTCAGCCACTGAAAACTAACTTCCATGCGAAACTTGGGGCACTGGTAACATGAGCTGAGCAAAATGGATGTTTTCCACAGAGGCTTTACGTGGACATTTTTGCTTTCTACCGTTTGTAGGTGCACATGTAGATATGCTTCAGAGGACCAACAACCAAAAGAGAATTGGTTTTGGAAGTTGTTGGATTTTACACAACACAACGTTCTTCTTTCGACAAAATGATGTTTCTCACTTTATGTGATAAAAAGTCAACCTTTCTAGAACATTCAACACACCACAAAGAGAGAATTCTGTAGGATGTTGGACAGATATTTAACGGTGATTTGAAATACAGAAATTCTTCATGGTTTCCAAACTTGTCTGATGGTATCATTTCAAAAATAACATACAGAAACCAATAAGCACTTTGTAATTATTTCTCTTTATAATGTATAATGCACATCATAACTATGGCAAAGTAGACGCTAAGTCTAAAAATGCCAAGAAATTGATAAAACAAAATATCCAACTCCTTTTGAAATATATTTTTCAGACCGTATGTGACAAAACCACCCTGCCCATTGCATTCAGCATTTGACTAGGGAAAAGCTAACATGGGAGGGGCTTCAAAATGGAATGGTCTGCCATTTGCAGTAAATGCAAGATATAATATGCTTCGTACAATTTAAGTAGAAATGTTCCCATTTAAGACTAGAAGGGCTATGGTACCAAAAACAGCTTGCTCTGTTCCACTTCAGGTAATTTAGACGTTATTGGTTTTCATACGGTTTGTTCGGGCTAATTTGGAGAGTGACAGGATTTCCAACGGACGTGTAGCCATAGGTGTGAGTGGACACTTTGGTTTTGAAGCTTTGCTGCCCACCCCCGACTCTCTGCACTTCGGAGCAGTATGAGGGCGTCACCTCCAGCTTGGCGTGGCTCACTTGGATGGGGATGGTTCTCTCCAATCTGGACTGGCTCGCATGGGGCAGACTGGAGGCTGCGGCGAACAGGCTGCTGGACACGTGCTCTCTGAAGCGGCTGAAGAAGCCAGGCCTCTGCCTGGGAGCCACCACGGGCCGGCCCACGTTCAGGACCACCGGCTGGCCCACTGCCGACCCTCCGATCTCCCTCTGGAGCACGGAGATCTGGCAGGGCTTCTCCGCAGGGGGGCGGCGGGCGTCAGAGGAGCCGTAGGTCTCGCCCTCCTGAGGGACGTAGTCTTCCAGGTCCTCGAGGGTCAGCGCTTGACCCCAGCGGGTCAGGACCTTGGGCTCCAGGTGGCGGAGCTGGTCGTCGTTCCGGTCGTCGTCCGGTTCGGAGACGACGGCGCCATGATCCTCAGGCCAAGTGTCCTCCTCTTCATCCGCGCCTACCGGCGTGGCCTCTTCGCTGAGCCCAGAGGAGACGGCCTCGTCCTGGGACTCCCCCTCCTCCTCCTCCTCCTCCTCCTCCTCTTGCTCCCAGGCCAGAGGCTGGCCGCTCACGTCTCCCTGCAGCGGGGCCTGCTCCACCAGCTTGTTGTTGGAATTGTTAGCGTTGGGGTTGTCCAAGGGGGACCTCCTGAGCCGGGCGCCCGAGGGGGTGTTGGCGCGGTCGGACCCGGCCGGGGAGACACCCCTCCGGCGGGACGGCCGCGGGGACCTGTTGACCTTGTACTCGATAATCTCCTCCACCTCCACCCACCTTGGCCGGGCCGCCGCCGTCGCCGCACCCTCCGGCTCAGTGATGTAGAGGGTGGGGACCGTGGTCTTCCTGGGCGCCGGCTGGGTTCTCCTTAGCCTGGCAGCGGGTTCTGGGGTAGAGGTCTCGGAGCGATAGGCCCCGGCGGAGGCCCTACCTGGAGACATGCGCCTCTTGGAGCGGTTCTTCACTACCGTGGTGATGGTCTCCTCGCTGGAAGAAGGTAAGTTACAGAAACAGGGTTGACGGAAAAGCCACTGGCGTTTGCACTGTATGGAGGTCACACTGGCGCATGCTAAACATCACACCGGGGGCGGGGTCACGGCGTTAGTACAAACGCACACATCATGGTGGAAGGCTGTTTACTCCACTACAACCAGGTGATGATGGGAGGCTAGGTCTGAAATGGCGTATGGGTTAGAGAAAAGGAGCGGACCCCCGATTCAATTTAGCACAAAGAGTATAACTTCAGCTGACAGTGTCCAATCTGTTTGAAACTCGGGCTGGAGTTTTGCAGAAACAAGTAATTTGAGCACTGGTTTCTGATTTCATTCACCTGCATTTCAAAACTCTATTAACTTAAAAGGGGATCAAGAAGAGAGGTGGGGCGTAGTCTCTCGTCTATGCTGAGCAGCTACAGAGAGAGAGAGAGAGAGAGAGAGAGAGAGAGAGAGAGAGAGAGAGAGAGAGAGAGAGAGAGAGGGGCCCAGCCCTATTGTCTGATTCTTCAAGCAGAAGTCTTCGCACTCTGGGTTTAAATACTGCATGGCCATGCATTAGGGAAACCTGGGGGAGACTCGCTCGCTCGCTCGCACGCGCACGCACGCACACACACACACACACACACACACACACACACACACACAGGAGACATCAGCGCAGGCGCGCGCACACACACACACACACACACACACACACACACACACACACACACACACACCCTCTAGCCTGGATGATTTAGCCTGGTCACACTTACATGATGATGGTTTTCTTTGGTGCCTTAGTCTCCTGTTCAGTGACTATGAGAGAGGCAGAATGAAGTTGTTTTATGGACTAAGCTACATGAGAAACTACCGCTAAGAAGAAAAATAAAGCCATCTGCCTACAGTGCCAGATGCAACTGAGGGTGCATCTGCACCTTGCAATCACGACGGCAGTTAAAGCAGGCACTCTCTACAGAGCCTGGAAAGAAGAAGGTGAAACAGAAGTGCACATTCCTAGGAGGTGAAACTGGGAGTGTTCCTACCTTCAATGGTGACGGCTTGCCCTGCTGACCGGGCCACGGTGACGGGGAGGACCAGATCGGCTGCGGACCTGGTACTGCCCAGACGGTTGGACAGCTGGGGAGGGCAGAGGACACGTGAGACCCCTCCTCTACTGGGTGTATCGCGCTGGCGTGTTAACAAACGTACGCCACCGTCATAAAAATGACCAGCTCCGACGTGACTACGCTGGAAAGATTTTCATTTCGAGTCTTTGTTTTTATGAATAATTACAGTTAATTTAGTATGGCTCATGTTTATTTAAGTGTAGGGATAGAAATGCTTTTCGTTGGGCATATCTCTCCATATAGCCGTTGTGATCCAATTAGCACCTGCTTGGGTGTTTGGATGTTCTTCACTCGTTTCCAGTCCTAATATTATTGATATCCAGTCATGTATTCGGGTATGCATTTATTGTTGCTCAAGATTGATTTACATTTGAGTGACTGTCTTGCGTTATTTCCCGTGCTGTATGTATGCTGTGTGTTATTTTCCATTCATATGCCGTTCATACCGTGTACGTGTAAGAACAGTCTGTTCCCACCACCCAAGTCCTTCCCTTTCCTCTTTACCTGTGAGCTTATATAACACACCTGTCCTTGCACACAGTGACCATAATCATACTGCCCCCAGTGGTCAAAAATAATATAGCACCCCAGCTATGTGACACCCCAAACCATATAAACCACACAGATAGAACACCACCAACTGGCTCCCATACCCGTCCAGCCAGACTGTACCTCGCACTCATAGTGTCCAAGGTCTCTCTCCGAGGGGCCTTTGACGACCAGCACCAGGACTCCGCTGCGGCTCTCGCTGTAGGTCTGGTACTTCTCCTGGTCCGTCAGTAGACGGCCCTCCTTGAACCACCTGGCCGGAGCAGGCACGCAAAGAGGGCATGCGGTCAATGGAGGTAGAAGGCATGCTCGCAAAACTATTAGGGGGGTTAAAAAGTCCTACCTGACCAATTAAAGGATAACGTTTCATTTTGTTCTTCACTACTTATCTTATGCATTTTAAATCGTATATGTACTATTTTGCATGTATATTCATTGCCATGTGCAATGACCTTGGGTGTCTTGAAAGACGCCGATAAATTAAATGTATTCATTTATGAATTCATATTATTATTATCTGAGGTTGGTTGGGGTGTTGAATGGGAGG
Organism: Aplochiton taeniatus; assembly: GCA_017639675.1. NCBI lineage: Eukaryota > Metazoa > Chordata > Actinopteri > Galaxiiformes > Galaxiidae > Aplochiton > Aplochiton taeniatus. Next base: position 12,348,166 of record CM030189.1, read on the forward strand.
ACAGGTGATGTGGGGCCGTACCTGATCTTGGGACTGGGGGCACTCTGGATGATGCATGTAAATTGGGCGTCTTCGCCAGCAACTAAGGTGGCATTCCGCAGCTTGTTCACAAAGCGGGGGGGCACTGTGGAACCCAACGCAGACACACGGCCCCCACAGCAGGGAGCGGAACGGCGTCAGATAAAAGCATCTTGTCATCCACTCCTTCCCACAACAAACCATTACCACCAACCCCAAATCATTCGACATTCATTTGTCACACACCCTTGCCATCCCATAAAATGGTGTTCCAGTACATTCTAAATACTTACGGCGTTGATAACCTTCACCACCGCTTTTCGAACGGGGGATGTCGCGTCGTATTCTCAGCCCGCACCACAAAGTGAACGCGTCACCATGACTAACCTTGCACGGTGATCTTGCCCAGAGTGCTAGCCTGTCCCGCTGTGCTGGTGGCGAAGCACATGTACTGGCCGGAGTCCTCGGCCGTCATGTTGTCCAGGATCAGCGTGCACGAACCGTCCGGGTCCTCGATGATGATGTGGTGGGGGTTCGCCACCACGGGGAGCCCGTCTAAAATAGGAGGGCCACAAACACAGTCGAGTTTGTCAGCGTCGCCGGCGTTCTCCTTTCGATCGGGCCGTGGAAACTCCATGGTTGTCTGTCTGGCGCGTCGCGTCGCTTACCCTTGTACCAGGTGACGGCAGGCTTGGGGGTGCCAGTGGCTCGGCAGGCCAGCTTCACGGTCTGGCCCAGCTCCGCTGTGCAGTCAGCCAGCACCTCGTCAAAGTCAGGGGCACCTGGGCAAACAAGACAGGTAAACCGCCCATAAATAAACAATAAATGAACCTACGAATGAAGGTGACAGAAAAACAGCCATGTCGTTTAGTATTTTGGTACACTTTTTTTGTCTTTTTTTATGCTTATTTTATTTGATCTTATTTCATTGTATTGTTTTTACATTGTAATATCTTGTATGGTATTGCATTATCTGCTCTTATTGTCAAGTACCTTGTCACCTTGTTTTCGAAAGGTAATACAAATAAAGTTTATTATTATTTATTCTATATCATTGTTCCTCTGGGATGTCTTATGAGCCCTGAGTATGCGTGACAGACAGAGAGGAATGGAGCAACGTACTCCAGGCAGGAATGGTGTAGCGCTGCTGCAGGTCCTTCAGGTCCCGCAGCCAGGAGTTCTTGATGACGGTGGTGCGCGCCTGCAGCGTGTACTTCCTCACTGAGTCCTCGCGCTCGTGCCAGATCTCGAAGGCGCGCTCATCGCCTTCCACCGTCTCGTTCACGTCGATGTTGTTCAGCTGCACGGGGGGGCACGGAAAGGCCAGTTTCCGACAGGGCAAAGACACGTTCGCAACAACGAGGACTCAACTCAAAAACCCAGCAGCAAGCGTCACCTTCATTATGTTCTTGAAGACGTAGCCCTGCGTGTCTGTATTGGAGTCCCTCTTGGGTTTGCAGATGACGCAGTAGTTCTTGAAGAGGAAGGCGTGCCGGTGGTGACCCCGGGAAGAGGTCCTGACCCCGGGAGCCCCTTCCCACACGGTGAATGGTCCCTGGTGGCACACACAAATCCACAACCTTTTCAATCTAGAAGGTTCCAATTCAGTCATCGTAAACCCGCACTCTCACTGCTACGAACGGGGAGAAACTAGAGTGGATATAAATAAAGTATTAAGATGAGATCTTTGTTTATTCTGTTCAATTTAGTGTGTCCTTTTACACTCATTTCAAAGCTGAATCTAAAGTCCCATATACTTGAACTCATTTTGAAAGCCTAGCACAAGTCTGGTTTGTAATTCTCTTTCCGAAGTTTTCCAAGGCCATTTCATGGTCTTTGCTGTGTGATCTGGCCAAATAGCATGTTGTCCCGGCGACAGGGAATAAGGACCTGTCTGATTGGCTCGCCCAGCGCGTCCAGGGTGGCCGGGTAGTTCTCGATCATAGACACGTGGTGGGTGTTCTCAGAGCGCTGGGGCAGAGAGGACACCATGGCGTAGGCCTCCTCCAGCAGGCAACAGTTCTGACCGTTCCGGGCCTTGTTCCGGATCAACTCCTACCCGGGCCGAGAGGGGAGAGGAAAGCACGTTACGCCCTGTTGCCACACACCATTGCCCTAACATAAAATGGTGTTCCAGTGCATTCGATAATATTTACTGCGTTGATAAAAGTATGATGTCACTGGCTATGGTGTGATAGCTTGATGAATCGGGTTCTGGTAAAAAAAAGTAAAAAAAAAAAAATATGGTGAATAACCTTAAGTATGGTAAGCCGTTACCTTAAGCAAGGTCTTGTACTTCTGGATTCGGTCCAGGGGTTTCTGAAGAGAGGCATTGACGCTGAGGATGGGCGGATCTGCTGGGTCAGCACTGGCCTGCTCTTTGTCCGTGTACTCCTACGGTGAAGAGACAGACAAAAGGGGGGACATTTTGTTCCTGGTTTTGTCGCGCTCACACAGCCTTTTGAAGCGCCGGTGTTTACCTTGAAGAAGCGGTGGACGGCCTTGTCGCTGACCGCTGCCTCAGCCTGACCCTGGCCCACGAAGTATTTGACGTACTTCTCAAAGCCCTCGGCGTTCTTCAGGAAGCGCATGGCCACGTCATCATCTGTGTCGCACTCGTTCAGCTTGGGGAGCATAGATCTGCAGGACGGAAAGGGTTAAAACTGTTCGCAGAGACGGCACAGCCAAGGGGCGTCAATCGCCCGCTATCGTTACAAAAAAAAAGCCCACAATACAGGGCCAACAGAGGGACAGAGGCGGGGCACCCACTCGCTGTGGAAGGTCTTGATCTCCTGGATGTTGCGGAATATGGCCTCCTTCTGGCTGGTGACTTCGGAGGGGGCGTCCGGGTTCTCCGCCTGCTTCACATGGTGCGAGGCGAAGAAGTCCAGCTCCTTAACAAACTCCGCCTCACTGCTGATAAGGTCCTGGATCAATTGGCTGAGGAGAGGGGGGGGGGGGGAGGTTGTGCTTTGTTCATAACGTGTGGCAACAGCAGCCTCGGGCTTTGTGTCTGAGAATGGAAGGTGTGGTAAACTCACAACAGCCTCCTTTTGTATTCCCCCTCGGTGACCTCTTCTGCTCCTGTCTCTGGAACGTCACTGGCATCAGCAGAAAGCTAAAACATCATATTTGACAGTTCAGTTTACAGGTTCCATTTGAATTCAAAGTGAGGATAAAGGAATACCGGTGTGCTTGATTGTTTTCTATCACAACACTTCACTCTTTGAAAAAAGAAAAAGGACATGAAAATGAAATACAACGCATTAAGTAGAACATTTCTATTGCCAAACAACACCAATAACATGCAGAAATGTGAGACAGAGTAGAGTTGGAGTATACCTTGAGTTTTTTGTCCAGGTAAGCCGGAGAGACCCACCCCTGGCGGGATGGCGTGGTCTTGGTGGGTTTGGTGCGGACCAGCCATTTGAGTGGGTGAGCCGAGTCCAGCACCTCCACGTACTGACCCTCCTTAAGCGAGACAGTCTCCGGGCTGGCAACCACGGGGTTGTAGTCCGCAGTGGCCACGTAGATGTCAAACATCTACACAAACAAGGAGTTCAGAGACAGACTCAGACATAGACAGATATGTCACAGTATTTCGGATTAGACACTGTAGCTAAGCATAGATTTGTAAGAATAAATATAATCCTTTCCATTTCAAATGACATGTACCGTTATGAGGTGTACCGTGAATATTTGACATTCCTGTCGCTATTAAAACAAATAATGTGGTGCATGTACGTGCAACAGGCAACATTTGCAGTGGAAACAATGGCGGTAGGCGCCTTAGTGTCCCTGTGTCTGACCTCTCCTCTGGCCTCGCCCTCGTCCGACTCCGAGGAGGAGTCGGCGATGAGCGAGGCCGGCCGAGAGCGCCCGTGGTGGGGCGAATGGCAGGGGGTCTTGGTCTCGTCGTCACTGTCGGCCCCTGGAACGCGGAGAGAGGCTGCTAGAGTGGAGAGGGGTACAATGAAGACGTCAAGGGACGGACACACAATGTGCGGAGGATACACCCCCAGCGGAATACATCCTTGCCACTTTTAGCACCCCGTAAACCACAGGTTCTACTCTGTGGTTGATATGAAGCGATACGTAATTCAGTTCATATATGAGCACTTCTTTTAGATAGCCTTACCTTGGACTTTTTTTAAGTGAATCGATATCAGTAGAAAAGACTACTGAAAAATGTTAGCTAAGCAATAGATTCGGGTGCTTAAAGCTATCACAACAATCATTTGATTACAAAGGACTTCTCTGTGGTTTTGTTAGTGGTCCACAGGCATGCAGACAGGCGGTCTAAGTTCTGTGAATACATGTCAGCGGGTTAGCATGTAGTCCAGCTTTACAGTGCAAAAGCTAATTTCAAAACAACTACAACTCACTTCGACGAGACAGTAAAAATAAAAGTCAGTGAAGACGCATAAGCTAGAGAGGAGGAAGGACAGAAGGTAACAGGAGGAGAGGAAATAGTCCACCCCATATATATTCTAATGACATGGCAAATGATGGGACTGCTTTGATGACAGCTTTGTCCATCATCACGCGATTCTCTTTTTACATTCCTGATATTTCGGATTTAAACCTACTCTTAAGTAAGGGTTTGCTCCTGATTTGGAAATCATAAGTGAGTCGACATTGTTTCCACATGGCACTGTCTGCATAAACGTGTTTAAGGTATAGTCACCATAACCACTTCATAAGTCAAAAGAGCTTTTAAAGTCACAGTATTTGCATTTCCGCCTTGTGGAAAGGATGTGGGGATGTTATATAGAGGCATTTGGTATTTAACTGAGTTAATGTACTGTGAATACATACTGGATGCTTTGGGCCATGATTTCATCCACTGGAGCACTTGATGGTTCTGTAAGCTGTCTGAATAACAAATTAATGATTGGATGAGCATGTGTGAATGGATGGTTGGCTGAAGGATGAAAATAAGGAATCAAGTAGATGAAGAATCTGCCGAAGGGATGGAGAGGTATTGGAAATACACACTTGGGTCAACACACAGTCTTGGCGACAAGCGTTAGTGGGTAGGGAACAGGAAATCCTACCAAGTTACATTTCCAATTAAATTCCAAAGGGGAATTTCAGTTAAACAACGGAAATTTGATGAAGTTTGATGAACCCCTCTGTTTGAAAAGCTTTTTTGTCTTTCTTTTTCATTCATTTCTTAAAATGCTCAACACATTAAAAAACACAAATGGACAACCAGAGGCAATGCTATAAAGATTTGATCATTTGTGGCAACTTCTTAACCACAGCAAACGATGGACATTTATTACAGTATTCAAAGCCATAGCAGAAAAGCCATTTCCAAAGACACTTTAGCTGCCTCATTTGATGGCTTCATTGCGATATGGTGAACAAATGAATGTGTCATCACATGGCAAAAAAAACTGTGATAAACTGGTACAGAGAACAGCTTTTAGTGTTTATGATGGTATTAGGTTGGTTATGTGCTTTTATGATAGACTGGAACACTAAAATTTCCATTAAAGAAGGGATTGTCATCAAAAACACTAATATAAGTTTCAGTAACCCAAATATTAATACAGATACAGGAAATGTGTCTCTGCAAAGACGTTCATATCAGAACATATTCCACAACTCCATTTACAAAAATACACCAAACATAGGAAGGCATAACTAGTTGAAAGTTATTTTTCAACTCTATGTCAATAGGGCAAGAAAAACAAACACCACAGCGGGCATCTCTAATCGGGAAAAAAACAAAAAAACATTCACACCCTTTATGGAACGGTCTTCCTCCCAATTCCACTTACCTTGACACATCTTAGCGGACACCATCTCCGTGATCTGAGAGGTGAGCTTCATGAGGAACTCCTCTGTTCCCACTTCACTCAGGAGAGGCACTTTGACCTCTTGAAAGGAATGAGCAACAAAAAAAAAACAGTGCATTTCAAAGGAAACGGAGAGATACCACAGGAGGGAGATTGTCTTTGTATCCCTGTGGGGTTGACAGGCTGCTGTTCAGGCTCACCTTTTACTTTGGACACCTCCTCCTCTGGTGGACTGACGGTGATCCCCACAACTCTGAATAGAAAGACATTGCGAAGCATGTTTAGATTTCACACAAAGACTGTATCACATGTACAGTACGGTGCAAAAGTTTTAGGCAGGTGTCAAAGTGTTAATAGTTTGTTTTGATCAATTAACTAAATGCAAAGTGAATGAACAGATGAACAATTTAAATCAAATCAATATTTGCTGTGACCACTTTTTGCTTTCACATTTTTGCCAGCATTTTTTCACATCTGCCTAAAACTTTTGCACAGTACTGTATATTTGTGCTTTAACCCATTTGCTTGGCGTCACTTGTTTCCAGGCATGGGTGCAAGGCTAAAAGTAAGGAGCTTGGGCCTCTGTTAGTTTCCCATGCCAGTAACAAAGTGTCTTTTGTCTGGTATTGTATGTATTTTTCAATAATAAATTACCCTTTTCTTTTTCTGAGCCTCTGGCCCTCAAGATTGTGTGTGTGTGAGTGTGTGAGTGTGTGTGTGTGTGTGTGTGTGTGTGTGTGTGTCCCAACATATACTCACTCTGGAACTCGGGTCTCTTCCTTTGGTGGTGGAGCTGTGACAGAAAGCAAACATCAGATGTTGGCCAGAACAAACGTCTGTTTGAAATTCTTTTTCATTCGAGTATGTCTAACAACTTTATTTAACCAGGTAAGTCAGCTAAGAACGAATTCTCTTTCACAGTGACGACCTGGTCCAAGAGGCAGGCAACGTGACACAAAACACATGCATGGTACATATACAAACAGTACTAAATACAAAATTGGCATAAACAGTTAAGTACAGGAATCTATCAAATATGAGTCGGTATGTTTGCGATGCATACCAGGAGTGTCACGTATTACTTCCAGTCGTGTGTCCCCTGCTGCTACTCACCATCCTCCACCTCCAGGTGGGCAGTGAAGATAGACTGCCCCGCCCGGTTGGTGGCGATGCAGGTGTAGGCCCCATTGTACTCAGTGCCCACGTCCATCAGGATGAGGCTGTGCTGGCGCCCGGAGCTGGCCACCTTGTAGCCTTTGGTGTCTGGCTTGATCCACAGCACGTCCTCCTCCGACTCCTCCTTCAGCCAGTTGACCAGCGGGGTGGGGGAGCCTGGGGGTGGGGGGGTGGGGGTGGAGAGGATACTTAAATTAAACAAATGAAATATGAAGGAGCATCTAAATAAGGATGTAAAATTCGTTATTGGTTCATCACTGGGTGGGCAAAATGATAACATATTAAGGATTCACTACAAGAATTATCTTACATGCTATACTGTGTTTCTAAATGAAAAAAAAACAAAACAGATCAGTCAAGTAACGTGAATTAATAAAAGCGAAACAGCGAATCCAGATTTCATTCGCTGAAGTGGAAAAGCTTCCCCTGCTGGAATTGGTCTACTTCTGTTCATAAAGGCATCCACAAAATGCTCCGCCTCTCATGAAGGAAGTGACAGCGAGAGCGTACCTTCGACTCTGACAGACAGGGTGATGCTGGCTCCGTGCTTCACCTTCCTGTTGCTGTACCTCTCCAGGAAGCGGGGTGGCACCAGAGGCTCCTTGGAGTCTGCGCCACAAAACAGTGAACGGTACAAAAACAAAATGGTGGTCAGTAGAACGAATACATGAGGTTAGAGGAAGCGCTAGGTTACTATCGAAATGGATGTACCTTTCTTCTCTTCGGGGAACATCTCTCCTGGACCTGAAGAAAAGGGCAAAGTGGTAATTTTGTTGAGGTATTACATGTACACAAAATAACCAGAACACATGAGTACTTGTATAAGAATGTATAATTCATTTTAAAATTGTAACCAAATGAATGAGTAGAAATATATATATTATATATACAGTATATAGTAAGTTGTTGTCGTGGTTCTTATAGAAGATGAGGCCAAAACATGAATTAGATTGGCCCGGACAGAAGGGGCACAGGAATGGTAAAGCCTCTGCAGAGGAACTGGGCACTGATGAAATGTAAGCAGCAAGAGATAAGGCTCAGGTTGAGAGGTACCAGGGCTAAAAGAAAAAACAGTGGTGTGATAACATTTGAACAACAAAGGAATAATAAGTAACCAGACACTTTTTGGATGCGCAAGTAGGATGTCCAAATTAGTATAAAGGTATATTGAATATATTATTTGATAGGCTATGAGATCTGAACTGTTCAAGTTATAAGGTGATCATTGCACTGAGAAAATAAAGGAGTGTTACATTACTCAGGTCCTAGTAGCTTGGTCTTTATTCGTCGGACCGACTGAACCTACCCGAGAAGAGTTTTTCCAACAACAAAGTTAATGAGCTAAGGAGATGAGGAGGTAAAAGTTGGAGTGGCCATACCCAGAACTAGAAAGTTTGCGTGGCCATACCCAGAACTAGAAAGTGTGAGTGGCCATACCCAGAACTAGAAAGTTTGCGTGGCCATACCCAGAACTAGAAAGTTGGAGTGGCCATACCCAGAACTAGAAAGTTGGAGTGGCCATACCCAGAACTAGAAAGTTGGAGTGGCCATACCCAGAACTAGAAAGTTGGAGTGGCCATACCCAGAACTAGAAAGTTGGAGTGGCCATACCCAGAACTAGAAAGTTGGAGTGGCCATACCCAGAACTAGAAAGTTGGAGTGGCCATACCCAGAACTAGAAAGTTGGAGTGGCCATACCCAGAACTAGAAAGTTGGAGTGGCCATACCCAGAACTAGTAGCCTGGCAGAGGAGTATGCGGAGCCTGCAGCGTTGGTGATGTAGGCAGAGTACTCTCCCGTGTCCTCCCTGGTCACATCCAGGACCTCCAGGCCGTGCAGTTCCCTCTCGGCCAGCAGCAGGACCCTGCCGGAGGGCCTCAGAGGGTGGCCGTCCTTAAACCAGTAGACCCTGGGCTTGGGAAAGCCTGTGGCGGAAAGAAAAGTGAGGGGAAGAAAAGGTAGCGTACACAACTTTATAGGTTTTCACACCGTAAAACTGATCCAGTACATAAAAAACAATCCTACAGTTAATTTAACTTTAACTGAGTTCCCTTATAAATATGTATAAATATTTATATGATACCGATGTCCATTAGGAATGTGGCTGATGAGTGTTATCATAGGGACCTACCTTTGATTTTGAGCTGCAGCTTGGCGACAGGAGAGCCGGGACTGACACGGATGTCGTGGAGCTCGTCCACCACCTGAGGCAGCTGCTCATCCTCCGCCACCGACTCGAAGGCCTCCGTCTCCCTGGTACTGGACTGGTAGCCCTTGGCGCTGATGTAGGAGGAGGTCTCAGTGGCGTCCGCCGCTGTGTCGTAATCGGAGCTGCACGACACTGAGGAGGAGAACACCAGTCTTCCCAACGTGCCTTTTCTTTTTGGACGTATCAGGGAAATATAGGAATATGTGCGTTTTTCGTTCTGGGCATGCGGCAAGGACACACGCCTCTACGGGTGCGGTGTGAACGGCACAGCGTGCGTGCGTGCGTGCGTGTGTGTGTGTGTGTGTGTGTGTGTGTGTGTGTGTGTGTGTGTGTGTGTGTGTGTGTGGGAGCCGGTGAGGCGGGCGGTCCACTCACGGTCCACCCTGAGCTCGGCCTTGGTGGCGGCGATGCCGCTGCCGTTCTCCGCCGTGCAGCGGTAGACGCCCATGTCAGTGGGCAGCACGTTGGTGATGATGAGCTGGTGGCAGCCCTCCTGGTCCTCGTTGATCATGTAGTGGTCGTTCTCCTCCAGCACCTTGCCGTCCTTGAACCAGCGCACGGCGGGCGGCGGCTTCCCGATCACCACGCAGTCGAAGCTGACCGGGTAGCCGTCCGGCACGTCCTGGCTCTGGAGCTCCGTCAGGAAGACCGGGGCGGCTGAGGGGACGCAGGACAACTAGTGAGATCGACTACCGTGCTAAACTTGAGCCACGGAAATAATCACATAGATAAGACGTTGATCCGAGATATATCACAGGTGGTAGTACACCCTTAAAGCACATGCCAATGATAAGGAAAACAATGAAATGCCCACAATGAAAGACCATGAAATATCATTAACCGTGCGGGATGAAAAATGGAAGAAGGATTAAGTTGATATTAGATAAGAAGTTAAGAGAAAAACAAGGTATTTGATTGAAGTAAGTTGAATGATTTTGAAGTGGAATGTTCCTTTAAGGGGGAAAGATTGTTGCAGGAAAGATTGCTGCAAACATAGAACTACAGCCCATTCAATCAAGCAAAAAGGATAAGATGTAAAAATATAAGAATAAACAAAAACAAACAAAAACATCACAGACGGCAGTTTAAGTAAACCGATAAGAAAAATTGATCGTAAAGTAAAAAGGGTTTAGACAAGATAAAACGAGACAGAATACAAAACATGAGGTGAGTAAACTACAAAAAAGTGACCAAACTCATTTGGCAAGACAAAACCATTTTAAACAGAAAGAGTTACAAACAGACAACACTGCACACATCACAGCATAACATAACACACAGAATGTGTTGCAGGAGAAAATGTTGGATGTGGACGATGTTTGGCATTGCACATTTATTAGGCAGATACACACTACACATTTACACAAAACAGTTTCTACTAATTAACAAACGCATCCATAAATGAGTAATATTGTGAGGATGAATATGGGCATCGTATCAAGTCAGATTACATTATAGCAATATCAATTACTCAATTATATGTATCTCCCATGTATTGCACATTCGTAATTATGCTAGAGTCTACAACATGATTATGCTACTTTGTTAAAAACAAAAATATCATAAATAACAAGTAATAATTCTTTTAGTTTTTTTTTTAAACGCCCATTCATTATACACAACAAAAAAGCCACCCTTTGGGGATCATTCCTACCAGGAGCTCCAGTCAAGAAGGCAGGCGTCTGCCTCTCCTGTGTGGGCGTTTGGGAGCCGTCCTGCGTGTAGCCCATCTTCATGATGCGCAGCTCCACCTTGGGCGGCTCGCCGTCCAGGATGGTGGTCTCCACCGGGACCCCCTGAGCCGTGAACATCTCCTGGAACCTCTGCGACGCCACCTGGGCCTCGGCCCGCGCCTCGAAGCGGATGTAGATGTAGCGCTCGTCCTCGCGGTACGACCTGGGGTCCGGGGCCCGCGGCTCCCCCTCCTCGGCGCTGAGGAAGGGCTCCTCCGCCACGTCCGGCGGCAGGCGCGTGCGCAGCAGCCGGCGGAGGCGCTTGCCGGCCTGCCGCAGCGACTCGTCGATCTCGCTGCCCGAGCTCTCCGGCTCGCTGTCGGCGCTGTAGCCCACGGTCAGGGGCCGGCGGCCCGACGCCTCTCTCTCGGTGCCCACCGTCACCTTGCTGCTGTGCGACGACACGCCGAACCGGTTGGCGACCTGGCAGGTGTACACGCCCGTGTCCCTGGTGGTGGCGGCGGTGATGACCAGGGAGCAGGTGCCGTCGTTGTAGATGTCGATGTGGTGGTGCTTCCCGTCGGCCAGCGGCTCGCCGTCCTTCAGCCACGCCACCGTGTCCGGCTTGCCCTCCGCCACGCACTCCAGGTGGATGGCGCCGTTGGGCTCCTTGGTCTGGTCCTTGAAGACCTCCTTGAACACGGGCCGCATGTCCCTGCGGGCCTTGTAGCCCTTGAACGCCGCCTGGATCTTGATGGCGGCCTCCAGGAGCTCGGGCTCGTCCTCCTTGGCGATCCCGGCGTCCGCCGCCGCCGCCGCCGCCTGTTGGACCTCTGTCAGCTGGACGGTTGTGCTGGTGGCCGTCTGCGTCTGGAAATGGGCGTAGAACCTCTCGGTGGAGAGGGTCTCCTCCCGGCCAGCCACTGAGACACTGGACTGGCTGCTCTTCTTCAGGTAGGCCACCAACGTCTCGTCCTCAGAGCTGACGCCGAGGCCGGCCTCCGGCTCCTTCCTTGCGTCCACCGCCTTCTCCTTTCCCGGCTCTTTGGCCTCGACCCTATCCGCCGCTTTCCCCTCCTCTACCTGCTTTTTCGCGGGTTTGCCCTCACCTCCTTTGCCGTCCTCCTCCGGCAGCTCCGAGATGGAATCCAGGGTGGGCTCGCGGCTCATGCGGCGCTTCTTGGCCAGGGCCTCCCACAGCTCGTGGACGTCGCCCTCCGCGGCGGCCTCGGGGGGCAGGCTCGGCTGGCCCCCCTCCCCGGCTCCCTCGGCAGCCTCGGCCTGCTTTGTGTCAGCACCTACAACCGGGCCACAACGCCACGTTACACGCAGCACTTGTCGACGTCAGCAGTCACACCCAAAGAGCTGTCCGCGAGGGCCACTCGCCACAGCGGACACCGCCCCGCCGCGCTAAAGAATTTGCCTGAGTTGTGCGCTAGTGCGTGCCGAAGGGCGGGGGTGGGGGGGACGTACCTTTCAGGGCGAGGTCGACGGAGGTCTCGGCCTCGTTGGAGGCCACGCACGTGTACGTCCCCTGGTCAGCCGCCTCAAAGTCCTTGATGAGCAGCACCTGAGCCGTCCCCTCTGTGGTGAACTGGTACTTGGCGCCGCCCTCCAGCTCCTTCCGGTCTTTGAGCCAGCTCACGGACTTGTCCTCTAGGGATAGGTGACACTCCACATGCACTATCTTACCCTCCTGGACGTCAGGGCAGGTCAGCGGCTGGGTGACTGTCACTGGAGCCTCTGCGGCGTCAATAATAATAATAATAAGAAGAAGAAGAAGACATTTTATTTGTATAGCGCTTTTCAAGATGCTCAAAAACGCTTTACATTTTAAGTGATCAAAAAGACATTGAAGCAGATGGGACATAGCAATGAAAGGTGTACATAGTAATGACAGGCTATACAGCTAGGCAATTTCAAATCGTAGATCGCACAGGGTCAGTACCTGCATTTTTAGCATGAACTATTCATGTTGTGCCATACTGTCAGCGGTTTTAGCTGAACATCCACTCACCCAGCTGCACGGTCTGAGGCAGTTGGACGGGCTCTCCCATACCCGCCCGGTTGATAGCCGCCACTCGGAACCTGTAGCCCTGGCTCGGAAGGAGGCTCTCGGCTACAAACTCGGTGTTGCACACGGGCTCCGAGTGGCACGGCAGCCAGAGATCGCTATCGGCCAGCCTCATCTCCACGCGGTAGCACAGGACGGGGCTTCCTCCGTCGTGGAGCGGGGTGAACCAGGAGAGGGTGGCAGCCTCTTTGGTCACGCTGACCAGCTCTGGGTCCTCGGGGGGATCCGGAACAGCTTTGAAAGTAGAATGGGAGGGGGTTGGAAGAGGAACAAACAAGAAGGGAAAAAAGGAGACGAGAAAAAGAAAGAAAAAAGGCTTGTGAGAAATGAGAAAAAAATGCTAGGTCCTTATTAGGCACTGACAAATTAGGCATGGAATTGAACACCAATTCTTAAGAAGAACAACAAAGAAAAAGAGACAGGGTCACAAACACGGGACTCCAAAAAATGGAATTTATGTCCAGCAAAATGGCTGCCTTTTCCTCCTTTACACTCTACTTACTGATGATGGTGAGCTTCGCAATGGAGAGGGCGTCCCTGGCAGCGAAGGTGATCTCCTGCTGGGGCAGCAGGGGCGCCTTCCTCAGCACCAGGCGGTAGGAGCAGCCGTCGGCCCGCATGGCCCACAGCTCGCTGGGCTTCAGCTCGGCGCCGTTGGCGTACCAGGCCACCTCCGCGGAGGGCACCGGCTCGGTGAGCTCACAGCAGAACTCCACCTTCTCGCCCACCGCCGCCACCGTGTCCTCCAGGCCCTTCACCACATCCAACAGCCAGCCTGCAACGCGGGACGTTTGTTGGTTCATTACAGTGACTCTGTTACCCGAAATAAGAGCTTAAACCGATCCGAATTAAAACATGTCAAATCCTTCGTTATCTGATCTGAGATGACTTTGCTTCTGAAACTGTTAGTTAGCGCGATATACTTTTATTCATATATTATAACATATATTTATTCAATAATAAAAAAGAACACCAAGAAAGAGGTGCGAATATTATAAATGTAACTTGAATTGGGTGTCTCACCTTTGACAGTAAGCTGGGCGCTGGTGGAAGCCGTGCCTGCTTGGAAGGTCACGGTGCAGCTGTCGACGACGTGCAGCTCCTTGAGCAGCAGCAGGTGGCGGCGGCCGCTCTCGAACGACACGATCTCCGCGGTGAGCGACTCCTGCACCGGCTTGCCGGCGAGCAGCCAGCGGCAGTCTTTGGACTCGGGGCGAGAGAGAGCGCACTCGAACAGGGCCTCGCCGCCATCGATGGTGTCCAAGTCCTCCAGGCCCTGGACAATATCTATAGGTTTGGCTGTGGGGACAACATTACAAGAAGTAAAGAGCAAAAGCAGTGATTTCCAGTGGCAGAAGTAGTAGTAGATGAGACAAGCACAGAGTGTACCCTGAAGTAGCAGCTCATTCTTGAAGATACAGAGAACTCGTCAGGATTCAAGAGGAGGTTTGGGTCGCAGTGCAGCTTATCGAGTTTCTATTTGAACTATCTTCCTAAAATAATTTTGTAATGTACAGCCACACAAGGTAATGGTAAACAATCTACGTTCAAATTGTCTGTAACAGGCTACAAAAACTGCAGAGCACATTCTCACATTTCAGGGCTGCAAATGGACAATCAAACGATGCCTTCGAGTTCCTGTTGTTGAATAAGACAAAGTGCGTTCAACAAAACTCCAGTGTTTGAGGTGCTCCTTCCACGCGGAGGGAAGCTCACCTTCCACCTCCAGCGAGGCGACCACACAGATCCCTTCGGCCTCGCAGGCGTACGTGCCCCTGTCCTCGGCGGCCACGCGGCTAATGAACAAGCGCGACACGTTCCAGTCCTGCTCCACCACCACCCTCTGGCCGTCGGCCTGCAACGGCCGCCCGTCCTTGCTCCACCGGGCCTCGACCGGCCGCGAGTACTGGCAGATGAACTCCGCCGGCTGCTCCTCGCCCACCCGCAGGTCCTGCATCTCGCTCACCACTTCTACGGTGGGATCTGAGAGTTGGGGGGGGGGGGGGGGAGAAGTTGGCCATGTGACATAGTCTTAGGGACACGCACTGGGTATGCGAATGGGAGGGGGGCTTTGTAATTCCCACCATACCTCGGAGTGGTGCTAGTTTTTCATTTGTGTATTTGCTGAGTTTTTTCTTTTTAAAGCACATACCGTATGAATTATTAATCATGTTGCCCAAATTAGCTTTTAATTTGAGTGATGGGTGGCATGTTCTTTTACTCTAAACCCCTGAAGTGGAGTTAAAAAGCCCAATATCTACGCCCAGTGACAGTGGCAACCAATGAGGAAATGAGGAGGAGGGGGGGGGCAATAGTACAGAAAAATGCCGTAGGCCACTGACCCCGCAGGTGTGGGAGGGTTAGAGAGGCTTTTTAGTCTTTAGTGCTTGCAGGCAAGGGGCGGAGCAGGGAGGGCAGAGGCGAGCATGGGGGTGAGTATGGTAGATAGGCTGGGTCTGGGTGGATGGGTGAAGCAGCACGTCCCCTACTTGCTTCTGCGGCTGTTTTTAACCATAACTTGTTTGCATCCCTTTCCCAGAAAACTGAAACACTGGCCCAAACCAAACCTGGTCTGCGTGTGAAATGACTGCGCATTCAATCTTCATCAGCAATCTCGTCTCATTCGCCGTGGAGAGTCTTGCACAAACTCACGTCTGCTTAGGGGATCTTTCGACTTATATGCATGGTATCACAGTATAATTCAAATAGCGCAACTCTGTTTAGTAAGTGAATGTGAGAACGAAAATACATGGGCCAGGGTTGACAAAACCCACCAACAATTCTGGAGGTTCGAAATATTTGTTGGTGCGTAAACCCCCCACCCTCTGATGACCAGTTGCACTGGAGTTGGGAGAAGTGTTTTCCTCAAATGGGTTTTATTTTACATACCTATACTTTAATTATTCTTACAACGCCACAACACTTTTCTCACCCTCTGAACTTCTAGAGAAGCTTGGTGGTGCTGCACCCAATTGTATGTTTTGGTCAGCAAAGCGTATGGCAGGTGACACTTAGGATAAGACCAAGATAGGCTCATGCATGGAGGAGGCACAGAAACACAAGCTAGCCATTAAACGTACGAACACTTATAAACTGTCAAACCATAGATACTCATAAGGACATCATATGAATGATCATTAACATATCCATTTCAAATTGAAACAAATTGTTTTAAACACAGGAAGTTGGTTCCCCTCTTAGATAAACTGTTGCAACACTAC
The DNA here is from genome assembly GCA_017639675.1 of Aplochiton taeniatus. Taxonomy (NCBI): domain Eukaryota; kingdom Metazoa; phylum Chordata; class Actinopteri; order Galaxiiformes; family Galaxiidae; genus Aplochiton; species Aplochiton taeniatus. The sequence continues at coordinate 12,364,344 of CM030189.1, forward strand.
AATAAGGCCATCACACTTCTTTGTACTGTCGTGACTTAAAAACACAACGCTAAAACTCTACATGTCACGGAGAGAAATGAACAGACATGCCACAAGGTTTTAGGTAAGGAGGGTCTAACTCTAGGCTCTGGGTTCCTCTACGTCCCTCTACCCTTATACCTTTCACTAAGAGCTTGGCCGTAGACACCACGTTGCCAGCCTTGAACTTGACCGTGCCAGAGTCGTTCACATTCAGGTTCTTTAAGGTGAGCGTGTAGATGTGCCCCTGGCTCTGCCCTATTTCACAGAAAGAGCCGGGCTCCACCAGGGTGCCGTCCAGCCACCACTCTACCTCCCCAGCCGCCCTGCTGGACAGCTGGCAGGAGAATGTGGCCCACTCGCCCACAAAGATGTCGGTGGTCTGTAGACCACACACTACGAAGGGCTCTTTCACTGCAGAGTGAAACACACACACACACACACACACACACACACACACACATTCAGCTCCTCGCCCAAGATTCTTCACATGTATTCAAGCTAGTATTGACTTTGTGACCTATTCCACCCATATTTTCAAAAACAACAACGGTGTGGTTCTATATATATATATATATATTCAATACACTGATCGCATTATTCACAATTTATTTCCAGGAGTTAGTGCAACGTATCTAAAAGCTTAAAAGCTTTAAAAAGGACATTTTCTCAAATAGTGGTGGAAACAAAATAATAATAATGTTTACGCTTCAAACGCTTACTATCCATGTTAAAAAAGGAATTCAAACTTAACATTATGTTTGCTTTCGTGACAAGACCTAATGCACTATTTAAAAATGAATGGAATTCGGATTGACTACGGAAAAGTGTGCCGGACTTTGCGATTCATAGAGCCTTGACCCACAAGAACCGCTTGAGGAGTGGCTCTGAAGTGTCAAGTAGATTCCATATGGAATTAATTACAGCATGTTCTTTATTTAAAATCTACCTTGGTGTAATTCACATTACTCACAAATCTATCTAAAGTACACGATACAATCTTGCCAAACTAGTAACTGTAGACAACCTTCGTCATTTGATTAGAACTTCTTTCAAATGCTTTTTAGAGAAGATAGTGTCTGCACTATCGCTTTTGTCATCAAATATGCATCGTGGAATCAATGACAACACAAGTGGGGTACCTTGAACTGTCACAGAGGCCGTAGTGAGCTGGTCGCCTGCGTCACAGGTGTAGTAGCCATTGTCCTCAGGCTCCAGGTCACGGATGCAGAGCTCGTTAAGGTGGCCAACCTGCTTCGTCTCGTACTTCTTACCCGGCAGGAGAGCCACCCCTCCCTTCCTCCACTCCACGTGGACGCCTGCCTTGGAGAGCTCACAGCGCAGGGTAATGTCGTCCCCCTCGATGGCCTCCTGGTTCTTCAGCTCCTTCCGGAAGAAGGCAGGGGCACCTGGTGAACACAGACGGGGCAGACAGGGCGTCAGAGGCTGGGAAGGGAAGCCGCAGACAAACACCCGTGAAGGAAGAAAGGAGCAAAGATGGCGGCGGTCGAGAGCCAGGGTAAGAGCAGGGCCGCGGCGGGGGATCATCCTATCATCCAATCCTACGTTGATCCAGTCTCGAACACGGCTCACTGCCCCGGCACGGCCAGCGTCGTTGCTTTACCTTCCACAGTCAAGGCGACGTCGCACTGCTGGTCTCCCGTGTCGCAGGAGTACGGCCCAGAGTCCTCGGGCGAGAGGTTGTGGATGCGGAGCTGTCGGAGCGCGCCGCTCTCCCGCAGGTCGTACTTGGGGCCCGCCGCGATCGCCGCGCCGTCCCTGATCCAAGTGGCCGCGGCCTCGGGGTCGGAGACGGTGCAGGACAGGGTGACGCTCTCCCCCTCCAGGGCCACTGTGTCGTGTGGCTTCTCAAGGATTAGCACTGTAGATACACGGAGAGCTCAAGCTAAGAGCAACTGTCTCGGCATGTCGCTTATACGGCTTGGCTCGATCTCAGTGGCTCTAGGACTTAGGGATCTGGCGACTCGCCAGTGGCTAAACTACAGTTTACATCCGCACACAAGCTAAAGACTCAGAGAGCAATATGAAAAGGCCGGTAAAAGAGCCTGGCTTGCTGACATTTACACACGCAAATTCAAATGGATTTCTACTTTTATCCATATGGAATTACTTATAACATGTTCTTTGTTTAAAATCTTCGATCTAATTCATATTACCCACAAATCCATCTAAAGTACACAATCCAATCTTGCCTAACTGTACACGACACTCGTAATTTGATCAAAACTTCTTTAAAATGCTTTTTAGTGAGGATAGTGTCGCTTTTGTCATCCAATATGCATAGTGGAATCAATAGCAAGATGAGTCTATGGGAGGTTAGCAATGGATACAGGATAGGGCAGCGCAGATGAGAGGAAACGGTTTTCCAGTGCGCATTGGCAAAGCAGTTTGATGGAGGATGGAGAAGTGAGGCCTACGCATGTATTAGTGACCACGCCGTCTCCATTACCTTTGGGTTTCTCTTCCACCAGAAGGCAAGCCACACTCTTCTCATTGCCCACCACGAAGGCCACGTCTCCGGACTCCTCGGAGGTGACCATCTTCAGGGCCAGGCGGTGCACTCTGCCCTGGCAGCTCATCTGGTTCAGGTCGTTGTCCTGGAGGAGGTTGTCCCCCAACCACCACTCCCTGTGGGGCACCCCGGCCTGGGATAATTCCACCTCGAATAGCGCGTCCTGGCCAGTGACCACGGTCATGTCACAGAGTTCCCGGGTGATCCGCACACACTCTGGGGGGTATGACGGGAGGAGGGGAGGTGTGAAAACGGAAAGGACCCGGGCACGGTTCCTCAAGTGTGACCTAAAGAGGAGGGAAGCTTGTGCTCTGGGGGGGGGGGGGGGGGGGACTTTGTTAATGGCATCTGTGGGGGCTTCAATCGAAGAGAAATAGCAAACCGTTTACCTTTTGCACCAGTCAGGTACTGCAGCGACACATTCGATGTTCTAAAACAACATGTTTTAACTTTACTTTAAAAAAGAAGCCTGCATGACTGTTGCATGACTATCACACACATATTATATTTATTTACATTTATATTAAATATATATATATTTATTTACTGTATATCCAAAAATAAAACCATTTTGAGGATCCATCACAGGCCAATCCTGTTAGTGTTGACACAACACAATCCAACGATCCAACGAAAACGATCCAGGGCAACATTTACCTTTTACAGTCAGAGTGGCAGTGCTCTGCTTGTCTCCAGTATCACAGGTGTACTCTCCGGCGTCCTCCACTTTCAGCTTGTTCACTACCAGGGTGTAGGTGCAGCCGATGTGCTCCAGGGAGTACTTCTCCCCCTGGGTGAGTAGCAGCGAGCCCTTCCTCCAGGTCACACGGCCGTCAGGGCTGGAGGTCTCGCAGGAGAGGGTGGCATCGCCTCCCTCCACCGCCTCCTGGCTCTCCAGCTCCTTCTTGAAGTCCACAGGGGCCACTGCCAGCACACAACCAGGTAAACACACCGCCACAAGGTCAGAGCTTATCAGTTGGATCAAAATAATTTGACACGGTCAGTTTGGAGCTTAACAGCACTGCGTAAGAGAATATCTTGAAAGAAAAGAAATATTTTTGGTCATAAATACGTTCTTACAATCTTCACTTTCCTAAAATAATCAAGTAGCATAAGGTATGCTATGCTAAGGTGTGCAATGTTTCAAAAAGTCAATAATCAACCAACCACATGGAACTTAATAAAAGCCAAACTGAGCTCATTCATTGTTTAACAACCATATCAGACACACATCATCTGTTTATACAGGCAACAAGTTACTGTACAATTTGCAACACATACTAAACATTAAGGTTCCTCCTTGCAGTACATGAACTTAACAAAGGGACAGAATTACATTTTGTATGCCATAATAAATGATGAAACACAAAACATAAGCACTGTAGCGCAAAAACAAACAAATGACAAAAAAATATATATTTAGTGGATTGACTGAATGAGTTGACTGTATCTGTCAAGAACTGAAATGCAAACATTCAGGAGATGCAATGCAGTATCCTATGCATGTAACATAGAATGTGTACCTCTTGTTCTTATGTTACCTGTCAGATTAATACAAGCATCAAGTGCCAATTGTATTATTGCCAATATATGATTGGCGATATTTACTCATATGCTGGTTAAGGACATGGATCAGAATGAAAATAAGTCAGAATTTGATCTTGGGACAGACAGCAAGAAGATACATTCATAGAACATGAAAATGAGCTAGAAGTAGGTAAAACAAATACTGTCAAAATGAGATGAAGGAAATCATGAAAGTGCAAACAAACTGAAAAGTGTTTGAAAAGTGGGCCTATAAAAGCCTTTCACTTCTGGGATGCATCATGCATTTAAACTCCCAACAGAACCCATGAAAGGAGAAGACGGGTTTAAAAGGGTAAGTATCGTATACCTTGGTGTCAGTAGTCATTTAGAACAAAGTGAAGGGCGACGAACGTGATGTGAACGTGGTGAAAACGTTGGACCTACCTCTGACCGTCAGACTAGCGGTGGACGTGTGGTTACCCACGGTAAAGGTGACCGTGCCGGAGTCGGCTTTGGTAACGCCTCTGAGGGTGAGGCTGTGCGCCTGGCCCTCGACCCGCATTACGTTCATCTCATTGTTTTGCAAGGGGATGTCCTGGAGCTTCCACTGGACCATGGGCGCCTCCTTGTGGGACACCACGCACTCAAAGTGGACGTCCTCGCCCTCGCACACCACGCAGCTCTCCAAGAACTTCACAATGGTGACCTTCACCTCTGTTTGATAAAGCCGTTTATGCATTGGGGTTATCTATCCGTTATGTATTTTCTTAGTAAAAGAAAGGCACGCGAGTTTGGCTACTCTGTTGTTACTGTGAAGATTGTTAAGAAACGTGACACGGAAGAGTGAAAATCAGATCATACATCCATGAAACAAACGTGAATTGGGGAGAATCGCACGGCAATGTTTACACATTGACGGTGAGAAAGTGAGAGAGGAGACATAATTGAGTGAAATGGTAATAGATCTCATTCAAATATGAGAATATTTTAATGTGGATCAGGTGGTGTTAGATACATCCCAAAGGTGCAGACAAAATTGGAATAATTTTGTGAAGTTTGAAGGAAGCACAAGACTTCAGAGACATGATGATGCAGTGAACGCTTGAAGGATCGGAGAGACAAAACCCCTTGTGGTAAATGAGTAGTGTGGGAGTCGGTCAGGTGGGAAAGTAATAGGAGTACCAGGAATGAAGTTAGAATGCAGTAGGATCCAGGACAGACGAGAGAGGATTAACGGGAATGACTGGGGAACGCCAAGAGGAACCGTCCCCCAACCGGAATCACTACCCTGCACAGTGAGCGTGGCCGAGGTCTTCTGGCTGCCCGTGTCACAGGAGTACTCTCCAGCGTCAGCGCTCTGGAGTTTGGAGATGACCAGTTCTGCTACTTTCCCCTCTCGTTTGAGCCGGTGCTTGTTGCTCGTCTCCAGCACTCTGGCCCCGTGCCTCCACACCACCCGGACCCCCGGTTTAGATGTCTGGCAGTGAAGTGTGGCGGTCTCCCCGGACGCCACCTCTTGGCTCTCCAGCTGGGTGTCGAAAAAGACGGGCAGGGCTGTGGGCAGCAGAAAAGGAGGGAGGAGTGGGAGATGTCAGCAGGCAGACATGGCTTCACCGCAAGACGACCGGCACGGTTAAATGGACTGGTTTCACACAGCATACCCTTCACGGCGAGATAGGCACTACTTTGAGAGCCACCACTGTAACAGCTGTAGCTACCAGAGTCCTCGGGGTCTGTGCTGTGGATAACTAGCGTAGCAATGGGTCCTTGCTGACTTATCTCGTACTTTGCACAGGGACAAAGATTTACTTCTCCTTTCCGCCATTCCACAGTGACTCCAGGTTTAGAGAGCTCACAGTGCAGAGTGACACTACCACCCTCCTCAGCCTCCTGGTTCTCCAGCTCTTTAGTGAATGTGACTGGAAGAGCTGATGAAGGAGAATACCAAAAACATTGTGATTTACTGTACACTATAATGGTCGGTTTATCTTAGGGTGAAAGTGCAAAGCCAAGTCAACGTTGTGATGGTAATGGATCAACCTAGATGGTAGGCTTTATGCCGTAAAAACATGGACAAAATCTACCTGAAGTCTAACCTTGAACGTTATCGTCTTCTATCCAAATATACAACACAAATGGTAAGGAAAGTAACACAAAAAGGTCTTGGTGAGAAAGAAATCTATGGAAAACGGTGACAATGACCAAGATGAAGGATGGCACTGTTGAAAAAAGAAAAGAAAATCTTCATCCTACCATTTATTTTAAGAAAGGCAAAACTTTCAGAATCTTCAGTGCTACAAGAGTAGGATCCTGCGTCTTCGAGCTCCAAGTCCAAGATCTGCAGTCCCACACTGCGTCCAGTTTCTTTCATCTGAAACTTTGCTCCTGACTCCAGCACTCGTGTCCACTTCCTCCACTCCACCGGGACCCCGGGCTTGGAGAGCTCACACTGAAGCAGGATACTTTCCCCCTCCTCAGCCTCCTGGCTACCCAATCCTTTAGTAAAGGTCACTGGGTTAACTGAGTAGGAAGAAGGGTTAGAGAAGCATCAAGCACGGTTTGTTTTGATGCTGGAAAGTTCTCTCTACATCTGACCTTCTTAGATATCGCACATTCGGCCTAATAATGGCTTTGGAATGCAACTATGAATGCATGAGGCTAGCAACACCACAGTTGCCCACAAACCCACACAGAGGTGTACACAAACCACACAGACACAGTTACGGAGGTGTACAAACTAACAGAAAAAACACTGCCATATTTAGCAAAAAGCACTGGACAGATCAACAGGGACTCGACTCTGCTCCACAAAAGCTGCATTAGCCTTCGTACTGTGGTACATTCAAACTGGCACATGCATTGATCTTTCCTACCATTGGATTCCTTCACATTTGTCTCTTCCTTCTGCTGAGTCTCTGGTTGAGGAGCAGTAGAAGCTCCTGAAGGCTCTAAAACTACAAATATCAGTGCACATTTTTTTCAATATTCGGGGTAGCCATTTTTTTTTTTCTTTTTAAATAGACTACCAAGCTAACCAGAAAATAAAATACAATAGTTGGCAGCAAATTACAAAAATAACATGAATTTGGCTGACAACACCTAAAAACACAAGTCTGAGCCACGCAAGTCCTTCAAAGTCAGCATGACACCATCAAATACAAACAAAAGGTATCAGACAAACACCTTAGCAACATATTAAAACATCAAGCCGAGGAAAAACAGGATTTACACCAATGCCAGTCTGCGACAATAAAATGTCCATTGACAGAAATGCTTGCATCAACACATCCTGATAGGAGCAAGCGGTTGCTATGCAGAGTGGTGCCACACCCTCTACCTGCTCCATGATCTTCCACCTCCTGCTTTGCAGACTCTTCTTTGAGGATGTCTACTGGTACAGCAGGCGTGTCCGGTTCTGTGCACGCAATGCAATACATATTGAACTCAATAAAACGTCTTGTGGGTCTACAGCATCCGTTATCCACGAGCCTGACAAATCCAAAGCCCATGGAAATAAACGTGATTCAGCTTTAAGCATGTATTCACAAAACAACAAACCGTAGGCACTTTTGCTAAACAAAAACAAATAAAGCCAATGCTTTGGGCGGTGCGTTACAAACTGAACAGGCTGCACAGACTGACAGCTGACAAAACGTGTTCTATTTCCTTCGTTAACTTCTGTTTGCTTAGTTTACATTCAGGGTTTCTTCTATTACCTATATGGGACGCTGTGGGCGTATAGCAGTAACTGAGCCATTTAGAAAATATAGACAACAACACACATAGCTGCACTGCAGCCATGTCCTGTTAGAAAATGATTATTGGTCAAACTAGTGACAGATTTCAGCCAACGTCAAAACCTTACCTATCAGGAACATCTAGGCCTAGAAAGAGCAAATATATTGGTGGAGGGAACGCCAGACTCTAAATTCAGTGAACATGTTATTGTTTTTTTTTTTTTTAAAGACTACAGAGCCAATGTATAGACTTCTAGCCTAGAAACACATAAAGCACACAAAGGCCAGCCTACAACAAGCAATGGCTTAACTCAAACAAATGGCCAAACATTCGCCATCTGCATCAAACCTAAAACTGACGGGCATAAGCTGTGGTTCATTCATCATGTCATTATCCACATGGCAACGCTATAGAGAAGCAACTTTAAAACATAATATAGGTTAACAAACAAAAAAATGTAAGACACCAAAAACAATCACTGAAGTGCAGGAAAACCCTTAACACTTGGTAAGACACTGCATCATAAGAATATATCATGGTAAGCCCGGAAAGCATAGCAAAATGTAAAGGAGAGTGAAAGCTTTGCTTTGTAGTGAAGCACGCCATATTGTCTTTGCTTAATGGTGAAGCACGCCATATTGTCTTAGCTTTATAGTGAAGCCGGCCATATTGTCTTAGCTTTATAGTGAAGCCGGCCATATTGTCTTAGCTTTATAGTGAAGCCGGCCATATTGTCTAAGCTTAATAGTGAAGCCGGCCATATATTGTCTTAGCTATATAATGAAGCACGCCATATTGTCTTAGCTTTATACCTTTCCCTGTCTCAGTCCTCTCCACATCAGCCTCTTGTGGAACAGCTTGTGTAGCACTAGTCACCATAGCTGCAATAAACCATTTTAAGGGTGTTTTAATCTCAACAAACAAAACCTAGTAGTCACACACCAACACACAACTTCAACACTTCTTTGGCCTCTGCTCCTGGGGCGTGTGTTTTTGAGTTGTTTGAGTTGGAGACTTTAAGGCTAAAATATACCGGTTCAGCAAAAAAAGAGCATTTCCCCTTTTCACCCAAAAGCAGCAAATCACCCAACAGATTACACTCTTAGAATGTATAGTGCCAGTTACGCAACACAAAACAAGAAAGATTGAACTTTTGTCAACAAAAGTGGAGGGAAAAGCTCCAGACTATGCTGAGAAATAAAGCATAGGAAAATGTGCCAATTCATTTAAAACAAATACACTGTAAGACCCAATATCTTTACTATAACTCCATAATACAGCAAGCGAAACGTTTAGAAGATGAAATAAGCCAATCAGACAGGAAAGAACAAGCAGCTGCTTCCATACCTTTGACTGCTGTTTGGGTGTTCTGGGTGGAAGCTATTGGAGGAGGGGATGGCTTTACTGCTGTGACAAAATACAGTGTAATTCAACCATTTGGAGAGTATCAGGTGCAATACACAACCTCAAAACAACCCAAAAGAACCATGCGACCAAGCCAACAGTCTTCCCCTACCTTCCTCTGCTGCTTTGGGCTCTTGACTTTGCAGCTCCAGTGCAGAGCTCACTGCGGTAGTTGGAGTATTCACAGCTATGGTAAATCAATTAGTGTGATATGTTTAATGAATTGGAAAAAGGGTATCCACTACAGCCAGTGTGTGTGCCACCCTAAGCAAAACAAGCCAAGACCAACAAAGACAGCATTCATGATGTGCCAACAATGTAGGCCAAAAACAATTATTAAAACCATAGACAATAGAACAAAAAATGTACAGCGGGCTTTGTGGACCCACACCAGGTTTATACAACTACGCGCAACAATAAGTTGTAAGCATATATGGGCCGTCATCCCTAGAGCATTGAATCTGAAGGTGATAAAATTGCTCAAAGCATTATAGAGTAGGCCAAATTTGATTTCCGTCACTTCCGCGACATTTCACCACTGCTTTGGTGCTACAATGTTATTCCAACAAAGGGCACTGTTCGAAAGCTTGGTGGTTTAACTTAACGCTCCAAAATATTGTATACACCAGACGTTAAAGGTGACACATATTCCCTCATCTAGTCGACTAATACTTGCTGACGGGAAGATATTGAGTGATTCATTAAAACTTACAGTAACACGTAAAACCACTGATTGAAAGATTTGAGAAAGGTGTATCAAAGTTACAGAAAAATTGTTCATTCCAATGTAATAGTGGCTTTTTGGTAGCTGGTGGAGTTGGAGGTTTTACTACTGGGTGAACATAATCAATAAGCCTCAACTCCACACACTATATTCAATAAATATTGAGCATTCCTGCCAACAGCCATAACAAACATGCGAGCACAGCCCCTGTGGTCTCTCCCTACCTTCTTCCCTCTTTTTAATCTCCTGATTCAGGAGATTCTTATCAAGTGTCGTCCCAGCTGGATCCATCCCATCTGCTATACAATATTTAAAACAAGATCAGTCCCACAAACGTAAACGTATTGATAATATAGAACTACACATGAACCACGTAAACAAGACTGGTGAACCAAATATAACGACTGACGGCAGAAAGCTCATTGGCCATATCAAATACTAGGTTGGTCAATCTTTGAAACAGAGAGCAAAATCAAAATCCCAAACCAAAAATCCACCCTAAAAAAAAAGCACAAAAATGTATACATAATAGTCAAGACAAAACATTACAACACCAGACTGGCGACTGAATGTGTGGAACTGTAGGGACAAACACTGTCAACCGAGAAAAATATTGAGCAGAACAATGCATGGTGACAGAAACGGTTTGACAGTCAGACACAGACAGTAACGCTCAGCAATCCATAAGGACCCAACATATATCACACCCGGACCAAAACATTTATTTCCCGCCAACATCTAACCTTCTGCTACTTCTTTGGTCTTGCTCTCGGGTTCCTTTCGGGCAGCTGAAGGAGCTGTGTTCTTCTCAGCTGTGACAGAAAATAGGCTAGTGGTAACCTCAACGACTTCGCCGACTAGTGTGATAAAGGGTGTAGTATAGGCAACAGCAAACAGCACCCATAAAGCAGTGCTTCAGTAGTCTCTCCCTACCTTCAAGAGACGTTTTAGAATCCAGTGTCTGGGGCTCGTGATTGGTAGTCACTGCAGTAGTTAAAGGCTTCACAGCTGGGGTACACATTTTCAGATAACGATCAGGCCCACAACCATGAATTAGACTGACTGAAATTATGAAATTCTTTAAGTTGAGCAATACAGCACATGACTGAAGTGGCTTCTCATGAATACAATAGATTTTTCAGCTAGCATCATACAACAATAAAACACATAAAAGGCATCTATAGCCCAGAAGCAACTTAATTTTCAGCGATAAATAAAGAGTTTCACTGGTTGAAGCTTATGACATTACCACAAAAAGACCAAATAAAGCCACGCATAGCCTTACACAGTAGGAACAACATTGTTTCAATAACAACAGCATAAAGTAAGCGAACTATAGCAAAAGGCTTGACCACTGGGTGAACATAATCAATAAGCCTGAACTCCACACACTATATTCAATAAATATTGAGCATTCCTGCCAACAGCCATAACAAACATGCGAGCACAGCCCCTGTGGTCTCTCCCTACCTTCTTCCCTCTTTTTAATCTCGTGATTCAGGAGATTCTTATCAGGTGTCGTCCCAGCTGGATCCATCCCATCTGCTATACAATATTTAAAACAAGATCAGTCTCACAAATGTAAACGTATTGATAATATAGAACTACACATGAACCACGTAAACAAGACTGACCAACAATAGAAATTGCCTGACAGACCAAACGCTGTTTGGCCAAACACATTTGTGTGTCCATGGTTGAAACAGAGAACACATAAAAAGAACACAACTTCAACCTATATAAAGAGCACCATCATTTCGATATCATTTTTAAAAGAAAACATTAAAACACAAGAGTGGCAACAGAGCACGGGGGAGTGTAAGAAAAAAACTATGTCAACCAAGGACACAAAGATCTGGAGACAAACAAATACAGACAGACAGACAGACAGACAGACAGACAGACAGACAGACAGACAGACAGACAGACAGACAGACAGACAGACAGACAGACAGACAGACAGACAGACAGACAGACAGACAGACAGACAGACAGACAGACAGACAGACAGACAGACAGACAGACAGACAGACAGACAGTAACGCCGAGCAATCTATCAGGAACCAACATATATCACAACCAGACTGCAAAACATTTGATTTCCGCCAACATCTAAACGTGTACTTCTTCTTTGGTCTCGCTCTCAGGTTCATGTTTGCAAACTGATGGAGCCGTAGGCTTCTCAACTTAAAGTAAGCACACACCACCCATAAAGCAGTGCTTCAGTAGTCTCTCCCTACCTTCAAGAGACGTTTTAGAATCCAGTGTCTGGGGCTCCTGATTGGTAGTCACTGCAGTAGTTAAAGGCTTCACAGCTGGGGTACACATTTTCAGATAACATCAGGTCCACAACCATAAATTAGGCTAACTAAAATTATGAAATACCTTAAATTGAGCAATATAGCATGCACCAAGTGGCACATCAATAAAATCATAGATTTGATTTGGAATGGTGTCTCTGCTAAACAAATACAATATGAAAGACAACCAAAATGGTGGCAAACAGCTTAACCTTACTTAAAACAGTCAAATGAGTGAGCACTGAACTATATACTGCATCCAAAAAATGAACATAAAAGCCGGACAGCACATGACAACGTCACTTAGGAAAATGGAAGCCGTCCTTAGCCAAGGTGCAACACAATATTTTCAGCAGCAGAAACGCATAAACATTTTCACAGGTGGAAGCACGTGGAACTAAGAAAGCCGCCCGCATCCTTACAAACAAGCACCACCATCTTTCCAGCAACAACTGCATGAAGTAGCTCAATTGCACAAAAACGTGGCTTACAAACAGAGTGCTGTGTATCGCCATATACAGTGAGCAGTTAAAAACACTGATCGAACAGGCAGACAGACAACCAACATGACAATAATGAGCAGGATCAATGGATTGAGCGCAAAACATAATATAAAACCCAAGCTAAATGTATTCCTGCCTCCATACCTTCGGCTGCCTCTTTAGACTCTTCCATTTTGGCTTCCTGTTTGGCAACTGGAATAAGTTTTTCTGTAGTAAAAAACATGTATGATATAATTCAATGAAGTACCTACATTCATACTATTAACATCCAAAGGACAACAGGTAGTACAATAGCTAACCGAGGGACTGCCTGCAGCTCAGAATAAAAGCAAGCCTTTAAAAACAAAGGTTACGGAGTAACTACAAATTAAGTAAGACAAAAAAGTGCACCTATACAGTGCAGACACCCAATGGCATCGGTGTCCAGGGAATTGGGAACCAGCACACAGAACAAAAGTTTGTACACTTTGTAAGGTCTCGTGACTGAAAGAAAATAGACCAACCATAACCATAGATCAAGCTAAAATAACAACATATGGGCAAGCAAACCAACCTAGTTACCAGCAGAACTACCACCATCATAATCATTATGTGGCTTAAAATCACCGTAAGAAGCATGATATGTTCTGCTACTAAAAACTTAATCTGGAAGTTGCCTCACCTTTCTTGATTTTCAGCACAAAAATATATTTGGTGAAATGAAACATGACAACATACAGGAAACAAGACACACCAACAGACATATGACAAGACAATTGAATATTCACAATACAATGTCACCATTTAGCCCAACAGGCACCTCAGTCTTCACCAAATTAACCAAATCCCACCCTTACAATAAAATGTTTTACTTAAATAAAAAAGGGTCCAAAGCTTGAAAGGTACACAATAATTGATCAAACAAATCTTTCACTGTTGAACTGTCTGTGCTGGTCCTCTCAATATAATGACTACTACAGACAGAAAAAAATACACTGCAGTGCACTACCATAGTTAGTAAGTAGTTAAAGGCATAGTTTATCATCATCATACCATTTATCTTGAGGCTAGCAGTGGTATTCTGGTCTCCACACACACAGCTGTATTCTCCACTGTCCTCTGGCACTGCTTTGCTGATCAGAAGCTCACTAACAGAAGCTTTCTGCTTCATCTGGTACTTCTCCCCAGACTTCAGCACCTGTGTGCCTTTCCTCCATTCCACAGTGACTCCAGGTTTAGAGAGCTCACAGTGCAGAGTAACACTACCACCCTCCTCAGCCTCCTGGCTCTCCAGCTTCTCTTTGAACGTTACTGGTTGGGCTGGGGAATTTTTTGTCAGTTAGTAACCAAGAAGAAACATTTCATGAAAAATAAAGCCATTTCACAGGTTCTAGCAACCCAATTAAACAAAATTGATCGTCAAAGAATACAAATTCACTTAAAAAACAACATTGCATGTAATCAGTGAATTACATCAACATAGACGAGTCATTGCAACAAATAGAATATAGACAGTCAACAAACAGAGCAGACAGACAGACAGACAGACATTGAGACAGACAGACAGACAGACAGACAGACAGACATGAATACAGGAACATTGACACACTTAAATTAACTTTTAACTATCAACATTTTCTCAGCATTAGAAACATAAAATACCAACTCCAAATTTACAGGGAAAAAAGGGTTTTACATTTGGTTGGAAAAGATTTCTAAAGTGAACAAAGTTTTACTGAAATTTCACGCCTACCCTTAATGTTAAGGCTAGCAGTGGTCTTCTGCTCTCCACACAAACAGCTGTATTCTCCACTGTCCTCTGGCACTGCTTTGCTGATCAGAAGCTCACTAACAGAAGCTTTCTGCTTCATCTGGTACTTCTCCCCAGACGTCAGCACCTGTGTGCCTTTCCTCCATTCCACAGTGACTCCAGGTTTAGAGAGCTCACAGTGCAGAGTAACACTACCACCCTCTTCAGCCTCCTGGCTCTCCAGCTTCTCTTTGAACGTTACTGGTTGGGCTGGGGAATTTTTAGTCAGTTAGTAACCAAGAAGAAACATTTCATGAAAAATAAAGCCATTTCACAGGTTCTAGCAACCCAATGAAACAAAATTGATCGACAAAGAATACAAATTCACTTAAAAACAGCAACATTGCATGTAATCAGTGAATTACATCAGCATAGACGAGTCATTGCAACAAATAGAATATAGACAGTCAACAAACAGAGCAGACAGACAGACAGACATTTAGATAGACGTTTAGTCAGACAGACAGACAGACAGACATGAATACAGGAACATTGACACACTTAAATTAACTTTTGATTATCAACATTTTCTCAGTATTATAAACGTAAAATACCAACTCCAAATGTACAGGGGGAAAAAGGGTTTTACCTTTTATTTTAACAGATTTCTAAAGTGAACAAAGTTTTACTGAAATTTCACGCCTACCCTTAATGTTAAGGCTAGCAGTGGTCTTCTGCTCTCCACACAAACAGCTGTATTCTCCACTGTCCTCTGGCGCCGCTTTGCTGATCAGAAGCTCACTAACAGAAGCTTTCTGCTTCATCTGGTACTTCTCCCCAGACTTCAGCACCTGTGTGCCTTTCCTCCATTCCACAGTGACTCCAGGTTTAGAGAGCTCACAGTGCAGAGTAACACTACCACCCTCCTCAGCCTCCTGGCTCTCCAGCTTCTTTTTGAACGTTACTGGTTGGGCTGGGGAATTTTTTGTCAGTTAGTAACCAAGAAGAAACATTTCATGAAAAATAAAGCCATTTCACAGGTTCTAGCAACCCAATTAAACAAAATTGATCGTCAAAGAATAAAAATTCACTTAAAAAACAACATTGCATGTAATCAGTGAATTACATCAACATAGACGAGTCATTGCAACAAATAGAATATAGACAGTCAACAAACAGAGCAGACAGACAGACAGACAGACATTGAGACAGACAGACAGACAGACGGACATGAATACAGGAACATTGACACACTTAAATTAACTTTTAACTATCAACAATTTCTCAGCATTATTAACATAAAATACCAACTCCAAATTTACAGGGAAAAAAGGGTTTTACGTTTGGTTGGAAAAGATTTCTAAAGTGAACAAAGTTTTACTGAAATTTCACGCCTACCCTTAATGTTAAGGCTAGCAGTGGTCTTCTGCTCTCCACACACACAGCTGTATTCTCCACTGTCCTCTGGCACTGCTTTGCTGATAAGAAGCTCACTAACAGAAGCTTTCTGCTTCATCTGGTACTTCTCCCCAGACTTCAGCACCTGTGTGCCTTTCCTCCATTCCACAGTGACTCCAGGTTTAGAGAGCTCACAGTGCAGAGTAACACTACCACCCTCTTCAGCCTCCTGGCTCTCCAGCTTCTTTTTGAACGTTACTGGTTGGGCTGGGGAATTTTTAGTCAGTTAGTAACCAATAAGAAACATTTCATGAAAAATAAAGCCATTTCGCAGGTTCTAACAACCCAATGAAACAAAATTGATTGACAAAGACAAAAATAACATTGCATGTAATCAGTGAATTAAATCAGCATAGATGAGTCATTGCAACAAATAGAATATAGACAGTCAACAAACAGAGCAGACAGTCAGTTAGACAGACATTTAGACAGACGTTTAGACAGACAGACAGATAGACAGACAGGAATACAAGTACATTGACATGCTTGATTTCACTTTTAACTATCAACATTTTTTCAGTATTACAATGTAAAACACTAATTCCAAATTTACAGGGACAAAAATAGTTTTACGTTTTGTTTGACAAGGTTTCTAAAGTGAATAAACTTTTACTGGATTTTTTTACGCCTACCCTTAATGTTAAGGCTAGCAGTGGTCTTCTGCTCTCCACACACACAGCTGTATTCTCCACTGTCCTCTGGCACTGCTTTGCTGATAAGAAGCTCACTAACAGAAGCTTTCTGCTTCATCTGGTACTTCTCCCCAGACTTCAGCACCTGTGTGCCTTTCCTCCATTCCACAGTGACTCCAGGTTTAGAGAGCTCACAGTGCAGAGTAACACTACCACCCTCCTCAGCTTCCTTGCTCTCCAGCTTTTCTTTGAAGGTTGCTGGTATGGCTAATAAACCAATGTCAAATCAGATACACAGCTAAGGATGAAATAAGTACTTAAACCAGCCAATGAAGTCACATAAAAAAAGAAATAATAATCATAATAATAATTATGTTTAAATGTTAAACCAAGCCAAAAAACAGCTTAAGTGTCAAACAAACAGACAACATTCAACAACTGTCTCCTAAGTTGATTATTGAATAAAATTCATGATATAGGATGCCTAGATGAATTCCTATTTCATTTCACACATTTCACATAATGTAGATGGAACAAGGAATCTCTACCATTCACTTTGACAGTTGCAGTTGACTTCTGGGTCCCACATTGACAGGAATACTCTCCACAGTCTTCAACTTTCAAATCTTTAATTTGAAGCTCAAAGGAGACGTCTCTTTGTTTCATCGCATACTTCGCTCCAGCTTTAAGAATCTCAGCGCCCTTCATCCACTCCACCTCAGCCCCAGGTTTCGACAATTCACAGCAAAGGGTTACACTATCCCCTTCCTTAACCTCCTGGTTCTTCAACTTCTGTTTGAAACTGGCAGGTAGGGCTAGAAGAAAATTCAAAAGGTATGGTTCCGTTACAAACGACGGCTTCAAATTCCTCCGTTGTAATGGTGGAGATGGCAAAATGGTGGAGAGTAGTGGATGATGGCTTGAAAAGATGATTCAATGTGCAAATTGGGAATATTGGGTTGAAAAAAATTTGGTGAATGAACTAACCAGATCTATTAAGTTGAGCTAAGGTCATGCAAGTGAGCAATGACCTTGTCAAAATAATAGGAAATATCTAAAAACATTTCTGGGAAAAAAAAATGTTTTAGTACACAAAGGACTATTGAGATTGAGACTTGGAACCGCATCAAAGCAGACCATAAATACATGGTTTAAATGCATACTGTTTTCATACAATCATAATCAGTTGGTTTCAAAATGAACATGAAAACATGAAAAAAACATAAATCTCGTTTTGGGGAGGGAGAACCAATATTTTAGGATCACGCCCTCAGCAGAATTAAAAACAGTTACACCAAATTAAAACAACACAACCAAACATAATTTACATGCATCCAGATGTGACAATGAGTGTACAGTAGCGACTATATAAAGCAATTTCAGACTCAAAATGTCCTTGCCTTCCATAAAGCTTCCAGTTTATAAATACACTCAATTAATTAATTTATGTATTACATTTAATTTGATCACCTGCTGGATTTCATAGGGTTTGATATACTAAATAGCCGTTTTTCAAGTTCCAACTGTCTTTTAGGGACTATTCTCCAAACCTTGCCTCGGAACTATAGCCTGTGACTTAAACTGAAATCAAGATGCAGGATATGAGTGGGATATTTGTTCTATTGATTTATAAATTAATAATCTGAAGTGATTATCTCATCTTGTACAAAGAGAAGGCTAGACAGCCTTCTGTTTCACTTGAATATAATAAAGCACAAGACTCTGGATCACATTAGTAAAATGAAGATTAACATAGCTTTGAGGTGCTGTCACTTTGGTTTCAGAATTGCAATGGACAAAACACGCTGATCTTGCACATCCAGCACCCTGTATTAGGCTTGGCATTATTAAACAACATGTAGACGCACAGCATGTGTGGGCTGAAGGAACTTTAACCAAAAGGGAAGCATACACTTTTACATGTTCAATAAACACAGCTATGGCTCCTGGGTTCCTTCGCCTCGGCTATCTGACAATGAGATCCTGCCTGGCCCTACAGAACTGTGTAACGGGCGGGGTTGAAAAGTGTCTCTGTCTGAACACTACTCCGAATGGGACAGTTCAATAGGGATGACACCGCACAAAAATACTGTCGTTATACCTTCTTAGCAACCAACAACCCCAGGTGCTACCAGCACAAGCACAGAACGATGTAGGAGGATGCACATTATTTAGACAACGAGGGAACAAGGCTATACTTGCAAGTTTTCCAACAGTTATTTGATTGAACATTCCAGTTTCAGAAGATTGATGTAGGTCAACAAATCACATTGAACAAGTCAACTGATAATGGTGTAGCATAATTCACTATCCGGCTTACTAGGTAGGACCCTATAGAACATATCCAAAAGTTTTAATACAAATCAGGAAAAGAATCCTTTGTATACTAAGAATTATTTTCTCGCAAAGTATTTGCATCCTTATGCAAACTAACAACATGCTAGCAGCAGCATGTGCAGCTTATCTTCAACCATCAAAATGTAGGGAAGCGTATGTTGTACTCAAAGAAAAAGATTTGCAAATGCTAAAGTTCCTACCTTTGACCGACAGCTTGGCGATGTTCTTGGCAGTGGCCACGTCACAGGTGTAGGTATCACTGTCTTTTTCTTCTAACTCCTTGATGGTGAGTTTCAAGACCGTTCCCTTCTGGGACATCTCGTAGCGTCCGCCTGCCTTGAGCTCCGCGCTGCCTTTGTACCAGGTCACCTTGGCTGGGGGCTGAGCGGTCTCACAATGCAGGGTCACAGAGCCCTTTTCTTCCCCTTGGCTGTCGGTCAGCTCCTTGGCAAACGTGTGTTTAGGCTCTGTGGGGAACAGAGACAGCAGCTTGGCCTGGTTAGTTCTCTAGGGCCCGTTTAACCGCCCTGTCACTTGTGTTTAGTAAACGACTTAGGCTAAGCTGCCTGGGTTATTTGCCTACAGTACAGAAGAGATGGTTAGTGAACATAAAAATGTATGACGCTACGCGTTACAGTTTGAAAAACTAGAATACATTTACCAGGTCTATATCACCCCATCATTGGCATTATTATGGGTTATTTAATTCATTTACGGGGCCGTTCACAGATGAAGACGCCATTTTGGTAGCCAGTGGAGTGGCTCTAGGAAAATAGGAGGAATGTCAATTTACCCAGGATCTCCAACTTGGCCTTTGTGGTGGCTCCTCCAACCACCTCGCAGCTGTACTTCCCAGAGTCTGATGCTGCTACGCTGTGGACAGTCAGCTTCCGGACCTTCTCCTCCTGGACAATGTCATACTTTTGGCTCTTCTTGATGGCCTTGCCGTCCACGGCCCACTTAACTGTAGCGTTAGCCTGCGTGACCTCGCAGATGAATACCGCCTCTTCCCCTGCGCTGGCACTAACAGTTTCCAGCTCCTTTGACAGATATGAAGCTTTACCTGCGGATAAAAACAGCAGATTTCCACCGTTCATCTGTGGATGTTCTATCACACCCAAATTGCACGTCACTCATCAGAGAAATATATTTATATGTCCATGTACATAAGCATTTTAACAATCTCAGAACCTTTGGAATAGATCACGGATCGTTCAACTCAAGTTCAGTAGCTAAACGGACAACCAACCTTCGACTGCTAACGTGGTCCACGACCTCAGGTCTATGATGCTGAAGGATACTTCTCCAGCGTCGGCTGGGGTCACGTCCTGGATGGTCAGCGTGTACTTGCGCCCTTTGCAGTTCACCTTGAAGCGTCCTCCATTTACAGCGGTCTGGCCGTTCACCGTCCAGCAACTGTCGTCTGGGCTCTGCCGCGATAGGATGCATTCAAAGGTGCAGGACTCTCCCTCAATCGCTTCCACCGGTTTCAAGAACTTGGTGATGCCGATCGCGATTTCTAAGACCGGGGGGACATTATGTAGCTGGTAAAAATGCCACATGAAATGCATCACAAGCAACAACGCTTAAAATAAAAGCATCTGGTATCGTCAAACCCTACCTCTAACGGTGACCTTTGACTTGGAGATCTCAGTTCCGAGGTCACAGCTGTACTCCCCTTCATCTTCTTTGGTGACGTCTTTAATGATCAGTCCCAAGGACTTGCCCGTGTGTAGAATCTCATACTTGGCGCCAGCGGTCAAGACCGCGCCATCTTTCGTCCATGTGGGGGACACCCTGGGCTTGTTGGCCTCACACGCCAGCGTGATCATGCCCTTTTCCTCTCCCACCACGTCATCCAGAGACTTCAGGAAAACGGCAACCTTCTCTGGAAGGTTAGAAAAGTTGTGATCGTCAAAGACGGTTGACAGCGTCATCCATTTGCCACTTCATCCCAGCGGTCGGGTCAACTCAGCGAGACCCTGATCCGAACTCTTACCTTTGACTTTTAGCGTGACAGACTCGGTGACCTCCCGGACCTTCAAGGTGACCGTCCCCCCGTCCTTGGGGGCCAAATTCTTAAGTGCGAGCTTGTGCACTTTTCCCTCGTGGGTGATGGTGTTGACCTCGTTGGTGAGGAGCTGCTGGTCCTTCAGCAGCCACTGGACCTCTTCATCGGCGTAGTTCATCTCACAGATGAACACCGCATCACAGTCCTCGTCTACCTCCATGTCAGTCAGGTGCTTCGTGATCTTCACTTCTCGCACTGTATACAACAGATTATCATAAAAGAAATTGTGATGAAATATAAAAAAAAAGTCCCGATTTGACCAATGTGAAAGACGAAAACCTACTACTAAAATTCCAGTCATAAAGCTACCAACACTGAAGGAGACTCGGGGAAGGACAATGTACTGTACCTTCAACGGTGAGTGTAGCTTTGCTCACAGCAGGTCCCGACTGACAGCGGTACTCTCCACTGTCCTCCCCAGTCAGCTTCTGGATCGTGAGGTGAGCATTGGCAGCACTCAGCGTCACGCTGTATTTCTCTGAGGCCGCCAGCAGGGTTTCCCCTTTGAACCAGTTCACCTCTTTCGGCGGCGCCGAGAATTTGCAGCTCAGCGTGGCTGAACCCTTCTCCTTGGCCTCCACATCTTTGATGGGCTGCGCAACCTCAAGTGGACGCTCTATAGGAGATGGATAATATTACATGGTGAGGTATGATCATTAAGTAGGCCGTGGTCCACGTTGTAGCCCGAAGAGGGGTGTCTGACCTTTGACGATGAGCTGGGCCACACTCTTGCTCTTGCCAGCGCTGAACTGCACGGGTCCGGTCATGGATGCTTTGGTCTTCTTGAAAGTCAGGCGGTGCATGGTGCCCTCCTTCTCCATCTCCACGTCCCCGCCGTCCTGAACAGCCACCCCGTTCAAGGTCCACTTGGGGGGCTTCACGGACTGCACGCTGATCTCCACCTCGAAGACGGCAGCGAAGGGCTCGGTCACCTCCACGGCAGTCAGCTCCCGCACAACGCTGATGACCTGTTCTGAGGGGACCACGGGTACAGAGAAGAACGGTTTGAAAGGCGTTTCCAACGTGGTTTAATGACTGATATAAAGTGAAGTCCCTGAGTATTTGGAGAGAAGCCATTCGTTTGGTGATGTAGCTCTGTGCTCTATACTGTGAGGGTGTTTACCTTCACAATAGATGAACTGTGAAGGAATTGCAGTACTTTTTATACATGGACCCACTATTTTAAAGAACCAAAACTAATTGGTCAATGAACAATGTTTTGCTGTCGAAATCCTCTAGGGACTGAAATGTGTGCGTAATTGTATAGATAGATTCACATGATGGACAGATAGACAGACAAATAGATAGGAGAGATAGATTGATGCATATAATATATAATTTGATATTTCTGCAGAATGGTTATTTGTTTGTTAGATTTAAATGTATTCATACAGACGTGTAAAAGCAATCTGCCATATGAATACATTTTAAATGTTGTCCACCACACAGAACCTGACGCCATGTTCCAATTAGACCCCCTTGATATCTTCCATTGTGTTACCTTCCACAAGAAGTTTACAAGATGTCTTATCGTCGACGGCGTCACAGGTGTACGTGTCCTCATCACCAGAGGCCACGTCGTTGATGGTGAGATTGCGGTACACATCTTCACTCTTGATCTCGTGTTTCTTGCTGGCCTTGATCTCGGTCTTGTTCTTGTACCACTTCACCTTGGCGCTGGCACGCGACACTTGGCATTCCAGGTGACCGCGATGCTTATACATGGCTATCTTATCCCTGAGCCTCTTCACAAACTTGACAGGCAACTCTACAGCAACGACAACACCTTGTCAATGCAAGCCACAATGAAAGATGCCACAAAAACAATCGCCGTCCAGACCTCGACAAAGCCATAAGCAGCACCTTTGTAGGAAGAACAACGGTAAGCCTTTACGTGCTCCAGAGCCTGATTGTATATCTTCCGTGCGTGCAGTATTTGTCTGAAAACAGCTGCCTGTCCCTTATATTCACCTACCAATTAATCCTGACCAGATGCAATACTTCATAAACAAGAAAATGCAGTAGGTGGCAGAAGTGATGTAGTTACACATAAAATGAGGTTGCTTTCTTAACTTTTGTAATCATTAATTACATTAATTCCAATCAAATGTAATTGTATTAATAATACAAATGTACTAGTGTAATTATAATATGAATGAATCATTATAAAAAATTATAATGAATATCATGTTAGAAAATATTGAACAACATGTTAGGCATAATGTTTTTACTATGACTGATAACAACTAATGCACAAGAAAATGCAGCACGGGGCAGCCATGTCTTAGTTGCACATAACATTAAGTTGCTTTTAAAACTCAAGTAAGTCCCCAAAAAGGGTTTATTAGCATTATGTTATGACTATTACTACTACATTTATTTGTAGCTTTTTTTTTATGAGTTTGAAACTCAAAAAAGCAACTTAATATAAATGTTATGAAAAGATGCAGTCATATTGATACAATGAAATTAGGAAATTCTGCCAATTCTGCCGTTTAACGAGATGGACAATTCAAACTCAAACTATGTAATGGAAATAAGCCATGGCCTTTGGACTACAATGAAATAATATAAGGATTTCTTAATAACTTTGCAACACCATCAGGATCCTGCATTTCACCCTCAAAACATTTGAACAGGTAATCTATGCATAGATCTTAACTTGGTATAACTGAATGTATTACTCAAAACACCTTTGATAACTAATTTCAACAGCCAATGTCCCATTCTATAGTATACCTTCGGATTCCTCTGATAAGTTGTACTGTATAAACCAACAGTTAAACAAGTTTCAGGTTCAGGACCAAATACTGTCTAGTCATAATTTTTCAGTAGACTGATATCCATTTACTAACTAATCATTGAAAGCCATTAAGACTGAAAACGGTCTCATGCCATGTATCTTATATTCAAAAGGGATGTGTAAATTATTCCATAATGGTCTCAATAAAAACAAAGACCAGCATAAACCCAATTCCTCAGGTGTGGAAAACTTAATTGTTATGCCAATTCTAATGCATCAATGCCATATTGGGCAACCTCCAACAAACCTCAGACAAGCAAAACATTCACGTCTGACTCTGATTAAATGCCATATTTCAACAGCAATCACAACCGTAGACAGAACGCAATCAGGAATCCCTGGCCACAACGTCCAAGTATCGGAATTCTGCTTCCTCAATCACCGCTATCCTGAAACCCAACCAAGGTCAAAAGGATTCCACTTGCCACGAATCCAAGCAAGAGCTCGAGTCCAGAGTAGCTCCCCAAAGCGCAAGATCCTTTTTTGCACCTGATGTACTGCTAGACGACCTTTATCGGGCAGCGCATGACACCTGCCGATGATGTGCTGTGTAATGGATCATGATCCCAATACAAAGCCAAGCTGAGGGTAGGCCGATCACGTGTGCTTTTCATACCTGTCACTCTCAGCGTTCCTGTTGATGAGGCTTTTGCGGCCGTGAATTTGATCTCGCCCGCGTCCTCCGGAGTCACGGCTTTAAACAGCAGCACGTATGTTTTTCCTTGGATTGAAAGAAAGGAACGAGTGAGAACAGAGCACCGCAATTTCCCCAGATTGAGATCGATGTCGGTACCATTTAAAGCGCTGACTGGTGCGGGCAGACCGTGACCTGAAGATGTACGTGAAATGTTGGACCTCACCTTCTTGTCTCATCTTGACGTTGTCCCCCACTTTGAGCTTTGTGCCACCTTTGAACCACTGGCATTCCACTTCATCGTGTGAGATTTCACAGACGAAAGCAGCACTCTCTTTTTCCATGACCGCCACATCTTCTAGCTTCTTGATGATTTTAATGTCTCGGTCTGAAATACGATGGTAACACATCAAATAGCTTCGTGTTATTTTTATGTATGTGCATTATGAGGAAGTGC
The DNA here is from genome assembly GCA_017639675.1 of Aplochiton taeniatus. Taxonomy (NCBI): domain Eukaryota; kingdom Metazoa; phylum Chordata; class Actinopteri; order Galaxiiformes; family Galaxiidae; genus Aplochiton; species Aplochiton taeniatus. The sequence continues at coordinate 12,389,212 of CM030189.1, forward strand.
AATAGAAAGGGGTTTACGTTTGTGGCATAACTGGCAACTCTCCAAACAGAACTCTGTCACTGTAATATTATTAGCCTTATTTTACAAGAATCTAATAATAATGGAGATTTAAAAATGTATTTCCAAGTCATTCAACCAGAGGCAGGCTTTTGTTGCACCGTGTACTGGAGGTGTATTACCGGAAACGGTGAGCTTGGCTGATGTGTTATCATCTGAAGTGCGGCAAATGTAGGTGCCCTGGTCCTCAGGGCTGCACTTGTGGATAAGGAGAATACGCTTACGCCCTTGTGAGTGGATGCCAATATTCTTTCCAGGTTTCAGTTCAATGTCCCCCTGTGGCGTAACAGTTTTTTTTTAGCAACAGTCTATGTTGATTTTACAAAGTGAAGAGAATAGTGTATATTATCAACATTACTGTGTAGGTTTCCCGGCTAATATGGCATGCAACCTCTGAATTATGTTTCAAAATTATAATTTTATACCTTAAACCACTTCACATCTGCGTTTGTCCTGGATATTTCACACTCAAAGGTAACCTTCTCTTTTTCAGGAATATTGATGTCAAATAATGGTGTGGAGATTGTAGCTGGAGGCTCTGTAAAAATTAAAATTGTGACAATACGTTTCGAATTTTGTCAAATGAGTGTGGGGATAAGAGAATGGAAACCGCTTCCACTTCCAAGGCTCATACATTTGAATTCATTCGACATATTGTACCTGTGACAATGAGTTTGCCGGACGTTTTGACCCCCTCTGCTTGAAAAGCTATTGTCCCTGCGTCCTCCATCTTAAGTTGGGATAGTGTGAGGGCATGCTTCTTGCCCAGAACTGTGATGCGGCAGTTTGCCCCCGTTTTCAATTTGCCGCCATCCTTGGTCCATGATCCTTCCACATCGGCCTGGTTGAGCTCCACCTCTAGAGTCACCGTCTCTTTCTCATGAGCCTTGACCTCGCTGAGGCCTTTGACCACTTGGTTCTTTTTCTCTGTGGGACGATTCGGACGTTATGGGTATGGAAATGTACCTAAAGTTCTAATCGGAACACCGATAGTAGTCCTTCAACAACGCTCGAATTTCATCGGCATCACTTACTCTCCACAGTGATCTTGGCCTGGGTCTTGTCATCCAGCGTCTCACAGGAGTACATACCCCGGTCTGCGTGAGTTATGCTCTTGAAGACTAAGGTCTGCTTGGCGCCCTCCACCTTGATGTCCAAGTTCCCTCCGGACTGCAGCACCACGCTGTTTTTCATCCACCGGACTTCAGCCGATGATTTGCTGAGCTCCACCTCAAGCTTCACCTCCGCCTGCTCTTCCACAGTCAGGTTCTCCAACTTCTTCTTAAATGTCACCGGCACCTCTAGATGGGGTACAGAGGAAATCACAAGAAATATGAGATCTACAAAAAGTACAACACATAAACAATTCTAGCAAGTTTGTACTTGGCAAAAGTTGCCCATGCTCTACATTTAAAAAGCTTTCTGGTGTAATCTTTGGTTCAGGAGACAGCTTTCTTTATTTTAAAGAACGTTCAGGCAGATACGTTTTTGCATAACATTGTGACATCTGGTGTACAAGCTGGAGCTACAAGAGAGTGTGGACTTTCTGGCGTTGCAGAGTGCACTAAAAGGTTGTGCAACATGTTTGCATATTCAATCAGTGCAGCATCCTTTTTTTTAATGCATGTTCTTACGCTGTACTTGAAGAGTAGCTTTACATCCTTTGCCCTCGGCATCCATACTGACTTCCCCAGCATCTTCTTGTTTTACAGAAATGAAAGTAAGGCAATGGCTAGTACCGCCATGCTCGATCTTATACCTTGGCCCAGCAGTTACAGGTATATTTTTGTGGAACCATTTTACATTGGCGTCTGCGGGAGTGACTCCGCACTTGAAGACGGCATCCTTTCCCTCCACTGCGGCCACGTTGTTCAACTTGGCGGTGAGCTTAACTAGTCGGGGCTCTGAAGGGAAGAATGTAAGGTTTTAAGTACTTCACAAGTGTTTGTTGTCTGGTGTGCAGATGTTTGTCGAGTCTTCTCGGCCTTGTTAGGGGCCATGTTACCTTTCGCTAAGATCTTGGCAGACGTCTTGTCATCTTTGCACTCACACCTATAGTCTCCCTCGTCCTCCTTGGTCATGCCGGTCAAAGTGAGGAGGCGTTTGGCACCGTCGGTGCTAACACAGAACCTGCCGCCAGGTTTGACTTCACGTCCGTTGTGACGCCACAGCACATCTCCTGAGGCTTTGTTCAACTCGCACATCAGGCTAAACTTACCTCCCAGCTCAGTGGTAGCTGACTCCAAGTGTACCACAAACTTCAAAGGTGTATCTAAGTGGGAACATGTGATTGTCTCAAGAAATTAGTGCGAGCGTTAGGGTTAAGGAATACAGACAAAGGGAGGGATTTGATAAGTATATACGTTTTATAGGAGAGTTTGGGGAATGGGATTAGAGTTTGAGACATATGTTTATTGATCTCCATCAAAGAACCAGCGTAACTAACCTTTCACTTGAACTTTGAACTCCACTTTGTCATCGGCTGTGTGGCAAGAATACGTGCCACTGTCTCTTGCTTCGGAAGCCTTCACTACCAGGGTACGAGAAACTCCGTCTTTCTTGAACTCGTATTTCGTGCCCTCCTTCAGCTCCACTGCGTCCCTGAACCACTTGACCCCAGCACTCTCAGAGGTTAGCTCAGTGGTCAAGACAATGCTCTCACTTGCTTGAACCACACACGTATCATTCATTGACTTCCTCTTAAACTTGGCAGGTGAATCTAGAGGGAAAAAAAAAACAAAGATTCGTTAGATAAAAAAATGCAAATAAAATTGTAATTTAAGAAACAAGAACAATTTAAATCTTACCTATCATCTGCAACTTAAACATCTGCTTTTCTGTTCCAACCTCACAGGTATACTCTCCAGCATCCTTCTTTTCCATCTTTTCTATCACCAGCTGGCGACTCTTGCCCTTTGCCTCCATGTGAAGTGTCTTGCTGGAGGTCAGCAGCTTGCCATCTTTGTACCATTTCACTTCCGTTTTGGTATCAGACACCTCACAGCTCAGAGTGGCTTTCTGGGAGACAGTAACTTTCACCTCCTTTTGAATGGACTCCTTGTTGGAGAAGGCAGACTGGGTTTCTGTTGAGATAATCATGGAGTTGGACAGTAGCATCAGGTTCCCTATCTTAACTTAGTTATCCTGATAAGGCCATTTGTCAGTTGAGACAAAACAACAAAATAGACTAAGACAATGAACAAACAATACATTTACACAATACAACAAACAGTAAAAACAAAAACATATTAGTCCAGGTCAAACACCAAAGACAGAAACAGCATAGCAAGGTTTACAAGATGGACAGTAGACAGCAAAATGTTCTCCTAAGTGGTAATATATTCTCTTTTAACCAAGGATTTTGTTGCGATTTTGTTTCAAGTCATATTTAGTACGATACATAAAGCTTCAATCTATGTACTAATTGCGTTAAATATGGTAGGGCACCAAGACATTAGCAGCAGATCCTTTAAGTTCTGCAAGTGACGAGGTGGGGCCTCCATGGAGCCGACTTGTTCCAGTACATCCCACTGATGCTCGATCGGATTGAGATCTGGAGAATTTGGAGGAACGTTGCCCAGAACATCACACTTCCTCTGTCGGCTTGCCCTCTTCCCATCGTGGTGTCATCTCTTCCCTAGGCAAAGGATGCTCGCACACCTGGCCATCCGCATGTTGTAAAGGAAAACCTGACTTGTCAGACCAGGCCCTCTTCTTCCATTGCTCCTTGGTCCAGTTCTGACGCTCGTGTGCACAGGTGCTTTCGGCGGTGGACAGGGGGGTCAGCATCGGCACTCAGACCGGTCTGCGGCGATGCAGCCCCACACGCAGCAAGCTGTGATGCACTGTCTGTTCTGACAACTTTCTGTCATAGCTAGCATGAACGTATTTAGCAATGTGCGTTACGGTAGCTCTTCTGAAGGGCTTGCCTTCGCTCCCCATCAGTGATCCTCCTGGCGCCCATGACCCTGTGGCTGGTTCACCGGTTGTCCTTCCTTGGACCACTTTTGGCAAGTACTAAGCTTCATAACGGGAACACCCCACAAGACCTGTCGTTTTGGAGATGCTCTGACCCAGTCGTCTTGCCATCACACTTTGGCCCTTGTAAAAGTTGCAAAGATCCTTACACTTTCTCCTTTTTCCTCCTTCCAACAGATCAACTTTAAAAAAACGGACTCTTCACTTGCTGCATTATACATCCCACCACTTGACAGGTGCCATTGTAACAAGATGATCAATGTTATTTACTTCACCTGGTTTTATTGTCGTGGCTGATCAGTGTATCTATATTTCATTGTAACCACTGTAAAATGCTTCATAAATAAATTGTTCCTACCTGCCACCAGAACCTTGAAGACCAGCTTTTCAGCTCCAACCTCACAGGTGTATTCTCCAGCATCCTTCTTCTCAACACTGTCCAACACCAGCTGGCGACTCTTGCCCTTTGCCTCGATATGAACTGTCTGGCTGGAAGTCAGGGGTTTGCCATCCTTCAACCATTTCACCTCAGTCTTTGTATCTGATACCTTACAGGTTAGAGTGGCTTTCCGTGAGAAAGTAGCTTCCACCTCCCGTTGGATGGACTCTATGTTAGAGAAGGCCGACTGGGCCTCTGTTGAGATAACCATGAAGTTGGAGAGTAGCATCAGGCTCACTTCATCTTACCTTAGTTACCCTGACATTACAATGTCATGGGTTATTTTGAAGTGTCGAATTTTAGGGAATTTACCGTTTTTACCACATAACAATTAGATGAGTATACACAACAGCAATTGAAATATGTTTTACATTGTTGAAAGTGAAGGGGAAGTTGGTGATATCAAAATAATTTCAATATGCCAGATAATGGCATACATAATATATTAGATTAAACCCAATTGGAATACACACAACGAGCAAAAAGGCCTAGATATTAAACACTCAACACATTTAGTGAACAGGACATAACAAAAAACATCGAAATGAACAAGAAAACAGTTTTGCTACTGAAGTGGATGCTTGATAGCGGGAATTGAACAACAAGTATACCAAATAGATATACCTTCAACTACCAATAGTTGCATAAAACCAGACAGATGAAACCAACTATCCAGCAGAGCTCGTCTTCCTACCTGCCACTTGTATCTTGAAATTTAGCTTTTCAGCTCCAACCTCACAGGTGTATTCTCCAGCATCCTTCTTCTCAACGCTGTCCAACACCAGCTGGCGACTCTTGCCCTTTGCCTCCATGTGAAGTGTCTTGCTGGAGGTCAGCAGCTTGCCATCTTTGTACCATTTCACTTCCGTTTTGGAATCAGACACCTCACAGCTCAGAGTGGCTTTCTGGGAGACAGTAACTTTCACCTCCTTTTGAATGGACTCCTTGTTGGAGAAGGCAGCCTGGGCTTCTGTTGAGGGAACCATGGAGTTGTAGCGCAGCAAATCAATCATTTCATCTTGCCCTTGTTATACTGACATCACTAGGTAATTTATTACTGCCTAGTTATGGATTTAAAGTACTTAAAAAAATGTTTTACTTAGTTACAATAAGATGGTCATAAAAAATAATTGGTTGCCAAATATCTTCATTCTGAATATTTTTTGATAAACCCAACTGGTATACACTTGATAACAAAAAAAAAGGAGATATTTTAAACAAACAAGGCATTTACAGTGAGAATTAGAAAACAAGGAATCATCTTAATAAACAAGTGAACGGTTTGGCATCTGAATCCAACTCAGTGATAGAATGAAGTTGACAACAAATACCATAAAAAAAAAAAATGGTACTGCAACTACCAATAGTTGCATAATACCAGACAGATGAAACCAACTATCCAGCAGAGCCGTCCTCCTACCTGCCACTTGTATCTTGAAGTTTAGCTTTTCAGCTCCAACCTCACAGGTGTATTCTCCAGCATCCTTCTTCTCAACACTGTCCAACACCAGCTGGCGACTCTTGCCCTTTGCCTCCATGTGAAGTGTCTTGCTGGAGGTCAGCAGCTTGCCATCTTTGTACCATTTCACTTCCGTCTTGCTATCAGCCACCTCACAGCTCAGAGTGGCTTTCTGGGAGACAGTAACTTTCACCTCCTTTTGAATGGACTCCTTGTTGGAGAAGGCAGACTGGGCTTCTGTTGAGGTAACCATGGAGTTGTAGCGCAGCAAATCAATCATTTCATCTTGCCCTTGTTATACTGACATCACTAGGTAATTTATTACTGCCTAGTTATGGATTTAAAGTACGTAAACAAATGTTTTACTTAGTTACAATAAGATGGTCATAAAAAATAATTGGTTGCCAAATATCTTCATTCTGAATATTTTTTGATAAACCCAACTGGTATACACTTGATAACAAAAAAAAAGGAGATATTTTAAACAAACAAGGCATTTACAGTGAGAATTAGAAAACAAGGAATCATCTTAATAAACAAGTGAACGGTTTGGCATCTGAATCCAACTCAGTGATAGAATGAAGTTGACAACAAATACCATAAAAAAAAAAAATGGTACTGCAACTACCAATAGTTGCATAATACCAGACAGATGAAACCAACTATCCAGCAGAGCCGTCCTCCTACCTGCCACTTGTATCTTGAAGTTTAGCTTTTCAGCTCCAACCTCACAGGTGTATTCTCCAGCATCCTTCTTCTCAACACTGTCCAACACCAGCTGGCGACTCTTGCCCTTTGCCTCCATGTGAAGTGTCTTGCTGGAGGTCAGCAGCTTGCCATCTTTGTACCATTTCACTTCCGTCTTGCTATCAGCCACCTCACAGCTCAGAGTGGCTTTCTGGGAGACAGTAACTTTCACCTCCTTTTGAATGGACTCCTTGTTGGAGAAGGCAGACTGGGCTTCTGTTGAGGTAACCATGGAGTTGTAGCGCAGCAAATCAATCATTTCATCTTACCTTAGTTATACTGACATCACTGGGTAATTTTTTATTGCCTAGTTATGGATTCAAAGTAATTTAAAAAAACATTTTTACGTAATTACAATAAAGTGATCATAAACAACTATAATTAAAATAAAATCTACATTGTTTAGGGTTATGGAAAAGTTGGTGATTTCAAATGTATCTCAGGTTCCCAAATCTCTTCAGACCCAATATTTGAGGTTTGAACCTAACTGGTATAGACTGAACAACAAACAAGGGCCACAATTTTCAACAAACAACACATTTACAGAGAACAGTACAAAACGGACAGTCATCTAAATAAACAAGCAAACAGTCCAGCATTTGAAGTCAATGCAGGATAAGAAGGAGGTTCACAACAACTACCGTTAAACAAAGAAATGGTCCTGCAACTACCCTTGACAATACAACCAAAACAGACACAAAACAACGATACAAAAATAAAACCAGACAGATGAAATCAACTATCCAGCAGAGCTCGTCTTCCTACCTGCCACTTGTATCTTGAAGTTTAGCTTTTCAGCTCCAACCTCACAGGTGTATTCTCCAGCATCCTTCTTCTCAACACTGTCCAACACCAGCTGGCGACTCTTGCCCTTTGCCTCCATGTGAAGTGTCTTGCTGGAGGTCAGCAGCTTGCCATCTTTGTACCATTTCACTTCAGTTTTGGTATCAGACACCTCGCAGCTCAGAGTGGCTTTCTGGGAGACAGTAACTTTCACCTCCTTTTGAATGGACTCCTTGTTGGAGAAGGCAGACTGGGCTTCTGTTGAGGTAACCATGAAGATGGAGGGTAGCATCAAGCTCACTTCATCTTCCTTACTTGTAATGGCTATTACAAGGTCATTTGTATATACAATACAACACATAAAGACTACCAACGTTAATAACAATTTAATATATGCTTTACATTGTAAAAGGCTATGGGAAAGTTGGTGATATCACATGTATTTCACTGTGCTGGACATCTAGCATGCTATTTTCAGATGAACTGCTAGTAGAGACTGAACGATAATCATGAGCAAACAACACATTTACAGTGGACAGTACGCAACATACAGTGACAAAAAGACAAGTAAACACTTTGCCATCAAAGATTTATGTTGGATTAGCGCAAAGTTGAACGGGGATAAATTAGTTGCTCAAAGTTTTTAAAGAAAACAGAGACCCCAACAGCATTGGTCTTGCCCGGTGGGCTATAGTAATTGATTCTAATAATGTATTTTAGTGCAGAAATGCAAACTGTAAAAAGCCTGCCTGACACAACATGACATTGCATTTTCAAATCGCCTCCAAAACCTTAATTAGGAATATTACGCGTAACCTGTAAAAACACTGTTCTAAAACTTAGATCTGAATTCCGACCCTGAGCATAGGGTGTACAATAAGGAACTGAGAAACATTGGTAAAGACAGACAATTGAACCTACAGGACACATTAGACATTACCTCAATCCACCAACTGCACTGTCCACTGGACAAACATTGGACAAACACTTTTTAAAAACCTACATCTGAATTCCAACACCCCCCCCCCAAATAAGGGATGGAGAAACATTGAAAAAGACAGAGATTTGAACCCACAGGACATGAAAATTGATCAACCAACTGCACTGATGACAGACAGATATGTTCAACAAACATTACAAAACAAACATATAACGCAACATTCTAGGTGCATAGGACAAACAGAACAAACTGTGACAAGTTGAACGTTTGGCTTTCTCCGTAAGCAGGTAATAAATGGTCATAACTGAGTGGCTTGGTTCTAAATCTAAGGTCTAACAATTCCAATTGAATCGTAATGAAAATATTCCTTACATATACTTCTTTATGTTTGGACTCAAGCAGCATTCATGCCTAGGTTGAAAGTGGTGTCCAAGGACATTCACAGAATAGTTATACCCCGGCAACAACATGGTCCAGGCTTAGTATCAACAGGTGACACCAGAAGAGAGTGAAGCAGTCGTACTCTCAGCCTTTACCAACTGACCAGATATGGTGGTGTACCAGTATCCTTGGAATATGATTAAGATGATAATGTCACGGTAATAACTACTATGGTAATCAATAAGGAATGATTATGCAAAACATAATGTGGAAATATATGATTAGTTTAACAATTCTTGAATAGGTTACACTGAAAGGGTTGGCATATAGCGAAAAGGATAACTTGAGAAGCTGAAAGAACCTGTATATCCCCAGAAAACAAACATAAAACTTCGAAAATACCTGACTACTCATTGAACAGGGAAGAACTGCCAGTACATGATATTGGAATGTAGTCACTTTCCAATTACAAAGATCCTTTTGGTCCATTACGTACACAGTTTGCAATAGCATTATTTTTTGTTGGACTGATATTGCATAGAGCATATCATGTAGGATATAAGGGATGATGAAACACCATACATCTGACTATACTATACTATGTACACATGTACACTATGTACTATGCACACATTTACAGTGAAAAACTCAAATATTTGTGTTAATACTATATCTTTATATTGAAAATGTCTACTGGCCGATTCTAAAATATATGGGTGGTAGTTTTTCTAATGAATTGGAAATTCGCTTGAAACAATGCTCCTTTGACAAAATGAAGTATACATCCTCAGAAACCAACAAGTTGAAAGCTTAATACATATATTGTTCCTACCTGCCACTTGTATCTTGAAGTTTAGCTTTTCAGCTCCAACCTCACAGGTGTATTCTCCAGCATCCTTCTTCTCAACGCTGTCCAACACCAGCTGGCGACTCTTGCCCTTTGCCTCCATGTGAAGTGTCTTGCTGGAGGTCAGCAGCTTGCCATCTTTGTACCATTTCACTTCCGTCTTGCTATCAGACACCTCACAGCTCAGAGTGGCTTTCTGGGAGACAGGAGCTTTCACCTCACTTTGGATGGACTCGTTTTTAGAGAAAGCTGACTGGGCTTCTATAGGGAGAGGAAAAGAGAGGCAAAATGGAACCAAAACTTTGAGAAAGGCGTGTACCTTGTCTAAGAACTGACTAATAGTAAACTTGGACTTCCACAATCCAAATTATACGCTTAAAGCTAAACTGGACAGAACAAACAAATCAGTCATTTTTTGTAAACAAGGAACAGGAGCAAGGACAGCAAACAAAAACACCTGGAGGATGTGAAACCAAATTAAAACCACACTGGGCTTTGGTGATAGTGAAATCTTGAGTAACATAATCTATGCTAGCAGCGATGAGTTACACAACATGCATAGCCTTTTTGTGACCCCCCTCCCCCAAACACACACACACACACACACACACACACACACACACACACACACACACACACACACACACACACACACACACACACACACACACACACACAAGAAAAACAAAATACAAATGGGGAACATGTGTTGAAGTTCTACCTGTTACTTCTATCTTAAAGACCAGCTTTTCTGCACCAACTTCACAGGTGTACTCTCCAGCGTCTTTCTTCTCCACCTTTTCGATCACCAGCAGGCGACTTTTTGCCTTTATCTCAGTGTACACCGCCTTGCTGGAGGTCAGCAGCTTGCCATCTTTGTACCATTTCACTTCCGTCTTGGCATCAGACACCTCACAGCTCAGGGTGGCTTTCTTGGAGAGAGTAGCCTTTACCTCTCTTCGGATCGACTCTTGACTGGAGAAGGCTGCCTGAGCTTGGATTTCTAAAAGACAAACAACCCCTTTAATACATGTGCCTAATAAACATGTGACTGTGCGGTAAGACACAAGCACAAGTTTTGACTTCATGCTCTGACCTTTTATCTTGACTTGGAAGGAGACTTTGTCCTGCTCCGTCTCACAGGAATAGTGTCCTTCGTCGCACTTCTTGGCGCCCTTGACCACCAGTCTCCTCCGCGTGCCGCTGGAGAGGATGGTGGTCCTCTGGTCCTCCGCCAGCACGGCCTGGTCTTTCCTCCACGTCACCGCGGCGCTGGCTGAGGAGACCTCACAGCTCAGCTCGAGGTCTCCCGTCAGAGTCGGTGATACTCCCATGGGGCCTCTAGGCTTGTTCAGGAACTTGGCGGGTTCATCTGGGGGAACAAAACGTGAAAACAAACGGTCAGACATTTCAATGAACACTATGTCAATTGTAACATATAAGTGGGGGCCATTGATAGTGATGTCTCAAAGCACTAATTAAGAAAAGGTATGATGTCCTATGATGTTTGGAGTTTGGTTTGTGTGGAAAGAGTTAGGTTAGTAAGGCTAAGAGGGCCTGGTGACACACAGGATTGGATTTCATGATGGCCGAGACCTCTTTCCCAGGTCTGATGGCTAGCAGCCACCACCTGCTGGCCACCATCTTAGTATGTCCTGTTCCTGTATCAGAGGTTGATTTAGGATCTGATTACACTATGTGGGATACAGGTTGCATAATAGTTTGTCAGCTAGACAAAAAGGAACGTTAATGAATTATGTTTTTTTTTTTTAAATCTAGAACGTTTGATTTTACCTTTAAGAGCAAGTTGCAGGGCCATCTTGTCACTATCTAAGGTACACTCGTAGATGCCAACGTCCTCCTCCGTCACGTTGTGTACCATCAGGATCCTCTTGCGGTCAAGAGTCAGATTCTCATATTTCTTGCCCATTTTCAGCTCTCGTCCATTTCTGGTCCACACCACCTGGCAAAGTATATAAAGGAGTGATATTGAAAAAGAAATGAGCAATTAAACTGATCCGTATGCACAATGAGATATATTGTGGTGCCTCTGGTGTTTTCCTGTCACAAACCTGTGCGTCGAAATCTGAAATCTCTGTGGTGAGTTGAGCAGAGGCCTGGGCTGTGCAGGTCACCACCTCCATCTGGGCTGGCTTACTGGTGAACCTGACAGGTGGGGCTTGGAAAAGAGGGGTCACGTTAAGTATCTTTTATCTTAAAAAGGGCCTCTTTTGTGAACATAACTTTAGGTGTCTTTCATGCTATTAGTGTCACATATTTATAAATCAGCTGCTCATAAAATACAGTGCTGAAACTGATACTTTGGCAATGTACAAAATATTACTCATTTGTCAGTAAAGGCTGGAGTTTTCAATTTAGCCCAAGTAAAAAAAAAAAAGCATAGCCAATTTTGTACCGCCTTTTTGAAAGTCAGATGCGATGTCATCTCAAGCCGTGAGCTTTTTATAATAAACCTTTTGTTAATCATAACTTACTCGTCACTTTTAAGATGCAGCTGCTCACAGAGCCGCCTCCTACGAACTTGACCTCGGCCCCGTCCATCTCCGTGGTGACCACGCGGATGAGCAGGGTGTGCGTGTTCTTGGAGCGGGTGATGAGGAAGTCGGAGCCGCTGCGCAGGAGCCGTCCACTCAGGGACCAGAAGCCAGAGCAAACGGCAGACAGCTCCACGGAGAGGGCAGCCTCCTCCCCAGAGAACACAGTACTGTCCATCAGGCCGGTCTTTACCTCTGCCGTGGGCTCTGTCGGAGAGAGCCACAATACATGAAATGTGGATTGCCTTTTCGCACGTGTTACTGTAAGCTCAGTAGGTATCCATAAAATACGTGTGAAGAAATGACACACTAAAGCGACCGACCCCCTTTGCTCCGCACTCACTGCTACCCTCAAAACGGCGTACATGCATCTGCGGGCTTCTGAAGCCTCAAATAGTGGTCGGTGTTCATGACTCCACCATCAAAAATAAACAACGAAAAAAATGGGATTCCCACAGAGTACCAACCAAATTAAAGTTAAATGTTAAAAATGTGCAAAGACACATGAAGAACATTTGTTTTCAGTTCACTGTATGACCAAGCTGTGATAAATCGCACATCAGCCTTGCAAAACGTTTCCACACTTACTCCGGCCTTACCTAGGTAAAAGCTTCCAGGCACCTCAAGGTAGGGGCTTTGGCCGTAGTTGTTCACAGCAGCGATGCGGAACTGGTAGCTGGCTTCTTCAGTAAAGTTGCATATCGTGATCTCGGTAAAGGAACTGATTTCCATACCGTCGCACCTCTGCCACTGCTTGGCTCCCATTTTCCTCCTCTCCACGATGTAGCCCTTGATTGGCACTGGGCGATCACTGTCGGGCGGAGCCCAGCGGAAGGTGATGGAGGAGTCGGTCTTGTTCTGCACCACGGGATCAATGGGGGGGTCGGGTGGATGCTTCCTTGGGGCTGGGAAGGAGTGAATATTTATCCGGTTACTTTGAGTTATGGGGACAGACAAGTAAGCGTATCGGCTGAAAACGTAAATGGAAACCATAAAGTACGAGGGTGAAATAAGGTTCCACACAAAATCGTAAGGGATTTGTGGGCCGCGGCGTTTTGGATCTACGCGGATCTACGCGTCTCGCAATCCTACCAGAGACAGAGAATCGAGTGGAGGTCTTGCAGTCTCCAGCCACGAAGGCCACCTCTCCTGAATCGTCTGCCTGGCACTCTTTGATGGTGAGCGTGTACCGCCTGAGCGCACAGGCCACCACCACGCGGGAGTCCTGCTTCAGTCGCTCGCCGTTGCGCGTCCAGTAGGCGTCTGGGCAGGGGTGCTCCAGCTCAACACAGAAGATGACGGTGTCACTGACCGGAACCACGGTTCTCCTGGGCAGCTTCCTGGTAATGTTACCTGGAGGGCCAACCACCACATTTGTCAAGTTACGTTGTGTGCAAACACTGGAGGGCAAGACGTGCATTATAGACCATTTGAAATAAGTAAAAAAAACAAAACATGGATGAACTTTAACTCTATGTTCGAAGAAAAAAACTCATTGAATACGACGAAAATCTGGAGCTGACACACAGAACAATTAAAAAGTTTGGATACACTTTCCCATTCACTTGAATGGCAAAGTGTGTCCAAACTTCTGACTGCCGCGATGCATGCAGCGTATGACACTAAGAGAGAAAAAAAAACTGGAAAAAACCCTGCAGACAGAAACCATGGTTCAGGTGATTCTTTCATGTACCCAGCACAGTGAGCTCGGCCACCGTGCGACTGCCCTCCTTCATTTCACAGATGTAGACGGCGTCGTCGTTGGTGTTGACGTTGCGGATGGTGAGGCGCCGCAGGGTGCCTTCCTCCTCGATGCGGTACTTGCTGTTCTCCTCCAGGCGCGTCTCCTCCATGAACCAGCTGGCGGCGGTGGCTGAGATGGGCACCTCGCACATCAGTGTGGCCGTCTCACGCTCCTGCACCTCCACGTCCTGCAGCTTCCTTCTGAACGGAACCTTGGGCTCTGAGACACGGGGAAAGCAACGAAAACACTCGAGACTTACCCAATATGCAACTTGGTACGTAATGCAGGTCTGTGGTGTGTGTGTGTGTCTGTGTGTGTGTGTGTGTGTGAGTGTGTCAGTAAATAATCGAAAAACGGTTTACAATTCAGGAGTTGATACAATGTTTTCATATGCCGAGGAAATACAATGAAGAATGATGATGAAGCTCAGGTAAAGGATAGATTCAAATTAGGTTTGTTAGGTTTGGGCCCAGCTCATAGCAGCTCACACACAGAGAGTTGGTCTGAACGCATGGGAGACTTAGTAGGAAGTGGCATTCTCTTTGTCTGACCCCCATTATGTACCAGGTACCAAACAAGTCCTGAAAACATCTCGTTCTCATCAACTTTCTCCACTGTACAGAAACTTGGCACTATTGCACAGACTAAGGGTTTGCTTGACCTTTGATCCCTTGTGCTCAGAGCACTGAGAACGTACTAGAAATGTAATTGTAACACAAGTCAAATTGCTTATCAATCTCATGTATTTTAACAACCCTCTACTTGCGGACCACACTGACATTACGTTGTGTCCACCTCAGGTCACAAGTGATAAAACCTGGTACCCTGTGATATAAGTTATGACCCATGTCATCAAGGTTCCATAAATCATTCAGAGTATTGGCATAAAATAAAACTAAAATACACACTCTTAACATTCCAATAAATCTCACAGTATGATATTTTCATATGGTCCACACGAGATGTCTAAGCCATAATGACAATATTATAATTTCAAAAGAGTCCTTGTACATTTTAAGTGATCAAGTGATTGACTTTATTCCAAACCTTCTGTGTGCTGTACAGTAAAACCCCACGGGGAATATGTTAGGGAGCAATATTTCCGCATCCACTTTGGGCTTGCAATGTAAACTACAGTTTTGACCATAAATACACATGTATCAGTAGCACTCAAAATAATCTGTCTATTTCTTAGCGTTTTAAAATAAACTCAGCTTAACTGTACCACCGCTTCTAAAACTGTTAATAGGCCAGCAGTTTGAGGAGCATAGGTTAACTCATCTTCACTTACATTTTGGGCTACTGTAATGATCTGCTTGAGAAAGACTTGATCGTGAGTTTCTATTATGACCTTTACTAAAAGGTGCTTATTGCGCAAACGGTGTCCTCAAATGTTCTGGCATCAATAGGAACGCTATGGCATAAAGGGCAAAGGGTAGTGGTAGTCTCTCTTTCAAAGCCTCCCATCCAATCCTCATAACAACACAATGACACCGGTGTCTAAGGAATAACTTGACAACAACAACAACAACAACAACAACCAGGCCCACCAAGGGCACTTCACTCCCTTTCAAATGGGCATAAAAGATTTACAACCACCATTGATAACTCTGTGTATTCGGCCCCCGGCCAGGCAGGAGTGTCTCATGGAAAGTCACCCTTGCAGAGGCGCCTGGGTTACGGCAGGCTAACAGTGCACCTAGCAACTGTGAACTACTCATCACCAGCAGAAAATAGACGACACACAACACCCTCCTGCGTGTGGGTGCCAGCATTCCTCCTGGTTATGCAAAGACTATGTCGAGGCACCGCGAAGCCTTGCTCAGGTGAAGTTCGGACTTACTGGTACTGATGTTGATCATAGCGGTTTTGAAGTCAAGTGGAGGAGCATGCATTTACGTAATACAAGTATATGCAGTGTGACAAAGAATGTATGTCCTAATTTCAAAGCAGTTATCTCCTCCTCCATGAATGACTCAGTTAGTAAAACAAACCCAGAATGGTATCCAGAATAACCATGGAGCCTGTCCCCCAAAGATGAACTATAAAAAATATAACATATATATATATACACACACACACACACACACACACACACACACACACACACACAGTACCAGTCAGAAATTTGGACCTGCTTTCCCATTCACTTGAATGAGAAAATGTGTTCAAACTTTTGACTAGTGCTATATATACAGTATATAACCCCGACCAAACAAACTCAGAAAGGTATCCAGTATAATCATGGTGAGAAGCCTGTCCCCCAATGATGAACTATCAAAATATTACATATTGTTAAGAAGCACACATTAAAGTGAATCCAGTGGTATTTATCAACACTGTTAGAGGGCATTTATGAACACATTGATGATAATCTAGACTCGTTACATTATGAGGCTTTAGCAACTGATTAGTTGAATATTAAATATACAACAGTGATGTTATCTTGTCAACATTGCAACTTCCATACATCTAAAAATATCTCCAAAGTCTCCATTTGTTTTCCTAACAGCTACAATATCCCACTGAATCCATTTTAATTGTCTTGTAGGCATTGCCAAAAAACGAAATCAATTTTTTAGCTCAAACATCTCCGACCGTCATGCATAAATAGGTATCAGTGGAAATCTGCTAGGGAACAATAACACCAGGCTGAGGTCATCCTGAATAACCCCCTTCCATTAATCGGGGCCATAACTGCGTCACTGCGACAACATGACAATATATGATTTAGAGGGACATAGAGCCCCCAAACTGCTTCATGCAGATGTTACGTTAAGTCTGAATATAAATATGTGTACAATTTCATGAAACTTTAGGAGGTGGGAGGTAAGTTTCGTCTTAAATCCAAGTTTGTTTTGAATGGCTTAGAGTTATACACCACCGCTTTGATAAAGGCCTTCCCAAATTTTTTGAAAAATGCGTGCCTAGGAACTCTCTCGTCCTAGCATTGAATTTGGTAACTAGAGATCCAACACTTTCTCTAACTAAACACCCTGCGGTTGAAAGAATACGTTTGGATCCGCTCACCTTTGACGATCACCAACACAGCACTGTAGGTCTGTCCGGCCATGTTAGACGCGTTGCAGGTGTACAGGCCGTTGTCGCTTTGCTTGCAGTACAACAGCTTCAGGATGAAGTTCTCGGCGTGGTCCTCGTACATGACGTGTCGGCGGCCCTCGCTGATGTCGCCGCCGTCCCTTCTCCAGAGGATGTGGGGCTTCGGGTGGCCCGTCACGAAGCAGCTGAGCTTGGCGTGCTTCCCCTCGGTCACCGTGCAGGTGCGGGTGAACACGCCTTTGGGCAGCTTTGCCAGCGCGAGGGCCCTCTGATTGTGCTCCAGGCTCAGCGCCACCACTCCGTCCGAGATCATGGCAGCGGAGGAGAGGGACGAGGAGCCGCTCTCCGAATTGCGATAGACGGAGATGTCCTTCTGCATCTCCTCCTTGCGCTTCTGCAAGTGGGAGAGGAGCGAGGTGCTCTTGTCCGACGTCAGATGCCTGGAGTCCTGGACGTCCACCACCAGGGCTGCGGCAGCGTTCGCCCTGCCTGCCGCGTTCTGTGCCCTGCAGGTGTAGGTGCCGCTGTCCAGGCTGCGCACGCTCTGGATCTTTAGGTTGCTGCTGTCGCTGTCCGAGGACACCTTGATGCGGTTGGTCTCCGCCAAGTAGCGGCCGTCCTTCTCCCAGTCAAACTTGGCCTCCGGGTAGGCTGCCACCCGGCAGTGGAAGAGGACGTCGCCCCCCAAGCCCACGCGGGCAGAGGTGGGCTTCACCATGAAAGCAGGGGCTCTTTGCACCATCTCTGCTGGAAGGCCGACTTTGAGGGTGACGGCCGCGTAGGCCTCCCCGACGCTGTTCTTGGCCCGGCACATGTACTGGCCGCTGTCCTCCAGCGTTAGGTCATAGATCGTCAGGCGGTACATATCTCCATCCTCCACTGTCTTGAAGCGTCCCCCAGAGGACAGTTGCAGTTTCTCCCGCTCCCAGGTGACTTTGGGGGTTGGGCTGCCAACTATGGTGCAGCTAAGTGAAGCATCTTTGCCTACGCACATGGAAAAGGCTTTGGGCCTGGTCAGGAACCTGGGGGCGCCTCCAAATAGGTTCTGATCCATTACTGGTTCCTATGAGGAAATACACAAAGCATTGAAATGATTGTAGATATTCACATTTCTTATGATTTAATAATACCTGGAAAACCACTTTGGCTGCTTTGAAATATGCTTAGTTCAGTACATGACTGCTGAATTTTCAGTAGAAAAGATTACATTTGGACACAACTAAGTATATTCTATTGCAGAGTTATTGACGGTTGACGATTTCCCACACAGAATACAATATAGTCCCACAAAGTACAATGGATCGTCATCGAAGTTTGAAAATGTGAAATTGTTCAGACAGCCATATCTGCTACACACACACACACAATAGCCGCTGCCACCTGATTTGAGCATTTGAGGTGTATTGGGGCTGACTGGTTCCCTTGATCATATACATGTTTTACCAGTCTTGCAACATAAACCCAGGATATCCATTATAAGTTCTACAGGTACATTTGAATTAAACCAAAATTAAGGAAAGCCTTACATTTTATTGAAAGATAACCTGTCAATGAAAGCCATCCTAATATCTGCTTTGAAACATTTTATAAATATAAACTGATCTTGAAGTAGTCTCTACATACCATGCTGGGTAAAATGAGTGTGCTTATAGTTTTTATTTTTTCGTTTTGCAGCTATGTTTCCTTTCAAACCCCCCCCCCCCCCCCCCCCCCAAATTAATATTTCCTTTTTTTTTTTGTACTTGGTCTTTCCCTATATGCTGTATACACTCTCACTGAAACGCATCATAACCTCGAAATACAATTCTAACTGGGGTCCTTCAGAGTCATACAACAAGCAGAAAGTATAGTAAGTTTATTACCATGATAGTATTAAGAAAAATGTAAATTCTGTCGAAACTTTCCCTCTTACAAAGACAAAGATCTTTCAGAATGCATTGAAACGCTGGGGAAATGGTTACATCGGTTTTGGATATGATATTTTTAAAAACAGTGTTGACAAATAGTTCGCAATGAATGTAGCTGGCCTTCAATCATCAGTAAACCCTTTGCGCTCCTCGTCTCAAATACAATAAGGCTCGTGTGTTGCTCCCTTTCAAGTCAAGCACTCTCAGCAGCCATTTTAAAGCTCGTTTTGGGGCAAACAAACTGTTCAATAGAGTCTGCATGTGTCTTTGAAAGGGTGACATTTGCCATCTTTGTCACCTCACTCCCCTGAGCGGCCTGTCCCAAAAATAACCTCAGCTGCTAGGCCCTGTCTCCGTCCATTGCCATTTGTAGAAGTGCAGAGAGATCAGCTGTTTGAACCGACTTTACAAAAAGAAACACATTTTTTTTTACACAATAGCATAACCTGAAGAGGCAATTTAAATAGGCAACTAAGGAAGTATCATGCTGTCACATACCAACCTATGGGCAGTCCTCCAAAAACAGATAAATCATGGGATAAGCCATTTCATATCATGATAACATCAAAAATGAATCGATTTGTAGGGAACATGGCACAAAACTGTTTCAAACAAAGCTGATGCAACCATTTCACCGGTGTCCATCATAGCCCGAATTTGGTAAATTGAATTCTTGATCGTTGCTTTACAAACTCGTATAAGCACACTTTTTACATTGAGCAGTACTGTACAAATTAAAACCATCCAGAAGGTTCCCATTTCTTTCAACTCACCTTGAGTCTTCAACCACTCTATGGTAAAGCAGGTGTTGAACAAGTGTATTATAACATTATTTAGTTATCCGAAACAATGTCGAAGTTGCTTCTCAATATTAAAATCCTAATGAATGGGAGATTTCAAATATCCAGTGGGTTGTATATCCAGGAAAGTTTAACATCCACCAGTCCACTGCTGTGGTGGTTGAACTACACTGACTCACTTCTTCCTCTTTGGTACCTCATGATGCCAAATAGCTGACGTTCCTATTTAGATGCAGCCTCCTGTCTAAAATAGACTTGTCATTTGCCGTAGAGATAGCCTGTGCTGGTAAAGTGTGGAGCCAGACTGGCCAGGCTGCTCCTCCAGATGATAGGGCTTTAGGCGGTGCACTTGTCTTAGGAGAGATTGTGAACAACTGGGGTTGTACAAATGAGGGCTCTCCTGTCCTTTGAAAGTGTCCTTTATATAGATGTGACACCAATTACATTTGCTAACTTATGGCAAACAGTTCCTATAATTAACCTTAACCTAAAATCAACATACAGTTTACCACTGTCTGGTAGGGTGTATATCACTCAAAGTACTGTTCTATCTATAAACACAGTTTGGGAGCTTACTATAATTTGCTTATAATTAGTTTGGGCTGGCTGATACTATTTATATAATTCACTACCAGTGGGCTGGAGTGGAGTAGATTAGAATAAAGAAAAAACGGCTGGCACTTTTGTTATGTTTGCAGAATGGATTCATTAATTCACTCACTTCTTCAAAGGATCGTAAAAGTGATGTGTAAAGCAAGAGCAGATCAATCTGAATTATTATATATATATATACATATATATTTTTTTACACTAGTCCATTGATAAAACTGCAGTGTACCTGAAACTAGTTCGAATAATTCACCTGTTGTGTTGAAGACTGTCAAACTCTTCAATTATGCTACAAACTTTGAGGTATTTTCATGGTCCCTCCGGTGTGGGCTTTCCCCTAATGTTTGGGACAGACAGCAGCAGGTGGTGTGGGCTCTGATTTAAAACTCCCTGTAACATAAGCGGAGGGTAATCCTAACAGTAGTGAACGGTCACTAAGAGCAACTTTGAGTTCAGACTTCTGGTCTTAACTCACAGTACCTTGTCCTGCTCATAATTATCAACTGCGAAATATGTGTGTGAGAGTGTGTGTGCATTTTTTATGTTCTTATTTTTCTCTCTCCAGAGACTGAGGTAATATCACCACTGCTGACATAAGTACCTTCCTGGGGTAGCGTAATAAATCTTTCCACACCCTTCACCAAATATCCGAAAAGCATTCCAATCAAGTGGACAGTCCGTGAAGCAACAGTATTTCCAAAATGCTGTGCATTCAAAACACATCAGGCTTATTATCACAATGTTCAGTGAAACATCTATCATGTGCAAATACACGTAAAGCCTGTATATATGATCATTTCATTGTACGATAAATATTGCCCCAAATGATTGAAACAAATGTGACTAACCTTCTTTCCTCTAATATATGATTTTCCAGACTCTGGTCAAGGCCTCATGTTGACACTGACAGCTGATCCCAAACCTAATTACAGGGATTCCAGAATGAGCAGTAGATGGCGTGATGTGGCAGCAATGTTCTGTAATCCTTTTGACATATGCCAATAACAGTAAATTGTAACTATATAGCTTGTTGAAGAGCTACTGCTAAACATCATGGAGTAAAAAGCTAACAATTTGAGCTATATTATAATATTATATGATTGCATTGTATTGCTTGTAACATAACATTGCTTTTTACTACAGAAATTATTTGAAATAACAGAGCTTACCAAGTAAAGACTATGGCCCAGAGAAAAACAAAATTTTTCTCAACAGCTGGGGTATGTTATTCTATCAACACAAACACTTATTTTCAAAATAGTCAAAGAGCACTGATAGCTACTAATATTGGCACTGTCTTTAGAGAAAGATGAAAGCTCTAGAATGCACTTGGCCCTGAAAGTCATTCTTCTGCTCATTGTCAGCCAACCTGTCTATCTTTTCCCAGGGTGGTAGTAAAAAGTGTGAGATTACGCCTATAAAACCAATCACCTACCCAACTTTAACGAAATAAGAATGGCATTTTTTAAGAAAGTGATATACTCAAAAAGAGGACACACCAAATGTGACATGCTGATTTTAACACACACACAATATTTTACCAACCTTGTGCTGAATGTCAAAATATGTATACTATGATAAGAACCTTTAAGCAGTGCGTATTGAAAAAATCTGGGTCTTAATGAGTCAATAATGATTATGTGGATTGCCCACAACTGCAAAACAAAGCCTGGTAGAAACGGCTGTCGTATTTCCCCTCCGCTGTTGGCCTGACACATTTAAAGTGTTTTACATGCATCTATGCAGCAGCCAGATCCAAAAATGTTATGTTGAATGTACACGCCACATCTTAAATGAACGAATTCATTTTAAGTAGCCTATCAAAGTGCCAGGTTTAACAACTATTTTATCAGTCATCACTTATATCCTTAAGTACGGGGTCAGCATCTCTTTTTTTTTTTACCCAGGCTCTACTACAAATCACAATAGTGCACATTTTTAATCAGTATGTTTCAATGGGGCAAGTTTGTTTCGACTGAAAAAACAATGTACATTGACAGTTCCGAGAAATTACGGAACTTGTTCTTGTAATGATGTGTCCTGCTTTGCAAGCTCCCATGCTGCCCAGACAAGAACATTTTGTTACAAATTGAATCGTATTTTCTGCCTCTAAGAAAAATTGCTGACCCTGTAAACACGTTTACATCTGTGTTTTCCCAAGATAAATCTTTGCACTGGCCCAGTAAATGTCGAGTACCTTGCAGGCACATATTTCCCGAAAATGGGAATTGCGCAACCATGGGTTTTCCTGCTAGAACACTATAAAATCACAAACGGTTTACAGTATTGCACTCAAACTAAAAAATATGGAGGCTCCACTGAGATTGTCCCTATTGCTCGCTACCGTCATGCTGCTCGTCAAAGCTCAAATGGAGCCTAACTACGTTGGCATCATCACCTACCTGCTTTCACAGCAAGATAGAGACGGCCACAGTTACCAGCCACTACTCCACGAACTTGAGGTTCACACTGTAAGTATACAAGACAGAATATGGAGAACTAATTTCTGTTTCTCAAGACTTTGATCTTAAGAAATGCATTGCACGAATATAAACTTTTTTTTTTGTTGTTTTTGCTATTTTGTCTCTGATAATTTCAGCTTGTGCCCGAGGACGTGGACCTGTCTGTAGTGTCTGTGAAACGGTTGACGTTCCCTACACAGGAGACTGTGTGTAGCTATGCAAAAGGTCCAAGGGGCCAGCCATGTCTTCTTAAGAAAGACGGGGTAAGCAAAAGCATAAAATAAATAAATGGACTTTAAGGAATACATTTTTCTCCTGCATTGATACATAGCTTTTTATTCTGAATTGATTATATAACCGAGTCACACAAAGTCATTACCAGTGTTCCATTTTCATGTTTTTCCAGAAACGTATGATGTGCAGTGCTGAAATTACTTACCCTTCCAAAGAGCCCAGAAACATACTCATTGCTCCCTTGACTTGCGAAACCATGGCGACAGCGGGTGCTCCGCAGGTAGGCCAGAGCTTTGGAAATTACTTATTGTATTTTAAAAGGGAAAATACGGAGTTCACATTCCAATGAAAATGTATCTTGCAACTTTATATTTTCTAATCAAAGCAGAGAATTCGGACGAGAAGAAGCAAGTCTAACAAGGGCTCTAAGGGCAGCAAGGGTTCCAAAGGTAAAGGTAAAGGTAAAGGAAGTCGTCCTGGATCAGGTTCTTCTATTGCTGGAGGGGGTAACAAAGGAAACAGCGGAACTCAAACAGCATAAACACAACAAATATAAGAAATTGCAACCGCACCTGTAAAATGACCTGTACAAATGTTTTAAACTTATAGTGATTAGCAACATTTACGTTATTTGTGAAGAATTTGCTAAGTGACATGTAACTGCTGTATTCATTCTCAAATAAACAGAAAATACTGACGTCCGCATTGTCTGACTGAATTTTTCAAAGGTAATCTGCCGAAATAGCGTTAACAATATGCATGCATAGAGTATATAATAGATTGATGAAAAGTGAATTAGGTTTAGAATGTATATTACATTTTATTTTCAAATCAGATACATTACATCTTCGGACACACTTAATAAGAATAATTTGCTCTGTCCATTTAGTTACAAAAACAAAACAATAGCCTATTTGTATCATAAAGCTGTGCAGAAAACAAGTTATTTTGGCATGGTTTATTCCCAGCAAGTGTTTCTTTAAATTAACAAACCAAACCAAACACAACATGCTTATTATGTAACAAATGATGTTGTAAAACCTATTGAATACTTAAGTATGAAAACTTAGCACCTTTTACCAGTCAAACTTTCTTGAACTGGCTTGTAGTGGATACAAAACAGAGAGGTGGGGAAGTAAGTCTTAATGTGAAACAGAAGCAAATCAACATTCATTCCAAAGATATGTTCCCCCCAAAACAACTTCTTTAAGATAGTAAAGACAGACCGTTTAAAAACTTTGATCAGATTGTTATTTCTGTTGTCTGGTTAAAATTAGTCAAACAAATTAGATGTCCAACCCTGTCTTGTTTTATCTGATGTTAGAAGCAGAAACCACTACAGCAGAACAAAAATCTTAGTGTATACTTGATGCCAAACATGACCAATCTATTAGAAATAAATACTGTACATATGTGCTACGAAAACAGTGAAAATGAAATCTGATGGTTTACATCAACAGGCTGCTAAGGGACTAGTACTAATACTAAGGCACGGCTCAAAACAAAGAAATGAAACTCGAGGCGTTGAGGAAAAGATGTAGAGACGCTAGTTGAGTCTCCACAACTAAAACTCATTGCATCGTTCACTATTGGTTATAACAGGGCACGCCATTTGGGACTCTTCTTTAAGTAGACATTTTGACAGACATGTTGACAAACATCTACCCCTACGAGTACTCTTACTGACCAGAGGTAACAACTAACCAAGAATGGGATTGACCAGTCCGTCAAGAGTGTCTGGCCCAGCCAATCCAAATACACATTGATGGTGTGCTTATATACAAACAGTGGGAGGCCATTTCATAATGGAAATCTACATCGTTTCTTTATTGACCTCTGCTGTATCTGCATGAATGTAGTTCATGTACGATTCTTTCATTCTTAGTCAGTGCATGTCATAGTTAAGCATCATTTTGAAGACCTTGAAATGTCATCCTTTCAAAATAGATACCGTTTAAAAATTGTGACAAAACAGGACAAGCAAGAAAACCACAACTACCCCTCTAAGGTCATCCAGGGGATGATAAGATCTGATTGATCCGTTGAGATTTTCAATCTAAGGTGAAAAGGATTCAATGAGCTGGCAAGAATGCACATTGCTTGTTTTCAGGTGTAGGATTACCTTACATTCAGTATCATGCTATTGTCATCCTGTAATTGCGTAAAAAAAAAACGGGGGGGCGCTATACCACATATAACTTTTGGGATTCAAAAAGTTGCCAAATGCCTCTTTGATCAAATTTGTCAAACATTCAAAAATATACATTTACCCTTTTTACTGTTCAGGAAAAAAAGGACATTTAACATCACACCGTCACCCTCTATTAATTGCTCATTTGTATGAATTTATCTTACATTAGATTTAGGATTTTTGGTAAAAGAAATGTAAATAAATATCAAATGATTTCAAAATAAAATGTAAGATATTAAAAGATCTGGGGTATATTTATAAAAACAACTTTTTCTCCAAACCTGATAGGGAAGAGCAGAAAATTGTTTTAGTAAATCATAAAAATGTTAAAATGGATCTTGGGATAAAACTATGCCCCAAAAGCATGCTTAGGATCAGCCCCCCCCCCCCCCAAAAACCCCAAACATGTTTACTTTTGTGCATTCAGGGAAATGGGGACAGCAGTACAAACAAGAACCATGTGCAATACACAATGAATAATGACTGTACATCAATGGCCACCCAACTTCTTTAGAAACATCGCTTCCATCAGCATCAAGTTCCGGGTCGGACAAAAGAAACATGCCTGATCCAGCAGAAAATAGATCGGTCGAGGATCCTAGCATAGCAGAATAGAATAAGGTTTCGAATTTGATCTTTTTCAAAGGACAAGAATGTTTTGTAAACATATTAATACTAAAGGGGATTACAAAATAAAATAAAACAGCAGCTTTTCCTCGCCTTTTTAATATCCAGTTGAGAGATATCAAGCCCAAGAAGGGCTTTTTGTCAGTTCCGTGTGTTGTCCTAGCTGTGACTCTTGTAGGGTAACTACAGCCCTTACACATCACCGTACTCTAGCGGATCTTTCTCAACCTTAAAAAAAAACGGCTGTGCGAGAAGTGAAAGATTTGTGGAGAGGTATGACGCACAAGATGTTTCCACAAACGACCAGTAAATAAGGGGCTGAGCAGAGACAGGTAGAAATGTGCCCTTGACTCCCCTCGGAGGGAACAAAATGAACAGGCAGCTTATGATATACGTCAGCACCAGCTCACCCATCGTTCTCACTGTGAGAAAATGAAATCGGGCTCGCGTTGGAAAACCCATCCGATCCGCACGTACAACATGAGAGCTTGTGAGAGCATGTGAATTTGAGTAACACTAGACCTATTCTCCTCTCCCCCCCACCCCCCCCCCAAAAAACCTGAACACACAATATGAAACGCTCGCTAACTAACACGCAGTTGTCTCTTGCACTCTCTTGCACACACACACACACACACACAGACACACACACACACACACACACACTTCCGACTCCAGTCCTCCTGGGAGCAATGTATTTACACGTTCGACAAAGCGATGATAAGGAGAGGGCTGGAAGACGCGTGATTTTCCCTGACACCACGTCCCTCCTGATGGGACAGAGGAGACGGTGGAGGAGCGGAGACGGTGGTTATTCAACGGGGCTCCTCCGTCCCCCCGTCCCCCGCGCTGGGTGACGTCCATAAAAAGGTCCGTTCTAACACGCTCCAAAAGATCATGTAAGGCCACGACATTCGTAGAGAGAGGAAAGTGTAAACACTGCAAACAGACGGACAGGAAAAAAAAAAAGAGGGAAAAGAATTAGCTGTGAGGAACGCCATCTTATAAAGATAGGCCCACCATCTTATAAAGATAGGTCCACCACCCCGAAATAAAACAGAAGTCATGCCAGAAAAATGGCAATAATTCAGCATGGAGGACTACCACTGGGAGTGGGGGAGACATACCCTAGGACTAAAGGCACTTCAACAGCTACTCTCTGGGCCCTGCTTGGGGGTAGACCCGCTGTTGATTTCCTCCTCCCCTTCGTCCTCCTCCTCTTCCTCCGCCCACCCTCCTAGTCGGAGGGTGGTGGGCATGGTGAGGCTGGTGGCATGGTCGCTGTGGGCCTGCGAGCCTGATTGGATAGAACAGGGGGGTTGGGGGTACAGAATCAAGCTCATTACCGTTTCTTCACATTCCCGAGTTATTCAGGGAGAAGATCAACTTTGGCTACATCCATGATCAAAACGTGCAGCTATATCATGCCCTCTGTTTGGTATGGAAATCAAAGCTAGTCTAGGTAGGACCTTGGAGGTGCCACAGTTCAAGAGGCCCACAGTTCGGTTCGGATCACGGTTTTGGTGTCACAGTTTGGGTTCGGTAGATTTTGGACATGGGGGATACCATCACCATTTCCTAATTTGGATTTTGTTTATTTATACCAAAAGGTGTGACATACTTATTAAAGCAAAGAAATATGTGAAATATAGGCTACAGTACATCGGCTAGGCTAGTGTGGCTCTCATACCTGGAGCGTTTTCTTAATACTGCACTTTTCACCCCCCAGTTAAAAATACAGTACGCAGTCACTAAATTCCAAATGGTGCCCAGATTGCAAACTTGTTACTCCCCAAATTCCGGAACCAACCAACTCATGGTTCATGTGTGAACCGAATTGTGGGTGGCGAACCCAATGGTTCGGTTTATCACAGCAAACCGTGGCACCCCTACCCGATGTAATGTTCGAATGTAAACTTCACTGATTTAGACTTTAAAAGCATATTTTCCATCACTGGCTTTGCATTATCTGTGACAGAGCCAGACTGTACAGTAGACTCTAAGCTATTTCAAATACTGTTGTCTTTCAGAAAGAAGTTCAGACTGAGGACTGCAGTGTTAAATGCCCTACCAGCGGTGCTGTGCAGATCTCTCATGGGCACTGGGTTCTGCCAATGACCCGAGGTCCTCTGGGGCTGGGAGTTATGCTGGTGGACCTGGACGCGCGCACACACACACACACACACACACACACACACACACACACACACACACACACGTTGTAACAGCAGGGTAGCAATGGAGGTATAATTGGACCCTGGCTCTGAGCCATCTTTTTCCTGTCGCCTTACCTCGTGCATGTAGATGGCGTGAAGGCTCATCTCCGCAGAGGCAAACTCGGACAGCAAGGTGGTGCTTCGAATGCGAGAGTCACTGGCCGACATGCTGGAAAAGAAAACCCCGTTCTTTCTCTGCCTTTTTTTGGGGAATTTTTTTACTCAATCGTCAAACATTTGAATTCATCCCTCTACATAATTCCACCTCTCTTAAATGAACTCGTTGAATTTCGGAGCGTTTGAGTTCGGTCAACTATGACCGTGACCCGTTTGGTCGGGGACAGAGAGTGAGGGGGACCACAGGGTGGCGTTACCTGTCCATGAAGGTGCGGTCGCTGTGGAACATGGAGCTCTCGGGGTGGTTGGAGGGCAGCTGGACCTGGGAGCGGCTGCGGCTGGCGTGCGGCAGCTGGGAGGTGGACAGCGAGGCCAGGACGCTGGCGGCGGCCGAGGCCGCCGTGCTGGGCGGGACGAAGCGGCGGTCTCGGCCCGGCAGGCCCGAGGCGGTCAGAACCGGATGGGCCAGCACACTGGCCAGCACATTGTCGGGCTGCACGCCGACGCGAACAAATGGCAGGTTAGTCGGCATTCGCATGGGACAATGGCAGCTCTACTGCAAAAACACAGAAAGGAATCTAATACCACGTCAAAAGACCTTGGGCACTAATCAAATCTCGACTACTTCAACTACCAGTAAATGAAGACTTCAAAAATTGGTTGGGACAGCCAGAAAGCTGCATTGTTTTTCTTTAATCCACGACGGGGCGTTACCCACCCCAGAGGCCGAGTCGTTGGAGAGCAGGGAGGAGCAGAGGGGCGCCTCGGAGAGCAGCATCTGGGTGGAGGGCCCGCCCTGGGCGTCGTGGTGCACCTTCTCCTTCAGGTGGCTGATGAAGACGGAGCTCTCCTGGGGGGGCTGCCAGTGGGGGTTCTTGATGGTGAAGTGCATGAGCGACAGCTCCGTCTTGCCGTTCTCCGCCTGCTGGTACACCGAGGCCTCCGTCTGGCCCTCGGACATCCACTGGAAACAAACAGACATTGGAGGTTAACAAACAGACATTTGACGGCCGACGTCGCTAGGTTCTATCGGCGCGAGCGCCGTCCGTCCGGCCGGCCGTCCGGCGCGCCTCACCATGGGGTTGCCATGGCGCCGGATGTCCATCTGCGCGAAGGAGCAGATGTCGCCCACGCCCACCACCTCCACGGTGAAGTTCCGGAAGAAGTCGATGATCTCCAGGGACTTGTTCCGCAGGAGGAAGATGAGGATGAAGGGCGTCACGATGGGACTCAGCAGCTCCTCCAAGATGAACACCTGAGGACACAGAGCGGCCCAGTCCGGTCAAAACGCCCTGCCACACCATCATTCACGCCGAATAAGAAAACATGTCCGTAAGCCCCCTCAAGTTCGAACGCCTGGAGACTCAACACCGCCCGCCCCCCCCAACCACACAGCGCTCTGAGCATATGGCATCGAGCGGGCGCCGCGGGAAACACCACATCAATCCCTGTCAGGCGATTGGCTCTCCTCGGGGTGCCGCGCCCAATGAGCCGTGTCCGTTTAGGGATGGCCGGCCCCCTTTCCTCACCGCTTTGTACTGGAACAGCTGGGCCACCTCGTCGCGGGTCTCGCCCTTGTTAGCGTTGCCCCGCCAGTGATCGGGCATGTAGTGAATGTGCGCCAGGACGCACTGCAGCAGCTGCTCGGGGCACCACACCATATGTTCGTCGGGGATGAAGGACCTAGAGGCGGGGGGGCGGACAACACGCAGGGGTCACGCGATCCTATTAAAGCCGTGACACTGACGGAACTGGCATTACTGTGAGTGTAATATGAACCGCCATGTCAATCAGGGGATGCAGTTACGGTCCGAAGTTCCAACACACTTTCCTGTGAATGGGGACGTGTGTCCAAACTTTGGACTGGTACTGTATCGTATTCTTTTGCCTCCATTCATACAAGTCACAACTAGTAGAGCCACTCACATTTGATGTCGAAACGACGACCCAAAAACATATTTTCGGATCAAGACCGTACAGGAGTGTGTGGGGGGGGGGGGGGACGTACCGGGTGATGGTGATGAGCACCCCCAGCACGGTGATGGCGGTCAGGATGTGCTGCACCGTCAGGACGTCCTCGTCGTACACCGTCAGCGCGATCAGCACGGCCAGCACGGAGCCCGAGAAGAAGGCCACGTTCTTGGCCAGCACGGTCAGCAGCGGCGAGGTGAAGGAGTTCATGTACTTGGAGGTGGGCTTGTAGCCGCGGCCCAGCCGCCCGTGCAGCTCGTGGTTGAGCTCGTTGAAGTGGCGCAGGTAGAGGCGGCCGTAGAGCGACCAGCGCCGCGCGCCCAGGCTGCCCGGCTCGCGGCGGATCACCTCGGTGTAGCTGAAGAAGGCGTAGAGCACCTGCCACACCAGGATGAAGGGGCACAGCAGCAGGTTGGCCAGGCCCATCAGCAGGATGACGCGGCTCAGCCGCTGGGCCAGCTCTAGCCGGTTGCTCGCCTTCTTGTACTTGGGGTGCAGGTTCCACTTGTTCTGGAACAGCGAGCCGGGCCCCCAGAAGAGGATGAGCTCAAAGTTGAACTTCAGGCCCTGGGTGAGGAAGACCACGTCGCCCAGCAGGGGGAGCTGCAGCTGCACCGGCAGCAGGGACTTGTTGACCATGGCCACCATGTAGTTCTTGAAGCGCAGGATGCGGTGGTAGATGTCCAGCTCGGTCAGCTCCTTCTTGTGGATGCACATCTGCTGCTCCCGCTGGATGCTGATGAGGCGGTCCTGGACCTCCTGCCAGGTGAAGTTGCACAGCTCCTCCTGTGGAGAAGACAGAACTGCTCAGGACTTTTCACGAGGCCTAAGAAAAAACACAAGCTTATTATCAGTATTCCTCTTTCAGCCTCAGACCTGAGGTACGAGCCTCACCATTTTGATCTTCAGGGCTTTAATGTAGAACTGCCTGATCTCCCAGTAGCTCAGAACGTTACAGAACACCTTGATGAGCCGATAGACCCAAAAGATGGCCGCCATGGTGAGGAGGAATATGATCCAGCTGTTGTCTTGGATCCTGAGGAAACGCAGAGAAATGAGTCGTCCCACGTCACGCTCTGAGTTTTCACTGAACATCTGATCACCATTAGTAACAGCGGAAATGCGCTATACACACTGGAAATACTCAACAAGCTAAGATCACCCACTGCAAAATAACTAAATGTGGCAAAATGATGGTATGTTGCATGGGATTTCAAACATCAGAAAAGGGGGAGAGAACAGCTCGCTGAACATAATCCAGGCTAAAGTATGATCCGTCAGACCGACTGGTAATCACTCCTTGTTTACAGGTCAGGGCTGGACCATGCCCAAGAGAAACTCATGATTCTTTGACTGCTGCTGAATGTCAAATTTCAAAACACGGAGGCCCCACGTCACCGCATGACACAACCTCGAGAAACCTACACATCTGGTACATTCATCCATGGAAAACATGGAAGTCGCCTATGACCTCGCGTACGTGCTGCTCTCGGATCAGATACGTTTATATCACAGTTGAAAGCCACTAGAACTTACGAAAAAAAGAAAAAGCACAGAATTATTTCCTTGTCAACAAAGCATCCGATCTAAGGAGCTAGACCAGAGTCAGAGACGGCAGGGGGAAGGGCCTGAGGAGTAGGAGAGAGGCGGCCCATATTGGACACGGTGGTCCTGGCTAGCGATTCCAAGCAGTTGTGCGTCACTGGCTTCGATATAAACAGCCGGCCGTGGTGGTCTCCACCGTTGGCGGCACATGAACGACACCGGCAGCCCAACAAACAGAAGCCACGTCTTGAGGAGAGAAAGAGTGAGGGTCTAGGCGGAGCAGGTGGAGGCAGGGGAGGGTGTCATGTGGTCAACAGGCCGTCTGCCCGGGACCACGGGGGGGGGGGTTCTGGCTTCAGAGCTGGTCCGTTTAGCCTGGCAGAGAATATCCATTACAGACAGCAGGCATGTTTTCCTGTGCCACACTGCCCACAGCGCGCAAACACAAATAACCTTCTCCAAGAAGCCATCCACCACCGGAGTGAATACCGTGAATTATTGCGCAATGGGTCCTTTCGCTCCACCTACTTGGTCTTAGGACGTTTCCTCTTTCTTTTCCATGATCATGCTTTCCTTTACAGTCAACGTCTTTCGGTCGTGACTAAAATAACTGTGGATCGGGTTTCAATGAATTCAGTCAGTTGGACTTGAAAAAAAAAAATACAAAAATGCAGACAGCTTTGGAAACATATTAAATATCACATGGTTACTTCTAATTACAGGAAAGGATACATAAAGTAAGCCCTTGAAGACGAAAAGACGCGGCATTTCACGAGCCAAAGATTACGTCACATCTGAGAAAACAGAGCGTCTTTAAATATGAGCGAGAAGAAGATCCACAGGCCATTACCAAAGTAGGCCAGTGCTCCATATTTCCTGCTTATGTGTCTAACAGTGAAACAGTTGACACAATCCAATAAGCAAACATTAGGCTCTGAACAACTGTTCAAAATTCAATTGGGACAGACAAATTAAACGCCTCCAAATGAAGTTGCCAGCTCCAAAAGGTCTGTGGAGCTCTAACGGCCTTGCCGATTAAGATAACAAGTCGCCGTTTACATTACGACAGTAATTACACACATTCCATTCCATTTATCTGCGTACAAGAGCCCCTTGATTTCATGTCTACATAAAAGACATCTCTAAAATGCATGATTACCCCAATCTGGTTGTCATAGCGTTTATAGACTTCTGGTTTACCACCCAGCTACCACCCTCCAGTTCTACATTCTGCCGTTTAAAAAACGCTCAGTTTCACCGCACATAAGAAAGGGCTTCCATATTATGAATAGACTGCTAATCTACCGTGTCCCATATTCCACAATGAGAGCGGCCTACCTTTCTGTGCACTGCTGGCTGGGTAGGATGGCGTCTGGCAGGGTGACCTTGTTCCTGTCCAGTGGGTTTTGGCCAGGCCCAGTGTGGTTCACTGCCCGGTTGGCAAACAGGATGTCATACTCCACACAGTTGAAAAGGAAAGTTGTGAAAGTGACCACAAACAGGAACTGGCTGTATGAAGGAGAAACAAAATAAGGGGTTCGTTTGGTAATTCCAAATTATCCTGTAATTAAATATTCTGTGTGGAAAAATGAGTTATTCTTTTAAATTCTGTTCATCCTGTTCTGTTCATAATGTGTGCTGGTTAGGTAGGAGGAACGTCAGTTTTCCTTATAAATAAATCATCTCAATTCACTGATGGATATCATGCCACACGTCAGATTACAATAATGCATTGCGAAGACGTGCTGACACACTGAGCTTTGTTATCAGCTGTCAAAGTGAGGAAAGACTTTCTCCAGACTGCTGCCTCAGGGGCCCCATGTGAACGGACACATCAGAGCGGGACCGGACACAGACAAACACCAGACGCATTACGAGACGGCAACACTGCTGCCGTTTCACGAGGCAGTCATCTCAACGACACAGAATATTGTCTCTATGTAGATCTGGTAGTCCACTTATTCAGCTCTCATAACACACTGGGCTCATTGAACATTGGACATGGCCTATGTCTTAGATGAATTGGTCTTTAGAATGTCAGGACTATAATCAAAACTATTGTCCTTACATAAGTTCGAAAAACTCCGACAGCATCATACAAGCAAAGCCATTCTTCTGATGGAAATGATAGATGTGAATAATTGAGTTAAGGTAACCAGAATATAGTTCAATTGATTTCCACTCTGATACTCTAGTATATCTAATATTATTTCAAATAAAAAAAACGTAAAGGGTGTTTTACTAACCAGATTACAGCTGCTAGTATTATTACTGTATCATAAATAGATATATGCTATTCTGTGTATTTGATGTGTCTTAATGTGAACACATTTAATAATCACATTGTCTTTCTATGAATCAAAATGAGGCTAAATTATTTTACAGTTTTCTTCCAAACTAAAAAGCCTCTTAAACCATTTCTCACCATAAAATACTGGTATGGCATTCAACTGGTTATAAGCACCACTAGTACAGCTAAGAGGCCAACAAAAGGCCAATGACAATAATGAACGCTGGAATTCTCTAATTGAAAAGGATATTCTTGTGAAGAAGTTGTCCAGATTCTTGATGTGGTGCCATGAGTCTGTAAGAGGATTGACAGAAGTAATAAACATGCAGCAACGCAAGATTACAGCAACAGCATCATAACAAACATTTTCAGAAGACTGTCTCTTGTCTTTACCTTTCAGGGCTTCTGGAACATGCACTAACAAGTCCTCCTCCCCGGGTGGCGAGTCCTCCTCCAAGTCTTCAATTCTATGATACTCCTGGTAGGCTTCAAAGTTGGCCATTGTGCTTCACATTCTTCCAAAAACCTCCCTCTATCAGAAAAACAGGAGTAGGTCATGCTCTCATTAATAATGCTCAAATTAAAAAAATATTTCCCAGATGGAGGTCAGAAAGTCAACGCTGCTAAAGCCTTACCTAACGTGACAGAGTGGCTAGCTTGTAGCATTGCCGATTAGTTGATAACTTCTACCAAAATAATTCGTTTTTTTATGTCTCAAGCCTCCTATTTACTAGTGCATATATGAGGTACATAAACAGAACCTTCAATCAATAAAAACAAATATCCATTGATTAGAAATTTTAACACTTTGTTTAGTTTTGCTCCGTGTTTTGTCGTTACCCCAGCTGTAATGTGCATTACAGTCTCTGACAGAAAGGTACTTGTTTAAAGGGTAAGCAGGCAAAAAATATGCACTGGGGAGCAAAAGCAGTTTGATCATCTGCTATATGGCGTCTGCAATTACTCACACCCACACCCACGTACACCTCAACAGAACTTTCCAACCTTTGCCTGGACACCTTGAGTTTGACATGCTCCCTTTGTAAATTATTGGTAAATGTACCTTCATGAAGTCCAGACAACCAGCAATTACCTCAATTACAATAAAGTATAATTGCCTCAATTGATGGCAATTGTTTTGCTGTGCTCTTCACTGCATTGGGCAGTAGGTTAATCTGCTGCGTTGCAAACAGTGAATTTTGAGTTTGAGGATAGATCTGTTTTAAATCTTCAGTTGGAAGTCAAGTGTTTGTTAAAACAAACAATGTTTAATAAAGCTGTCCATTAACCAATTGTAATTTGAGTACTTATATGTATTCATAAATATATATATATCATTCTTCCACACATGAAAAATGTGTAATGTCAAAAGAAATTTGCAACATTCATAGCACATGAAAACTACTGTGAAATATGGCCTGATGGACAGAAATAGTGTCACATTGTTTTCCTTATTCTTCCTTAGGCTATCCACATTTGGATTAACATCCCCAGATAGATTAAGAAAATATGTCAGCTTCACTGATGTACCGTGACATTGTCATCAATACCTGGCTGTATGCTCACCAGTTTGGTGTTGTTAACTTACAACTAGCATTAACTATAGCCCTTACTTTTAGAACATTAACGTTGCCTTGTAATTCAGAAATTGACAAGAAACGACTCCATGCGATTTAACTGGACATGAATAGAAAACTCCTTCTAGTGTTTAGTCCACGCTAGTCTATGTCGCTAACCATCAAGCTTCTGCCTTGTCAGCTTTGGTGTAAACAACCTACCAGTTTGACAGCTAGCGAAGGTTATCTAACCCTGAGGCTGAGCAGAAGGATAGTGCTATTTCTCGCTAGTAGCTCAGCTTGTGTGTCCCTACGGTAGCAAACTGTTAGCCCTAGCAACACTGTTAGCAATTGGTTGAGACTAGCTAGCCAAATAAACAGGCTGTCTCGCAGGGGCTAACGACGTTACGCCAACCACATAATTAATTACCAACACAATTACACAACAAAACCTATTTATGGGTATTTTGTCGTAGAAAGTGTTTACATATCTAAATCAAATGTGTGAATTATATGAAAGTAGTTAACTGGTAAGAAAGTAACTTAGCTTGTGAGGTAAATGTGTTATGAATTTATCTGATGCTAACTCATACACACCTCAAATCAGCAGTTATTCAGTCACTCGTTTAGCTAACGTTAGCCTACGTTAGCGTTGCTCAGCGAAGGGTGCTGCTGCTGCTGCAAATTGTTTTTGTTCCACTCTTCTTGCGTGGTTCATTAGCTGGATTTGTATCTTGCCAAGATTCTTGGTGACTAACGTTACTTTGGATCTAAATCTTGATAGAAACCTTTTCACGTGTAGCCATAAAATACTTAGTTTGGTAATAAACCAACTGAGAAACTACTTATTAAACAAATTGGCTTGACGTCCATAAATAAGCCACGGTTATTTGTGTGTGGGTCTCCAGTTCACACTGTGTTTTGTCTTTCATAAACAAATGTCAACAAAACATCATTCGACGTCACTTTCTGTGAAATAGCGTCACTTCCATGTGCCTCATGTTGTTTCCTTAAATAGAAGAAACTCTTGCTTTGGTTTTGCATTTAGGTAGCATTAGCTGAAAAACCACAGCAATCTATCTTCTAAAGCAAAATACATTTTGTATTGCCATGTTAATTCTAAAGACATTTTTAACTTTTAGAGTCTTATCGACTTAAATAAACTAATGCATTCTGGGACAGGCAACATGGCGTCCCGCATGTTGCTCCTCCTTGAACCCCTTTAACCCAAATACTTAGTTTTCACCTATATATCTCGATCTATTTGCATTTTCATGAAATTAGCAAAACATGTTTTACCAACTGTGCTGCAGAAGCAGCATCGTTGCACCGGTGAAGCCAATATACTTGAGGTTTAGTAAAACACAAGATTTTTGGAAACATTCACGGTATGGCAACTCTCAGCTAAAGTTAGCAAGTGTTTATGATCCGTTTTCTTTCATGGATGAAAAAATGAATATTGTAATATTTTACTTGTACTTATACGTTTGCTGGTAAAAGAAGTACTCAATAAAGTTGGATTAATGTCATTCGTTGAACCCTCCTTCCAACAACATATCCCCATTATAAGCTATGGATGGATGGACCATTTTCTTTAGCAAGACTATGTACTCTTTTGAGTTATTATGCACTGATTATGTTATTTTGTAGGTGCTATCTTTCAGTTGAGGCAACCCTAAACCGTAATTAAGGTTAATAGTCGTATTAGCTGTGGTTTCTGTCTACTTTTTTTTAATTTCAGATCCAGACTGTATTCAACACCGTTGCCCAATGCACACGCCTGCTCTCAACAGTCTGGTAATACTGCCACCCGGATATGGGGTCTGACTCAGAGAACAGTCCGCCAGTCAACCGGCCGGTCATCAAGATCTCCAGGAGGAGCACTTAAGTTTATTCTAGGACCTGTGGCCCTTACTGTCTCTGCACGGTTTATAGGCAATGTAGCCTATTGTGAGGCAGATGTCAATAACAACACTGTCACACCCTCTAAAAAAGCTGAACCCGAGTTCAAATGGAAGATCCTATGGGAATTTGTCAAACCTCAACTCCTTGCCCTTATTGGTGCAGTTGTGGTAAGCATGACCTCATTTCTAACAACATGAATATTAATCTAATTTATACATTATAGTTGATAAGCAATATTCCGTCTTTTAATTATATCAATCTTTGTTTTTCAGCTTGCTTTTGGTGCTGCTGTCTTAAATATTGAAATTCCTTTGATGCTGGGAGATTTGGTGAATGTTGTGGCGCGCTTCATGAGAGAGAATTCAGGCACTTACGTCAGGGACATCAGAGGCCCAGCACTGAAACTGCTTGGATTGTATGGGCTCCAAGTGAGATGAAGACACTTTACACCCAGTACACATCTATCCTACTCATTGTTTTCAAGTGCTGTTAATTTTGGCAGCTGTATTAGTAAAGTTAGTGATGACCCACTGCGGAAATTCTAGCGTTACATAAGCTAGTTGTCAAGATTGAACATAACCTACCTCTTTCATGCAGGGACTCCTGACTAGTGGTTACATTATCCTACTTTCAAGGGTAGGGGAGAGAGTGGCAGCAGACATGAGGAAGACCCTTTTTGCAACGTTATTGAGGTACACGCACAGTCTGTTTCATTGTATTCGGAGAGCCAGCAATGTATTGTTTCTCAAGTTCCAATATCCAGAGTTTAGTTCTGTATATTACCTGTAAATCCAATATTTATGCGATGTTAGTAAGATGATGAAACATGGAAGATTAAGAGGCCTCCCAGCCATTCTTTTCTACTATTATTCTTTATTCTTTATTCCTTGTCTCAGGCAGGATGTGGCTTTCTTTGATGCCAATAAGACTGGCCAGCTTGTGAATCGCTTGACCGCCGATATTCAAGAGTTTAAGTCATCATTCAAACTAGTTGTCTCTCAGGTATGCGTAACTTTTATTTTCATGCAGTACTTTCATATCATGTACACAATTGTATGACTAATTTGCTAAGTATGGGCTAATGTACTGAGTAACGTAAGACAGTGTACTTGCGATCCTCCTGAAGTTTATTTATGTTTTATTTAATCAGGCAAGTCATTAAGAACAAATTCTTATTTGCAATGGCAGCCCGGCAAAAGGCCCCGCCTTTTGAGATGTGGTAAATCTACAGTAAGCCTTTGTCTTCTTTTTTTGTCTAATGCTTTAACAGGGGCTACGGAGTGTAACGCAGACTATTGGATGTTTTGTTTCCCTCTATGTCATCTCCCCCAAACTCACGGGAATGACAGTAGTGATATTGCCCTGTCTTGTGGGAGCTGGGGCTTTGATCGGCTCTTTCCTTCGGGGGCTTTCCCGTCTGGCTCAGGAGCAGGTAGAGTGATCGGTCACTTATTGATAACAGAAGAACTAAGCTTTTGGATTTTGCGTTTTGTGCCGAACAGTTGTGTCTACGTTTTTGCTCTGTTGTGACGGATAAACGTTTATTGGAGTTCAGGTGTCAAAAGCCACAGGGGTGGCAGACGAGGCACTTGGCAACGTGCGAACCGTGAAAGCATTTGCTATGGAGGAACGTGAACTAGAGTGAGTGACAGTTTGTTATGCCTCTTAACAACCGCTCAGCCATATGGGAGTAGTACTATTAGACTATTATTTAATGTTGGATATCTGTTTTTCCAGGCTATATGCATTTGAAGTGGATAAATCTTGTGAATTGAATGAAGCTCTTGGCTCAGGAATTGCTGTTTTCCAAGGATTGTCAAATGTTGTTCTTAACTGTGAGTTTTGTTTTTGTTTTGTAGATCTGTATTCATTTGCCAATAACTAAGTTAGGTATGCATAATGTATATGTCATGTCTTTATTGCATGCCTTTTTTCTTACAGGCATTGTACTTGGGACCATTTTTGCTGGTGGGTCTTTGATGGCCGGTGATGAAATGTCCCCTGGTGACCTTATGTCTTTCCTGGTGGCTTCCCAAACTGTCCAGAGGTAATCCGCTGGACTTTCTTTTTTCACACGTGCAAATTATGTGGTTGAACTATCAATTTATTACATTTGAAAGCTGACCTTTTGTTTTTGTTTCCTTTGGCCAGGTCTTTGGCCAGCATCTCTATCCTTTTTGGCCAGGTGTGTGAGCATGAAACTAGTTAATTCAACATATGGTGATAGGGAGATATGACGAAGACCCCCGTAGCTAGGTGTATCTCATTTTGTTTGCTTTCTGTTCGGACAGATGGTTAGAGGTATGAGCTCTGGGGCCCGTGTGTTTGAATATCTGTCTCTGGAGCCTACCATTCCACTGAGTGGGGGTGGCCGCATCCCTTACCACTCCCTGGTAGGAAAGGTGGACTTTATGAACATCTACTTCAGGCAAGAACCTTTGCTTCCTTGCTTGCGAAATGTCCTGTCGCTTACGGTAGAGGAACCCATTGTAAAAGTCCAATATATTAATAGATATACATGGTAGGGGGTGCTATATCTCATCTTTCTGTTTTTGCAGTTACCCAACAAGACCTGGCCAACAGGTCTTAAAAAACTTCTGCCTCACACTACCTCCCGGCAAAACTGTTGCTATTGTTGGGGAATCTGGAGGAGGTAATGACCCAAGATTTTTATTCCAGATGACAACAGCCATGTAGTAAGTGTTGAGTAATTATTTTTGCTGGATGTTTTAGGGAAATCTACCATTGCATCCTTGCTTGAGCGTTTCTACGACCCGACTAGTGGAGTGGTCATGCTGGACGGGCTGGACATTCGGACACTTGATCCATCCTGGCTCAGAAGACAGGTCATCGGATTCATTAATCAGGTAAAACATACTTATTCTTAGTCTCCCTATTGTTTGAAGTGTTGAAAGAACCAAAGGTCAATTTTTTGCATTGGTGGCTGTTGCAAGGACTGTAACAAAATCGGCATCATAGCTGCATGGGTGCATGGATTGTTTCATGGATTATTAACTCCACTGAACAATTATCATTTGGGAAGCCGGGTATGATCAATCCTGAAATGGGTATGACGTTGAAGAATCAGAACCTCTAACACCTACAAGTATTTTGAATCCTTCGCTTTTAGGAGCCTGTGCTATTTGGTTCTTCTGTGATGGAGAATATCCGCTTTGGGAAGCCTGAGGCCACTGATGCTGAGGTAATCAACGCTGCCAAGCAAGCTAACGCTCACCGCTTTATTACCAGCTTTCCAGATGGCTACAACACTGTGCTTGGTACGTTATTTCCTGGGGGTGCAAGTGATCTGGACCTGGGTCTCAGATTTCCTGGTTATTATACTTTGAATTCTTTACCTTTTTACCTACGGACATTTAGGTGAGAGGGGGGCAACGTTGTCTGGCGGCCAGAAGCAACGCATTGCCATCGCCCGTGCCCTGATTAAGAACCCCAGCATTCTGGTGTTGGATGAGGCCACCAGTGCTCTAGATGCAGAGTCCGAGCGAGTGGTTCAGGAAGCTCTGGACCGAGCCACAACAGGCCGCACCGTGCTCATCATTGCCCACCGCCTCAGTACCATCAAGGGGGCTAACCTCATTTGTGTCATGAGCAACGGCCGCATTGTGGAGGTTAGAACGCAGATTTATTATAGAACTTAAACAAGATTACTTGGTGTAAAATGTTCTGTGTTGGCTATTTCCTCATAGGTAACTACACAATCTGCACAGTTATAAGATACAGCTTTAATAGAGCAAATTGATTTGCCTAATTATAAAATAAAAAGGGCTTTTGTTCAACAATATGTTAGTAATACAAACAGTTTTTTTGATCTAATGGCTGATTCCTCTTTTTCAAGGCTGGAACTCACTTGGAACTGCTGAGCAAAGGAGGACTTTATGCTGATCTGATCCGCAGACAACGAGCTGAGGGACAAAATAAAACCTAAATATAGCTGTAAATCATAAGATTATCACAAATGTAATGTGTATAGGTACACTACTGAATTAGCTATTATCGTTTGAGAAAGATACAAAAATGGTCTCATTCCATTGATACAATTCCGTTGTATGGGTGGACCAAATGGATAGGTTCTTGGACATGGTGTTGATAGCAATGAGTTGTTTATGGAACAAGACTTTTTCTGTACAGTATTTCATTAAAATGTGAATATGTAGATGGTTTATTTTGTCCATGTGCTGTAGCACTACAGAATATAAAAAATAAAAAATTGATTTTAAAGCCCTACGTTTAATGTTTTGCCTGGATAAGACAGAAATAGGTTTGTCTTCCAAAGGCTACCAAACGAATTCAGAGATAGTTTAATCATGGACACAGGACAAGCTAAAAGCTTTACTGCAGTTATATTGGAATATTGAAGTCCATAACGGCTATTGTGCATTACTAAAATGTACACATGATTTTATGAGATAGTCGGATAATGTAACATGATAGTTATCAAATTATTGTCACTGAGAAAAAGTTGCAATTCATTACTAAGCCTTTAGACGAGCGTAAACAACCAGTGCAGTGAGAGCACTGCAAATGAGATCGCAGAACGCGAGTCACACCGCAAGAAAACAGCCAGCTAGCTGCATGTAGCTGGCTATTTTACGCTAGCTAGTACTAGCCAATCAGACATTATCCCCAACCCGGGGCTTCCTTTCACAGTTTGCTAGCCAGCTGGTTCTAGGCTGGCGTTGTTGACCAAATATGCAGAAATATGAAAAGCTGGAAAAGATTGGAGAGGGTAAGATGAACGCATTTTCAAGTTTCGTTAGCAGTTATGAATATGGCCGGCTAAATCTATTTGCTGGATCAACTAAACGTTGCAGTCAATGCTATTTCTACTGTTACTGACTTGCCAGCAGTTAACACAACTAGCTGTCTCGTTACTAGCCAATCTGGTCTTGTTAGCCAGCTAAAGTACTTAGCTGGAGAACTAGGTTAACGTCACATTTTAGGCTTGAATTGGTTGTATTGTAAATAAATAGTTATCTTGCAATCAAGTACCTCAGGCTAGCTAGCTTGACAAAATGTTGCATTGACTGCGTGCTAGCAAGCCGATTCAACCCGACCCAACCTAATAGCGTTAGCTGCTGGTTTAATCGAGCTGGCTAAATTAAGCTGTCATGATTTTACATGGTAGTCCTGCTCTACTCTCTACTAGGTACATATGGGACAGTTTTCAAGGCTAAAAACAGGGAAACACATGAAATTGTGGCTTTGAAAAGGGTCAGATTGGATGACGATGATGAGGTGAGTTTTACTTTTATTAAACCTGTTAGCGTTAGCTTCTATCTGTGTCGGTATGTGACGTCAACTTCGTAACGTCAATGATCACTTGCCGGCTGGTTCTGCATTCTTTCAGGGTGTACCGAGTTCTGCTTTGCGAGAAATTTGCCTCCTGAAAGAACTGAAGCACAAAAATATTGTCAGGTATGTCTGTTTCAGTAGGGACCATACTGAAAAGTTATTCAATCATATGCATGTAAAGATGTTTCTCAATAGATCAGCCAAGGGGACATAAACACTTGTGCAGGTCATCATTCTTTTTGCAGCAAGTTAAAATACAGAAATTGGTGACTTTTTAAACTGCTGTATTTGTCTCCTCTAGGTTGCATGATGTACTGCACAGTGACAAGAAATTAACCTTGGTTT
The DNA here is from genome assembly GCA_017639675.1 of Aplochiton taeniatus. Lineage (NCBI taxonomy): Eukaryota > Metazoa > Chordata > Actinopteri > Galaxiiformes > Galaxiidae > Aplochiton > Aplochiton taeniatus. The sequence goes on from CM030189.1 coordinate 12,432,290, forward strand.
TTGAATTCTGTGACCAGGTGAGATCATCTTAATTTTCAAAGCTCTCCATTAACTAGTTATAAAGAACATTATTGTAGATTTTAATTTAATGTATAACTTAACATCCAGGATTTGAAGAAATACTTTGACAGCTGCAATGGAGATCTAGATCCTGAAACAGTAAAGGTGAGTTTTTCACTGTGACTCGATTTCGTCAAATATGTATTTTTTTTTGCGTGTGATCTGTCCTGATAGTTGTAATGTTGTGCTGCGGTAATGTATTTAGAGTAGACAGCTCTCTCTAATAGTCTCCTCATTTTTGTGCAGTCTTTCATGTATCAGTTGTTGAAAGGCCTAGCCTTCTGTCACAGTCGGAACGTTCTTCACAGAGACCTCAAGCCACAGAATCTTCTCATTAACAGAGTGAGTAGAATGCCTGCTTGCTTTTGACAGGTAGGACTAAACTGAGTTAAATCAGACCTGAAATAAGATAAACATTGTTCATCACCTTGCAACGAAATCATTTCTTATGTTTATTCTCTTCAAAATCTTATGAAAGCCACGGCAGTGTAGATTTGGTCAATACTGAAATGACCATTCATCCGAAAGATATGTTTGCATCGTAATAATAATTAAAAATGGAAAACGCTGTTTTTGTAGAATGGGGAGTTGAAGCTGGCTGACTTTGGATTGGCTCGAGCATTTGGGATTCCAGTGAGGTGTTACTCAGCTGAGGTATTATCAGAAATGCGGTGCTGTGTTGTCAGGTTACTCGTGCCACTTTGCACCCAATTACTTCCGAGTTCATCTTATATTGTTTAACTGACTTATTGGTGTTGTGTGTGTGTGTGTGTGTGTGTGTGTGTGTGTGTGTGTGTGTGTGTGTGTGTGTGTGTGTGTGTGTGTGTAGGTAGTGACGTTATGGTACAGACCCCCTGACGTCCTCTTTGGTGCTAAGCTTTATTCCACATCCATTGATATGTGGTCTGCTGGATGCATATTTGCAGGTTCGTAGATACTGAAGTGAGATGATGCACTGTCTTGTTGGGACATAATTTACTCTGTTTTAGCACCAGTGTTGGCTTGCTAATGATCTTTTGTAATGTTTTTCAAATACAGAACTTGCCAATGCTGGGAGGCCTCTTTTTCCAGGGAATGATGTGGATGATCAGTTGAAGAGGATCTTCAGATATCCTTCATTCTATATTGTTCTAGGATATTGACTTCTCAGAAGAAGGACTTATTGTGTGCTTTGCATTTACAAATGTTTACTCTTTTTTAGTTGGAAATGTCTTTTTTTTTTTTATGAATAAACATGATTTCCGTTGATGTAAAAATCTTTAACACTGTGGAACGTTGTTAGGTACACCCACAGAGGAGCAGTGGCAGACAATGACTAAACTTCCAGATTACAAGGTAAACCAATGCAAAGCAGAAACGTGCATATCGAGCAGGTCTGGAAGTAGATCATTGACACGATATGCATGTATTCATAACCAGCTTTATCTCTCTTACCATTGTTCCCTACAGCCATACCCCATGTATCCAGCTACCACCTCACTAGTCAACGTGGTTCCCAAACTAAGTAGCACAGGACGGGATCTGCTACAGGTAATACAGTTTTGAACCTGATGCATGGGCGTGGTATGCTATTACAAATATGGTTACCAGCAGGGGGAGCCAGTTAAATGCCGTTTCCAATTTCCATTATCGCTCATGATATATCTGTCCACATACCAAATACCTCTTTTACCCCCGCCTAGAATCTGTTGAAGTGTAATCCAGTTCAAAGGATCTCTGCAGAGGAGGCCCTGCAGCATCCCTACTTTGCCGATTTCTGCCCGCCGTAGATGCCAAAATGTCACTTGTTGAACCTCAGCCACCAGAATCAATCCTCTTTCATTTCATCTCGTCACCATAAGCAGATTCCTGCGAGACATCACCTGTTTTTGGAGCCTACCCTCGTGAATCCTGTTGTGCCCCCCCCCGTGCAACAGAGTCCCTGTGACTTCGAAAGGTTTTAGTCCGTTTTATTTGCAAGCCTGACTGTTTTCTCCACGACAGCCCTGATGCGGGAACATGCGGTGTGTGTAGCAATGGACAAGTCTGGGCGTAGCAAATATGTTCCTCACCTCAAAATCCCTGAGCCACCAGGTGACGCAGATCAAATTGGTAGAACAACAATTTGAAGTACGCCGTTTACTAAGTGTCATTTTGAATTTATTGTATAAATTGCTTTGCATATTGTGACAATTTACTGATTTGAACATCACTTTATTTAATAATTTTAAGAAAAGAGACAGACCTTTTTTGTTATTCTTCAGTCTTTTTTTGCCCAGTATATTTGAGTAAGAGACTGTAAAATGGAGTGCTAAGCCTATTTATATTTCATTTTAGTTACTTTTCCAAGTTCTCGTAGCTCTTTTTTGTATCTGTGTTTTGATGCACTTTGCAAAAGGCAAATTAGGTATCATCCACATTTAAGGATATTGAACACTGAATACCAGATTATTCTCAAAGATTGGGCCATCAGATGGCTGTGAATAGTGGACCATAAGTGAGTTTTTGCATTATTTTGTGAGTATTTCCGTTCATATTTCATTGTTAACTGTAAAAGCAGGAAGACAGTACATTAAGTGGAAGGTGATTATCCATTGATACCTGTTGCTATGTTAAGGATTGTATTGCACCACTGTTTTTTCACATTGGTTATTTAATTCAACATGGCAAACATCTTGCATTTTATGCAGCATTTTAATTTTCTCTTAAAATCCTAAATTTACAGTCACATTTTTTTTTGTTAAGAGAATCGATTTCTGTACATTTAACTGATGTGAGACAGAGAAAATATAGAATGCATGTATTTATTGATAATTGAATGTCTGCTTATTTTGCATTACTAGAATTTTTATACAACAGACTTTTCAATTAGGTACAGAAGATTTTCTTTTAAATAACGAATTATGCCATTAGAGCCTGTACTTTACCATTTTGTTTGTAGTAGCTAACATATTCATAATGCTTGGGTTTTGTGTGATTCTTATTGGTGCTGGCTTGTGCCAGTATTTCATTGTGACGACCAAGATATTGCAGTGCTCATTTCAGATAAACTGCTGTAGAATTACATACGTTAGAAAGAAGAGTGGCTTTTGCACTTTGTATCCTTGTTAGTTTAATTTGTAGGACTTGGGTCATGTATTTAAACAATGGCTGTCAGTGGTTTTTATGTACATTTTAACCACAATGGTTTGCTATTCAATAAAAGATTTAGAGGTTTTTGTCCACCCATCGATCTTAAACCGATTTAGAATTTGAATATCTTATAAAAGTTGCTGCTTGACAACACTAGAACTGAGACAGTACTCCATACACATGGGACATTCTTCCATACACCAACAAGCTTGGTTTTTCGTAGATATATCTTTACATTACCTTTAATCCTTTCAGATGTACAAGTCATTAGAGAAGGTTGGGTGTGTAGTTTTGGACTGCAGAACATGAACATTACCATGAGGACTTGTCTTAACCAAATCCTGAAGTCACAAATGCAGGAAACCCAAACTAAAATGATGATTGCATCACAGTTTCACATAATTCTGAGAATATTGCGCTTAGTAAAGAGAGAGTAGTAACTATTTAATATTGACTAAAGTTCAGAATTCAAATCACAGATGTAATATATACTGAACATACAGTACATGGAGCCAAATGGAACACATGTATTTCACAAAATTGCCTATGCATGTATCAAGGCATATGACAACAATTTCCATATCAGAGCTAGGCTTACAGGAAATTAGCATTCCTTCCAAGCCACAAAACATATTACCACAGAAAACTTAAGGACACATTGCATTTCTTAATTCATTTGCTTGGGCATCACAGTGCTAAATGATGCTATGTCCCGAACTTTGTGGGGGAATATGCTGTTCAATTATAATCAATTGTAACATAGAGCCAGGAACATGTTTCATCTGGCTCCAGAATACATTTGAACAACACAAAGCGTGTAACAAGATCATACATCAGAGGTATATAGACATTGGAAATACACAATGATCATGCAAGAGGTGAAAGAGGTAAGGTGCAATATCACTATGCATTAAGCTGATTTTTTTTCCTATTGGTAGACAGAAATGTATAGGATACTGTCATCTACGTGGCCATAATTATGCATTAAAATATCAATTCACTACTCAAAAAGCACTTACAGTTTTCAAACATGGCAGTACTTGCAAGTCCTACTTTAGACTGCTCTGCTGTTTTTTGGCTGGCAGTAAGGCAGGGTTCAGGGGAGGTTTAATGGTAGGGGCTTTATGCAACTTAGACCCAGCTAGCTGTTGATCAATGGGGCCTTAACGCTTACTACTGTTAGCTTTTTTTGATAAACTATATACTGTATCATAGGTCGAGAAATTACACAATCCGAATCACTACAGCGTCCTAATTGGATCATCGTTGTTGAGATCGTTAATTGGTCATCAAAATGGACCAATCATGTCTTTTTGAAACAAGCAATTCAAACCAGTAAGTTTAAAGTGCATTTAGTAGTAGCTGTTCAAGTGATCTGATCACGCTTAATCTTTTACTAAAACTGTGAAATTTGGAACTGAAATGGGCATCTGAATTTCAAAAGATATCAATTGTATTCACAACAATAGTTTTCAAACCGATGCATTTATTGCTTACAACACAACACTGATTTACCGGATTTTCAAACACTCCTGAAAAGTACACATTTTTCAGTTACACAAAGTCAATTTCACTTAGGTGGTAACTGGCTTTCGGCGGGGTATATTGATTCAGACAACGCAGTGGTAAAGATACATACGTTACACAAAGTATTACTAGTGGCAAAAAAAGGTAGTCATGATCATAGACAGTCGGTCATTGGCTCAGGAGCAATGGCTGATCTCCAAGTCTTTGTGCTTCACATCAACAGTCATCTAATACACAGACAAAAGAGTAATAAAGCTACAGTGTTACCAACAACACCACTGATTTGATTGGCATCATACCAAGTTTAATAAGAGACTGGAGACATTTCGCTGAGACAAACTCCTAATAAATGGATCGCATTGATATGACAGATAAATGCAAGCTCATGGATACCTGACATGCCAATGAATTTAATGAAACAATGGATGAATGGTGCTATAACAAGAAAGTAAATTGGACTGGCAAAGAGGTAAAAAAGTTGTGTACATGAAGAAGATGGTTAAATATATAGTTTATTATATTTGTCATTTACACATCACAAACTGTGTTATTAAAGTTGTATTACATGTACTGGAATAACAATAGTATATAATAATGCCATTGTACAATGCTTTCTGAGTGATAAATGAAGGGAATTTAAAGAGTGGGGTTATATTCTGAAATCTTTTGTCATCTATCTATTAAATTCTACTCAGTATTCGGTCCTCAAAACAAATTGAAAACTGGAAGACACTTGTGGCCCACTCCCATATTAACACATCAACAGACTTGTCTTAGACTAGTCAATGCGTAATGTCCTAATTGACAGGTTTTTTTTACCTGTTTTGACCTTTCCACATTTGTTGTCTAAGTGTCTTGTGGAGCAAAGATGGAAACACGTTTGTGTGTGTGTGTGTGTGTGTGTGTGTGTGTTTATTTTAAAAAACAAAATTTAATCCAACAAATGTTGTTACAACATGTGAATGATAAAGAATTTCTCATGGCATTTTCGTAATGTGGTATTTACACACTTCTGTCAAGTGTAAGAGCATCTCAGATATACTTGAATACAGTCGTTTTGAAAAGAGAACAGATTACTGCCATCAGTAAGTTGTGCGGACCTCTTCAGGTCACGGATAAGCATGGTCTAAAAAATGAATATGTTTCAACAACACAAACAAAAGCTAAATAAAAAAAATTAAAACATAATTAACAGGGCCAACTCTGAAGTAGGCCAAATGCTTTTCTTTTTGTGAAAGTCAATATGCCAAATATAACTATCTAAAAAAATGGAAAACCACAATGTACAAACATTTGGTCATTGAGTAAACACATGAAACATCAATTGGAGCAACGTTTTACTCCAGTATTCAAGAAATATAGAAAAAACAATATTTAAGTTTACACAGATGAACTAAATGTCCCCTGCTTCACTTTCTGCCTGACATTCATTGACCCTACAACTTGTGTTGGGATGTATTGAAGAGACCTTAGCAACTGAATGTGTACATTCTATTTGTTAAGAGCAGCAAAGGTGGCGATGAAAACAGCAGTCTTGTTGTCCACTGATTTGTCCTAGCCAGTCAACAGATTATTTCACTATACGTGTGCCCATATCACTCTAAGGACAAGTATAAACTCCCTCCTTAAGGCACCTTAATGGTGCTGATGAGAGGGGCTCACTCTCATTCAATAACATTATATACAATGTAGTTTATCTCGGATTGATTTTCAGCACAGAAAAACAGACCTATTGGAACTATCAAATATCCCTTGACATGAAATGACACCGCTAAGAATTAATTTTGGAGACGTGTACTTCACTAATTAAAACATTTCTCAATTGATTGTACATAATGGAACAAAAAATAAATATAATTGATGCCTTGACATGGCAGATAAACCTGAGTTCTGTTTTGGAAGTGGTTTAATTCTGACGATGGTATTTCTATTCCTATTCAGGCATTGATAAGGTTTCCTATTATTTGAGTACTCTCAACTCCACTTTTCTGTAACATATAAATTATTTCACAGTTTGCCGTCGAACCCCAAACATCCCACCCACCCCCTCCCCATCTTTATGTTGTCAACAAGCAAATTCCTCAAAGTTGCCTAAAGTCGGGTGACGAGGTAACATGTTCGGCGTGAATCCGAGACTGTCCGAGTGACTCCGGAGGGTGTCACATGTGCTCTGGAAAACAAGGGAAGGGAAGGAGGGAAGAGGAGTTCAACCATATTAAGGGAGGGTGATGCGGGTATGAGGATGAAGATCGATGTGAGCCACATGTAAAAAAGGGATCGAAGGAGACAATCATAAAAAGACATGACAACATAATCGTGACAAAGACAAAGGCCGGGACAGCATAGGAATAGGTCCACACAAGGACAGCAGAAAGAGACAAGAATGAATATGAAAAGTATGACCAAAACATGTATGGCAACAAATTGAATTTATGGTGATATAATAATAGTGTTGTTAAAAGGCGCAAGGAGAGTCAATTCATGTAAGGTTTCACAATTTGTGGACAGAAAGAAGGAGAGTAAAGAAAATGAGGAGAAAGGTAAAGGGATTATGATATGAATGGAAAAAGGGAAGGAGAAGAAAACAAGACATTTTTAGTCCTGATCTTGTATATCGGTATTATATTGGTACACAGTACTGACCTCTTGATTACTATGTCATCCAGGTACAATAACATAAGTCTGTTTGTTTCTACTGGGGATGTTTCAGTTGATGTGTAGATTTAATAATACAAAAAAACAATACAGCCATTGATACAATAGCTAGTCCAGCAGGGCAAAGAACCATTACGTTTGGTGCAAACTCATCGCATGCAGCCCTGTGATGACATCACAAAGGAATGCATCTAGTGATGTTACTGGGCAAAGGTTAAGGGATGCCCCTACATGGACTTCTGTGCTGTAGAAAAGCAAATAGGTCCGCTCCAGTTGTTTAAAACAACCCCAGATCCTTAAGGTATACGCTTATGCAGGAAAAATGGATTTAGTCGTAAGGGAAGGAAAGCATCATTATTCAGTCATGGAAAAATAGAAGAAGGTTTGCCGATTCCAAACTTTCAACTGATGGAAAATCCAAAGAACACATTTCTGCTTGTTTAACTCCCAACTTTAGAATCGCAGCGAATAGATGGAAATGCAAAAGACTTTTAAACATTTGAAGGTTGCTTTAACATCACCCCCACAACAGGTTGAAAGATAGTATCCTAAACCAATTCAGCTGCTCTTTTAAACCAGAATGGAAATGATTTGTGAAATGGTTCCCAGAATGTCTGAAAAAGAGGGACAGTATGGGAGGGAGGATCTATTATTAATGGGGTTGCTACCTGGGGGCATGATTAGGCGTGACACCAGGGCTGGTTGGGTTCTCTGGAAACTCCTGGAATAGACATGATGGAAAGAAAGATGATGATGCCAATAAAGTCAAATGAAATGAAAGTAAAGAACAATGCAGTGCTAATATACTACGTAAAGGGATCAAGTGCCTCCAAGCAAGTTTTTAAAGAATCGGCTGAATCCATATATTCTAATACATATTCTCAGAATTACTTCTAATCATCAATCTAATTAGCTAAATAGATTTAAAATATGTATATACTGTTTATTGCGAATGTACAAGACAACTTTAAAACACTCAATAATGATTTCCATGTACCAAAAGTTTGGACATTCATCGAAATGAATGTGCGAGTGTCTTATTGAAGCACACGGTAGGCAAATTGCGAGAGAGTAGCCATGATCAAAACTCATTAACCCTAACCCTAACCCACTAACCCTTAATCTATCTCATGCTAGTACCGAAATATCTCTAAAAGTGGTGTGAATGGGTCTTGGTGAGCTGTCTGAGTGGGGATATGAATGACTCCGCAGAAAGACAGGAAACGAAGAGTAAGAGAGTAATGAGTACAGATGATGACTAAGCTTAAACAGGTATCCAATAATGACCATTTATGTGGCATGAAAGGAAATAATTACTTTGCTAATTGCATCCCAAACGCTCTAAACTGACAGGTGCATGAACACGTCCAAAAGGTCAACTTTTAATTCTATCACAAAATATATTATATGATTTACTCACAGAATTAAATATTCTGAATGGCAAAAATGTTGCAATAATGTCCGTAAAATGTCTGATTCTAGATCGATCTAAGGTTCTCCCCTAAAAAAAATAAGAATTTTATGTTTTACCTTTTTGGTCTGAATGAAAGATAATTAGTGCATTTTACTGAAGCAACCATGCAGGTAACTCATGCAGGGACAGACACCAATGAGTTTCATCAAGCACAGAATGAAATGCACTTGCTGGTTTGCTCTCTGGCAATATAGTAAAGAAAAATACACAAAAATACACAGGTTTCTGACATACTCCAAAATACAAACAGCCCAATGCATTCTGGGAGACGGAAATTACCAGATTGTCACTCTGACAACGCCGCGGCCGTTTCTTGCGTATGAAGTAACCCAAAACCTTATCCTTGAACACCTAAATACATAAAAAAAAACATTATCAACATTACAAACAGGCTGGGTTCTGTAGACATAATACATATATAGGGACCAAAGGGTAATCATAAAGTTATATTACTTTAAGACGAGATTTACAAAAATCAAAAAGCATAAATTATCAAAAGGTCTTGGAGTAAAATAAACTGGATTTTATCAACAAAATATATATATTTTTTACATCAGTAACGTGCCATTCTGCTAGATTGTGTGAAACTAAACTTAAGTGAATACCTCATACAGGTAGTCGAATATTTCCAGTATAGTGAGAACGCTGGCTCCGATGAATAACCCCATCTGTCCCCCAATGTCACCTGAGAATAGTAAAGATGAACAGATGTGGACAGGCAATAGAAGAGCCCATGAAACCATCCAAGGCGCTGTCACCTCCACTTCAGCGTCTCTTGTAGTCAGCTTGTCACAGCCGTCAAGAGGTTTCAATGCTGGCTCGCATTTTTTAAATCCCACTCCCACCGGAACCCTTTTTAAATTGCACTTCATTATAAAAAAAAAAGTCCTCTCTCAAGTTTCCGAGGTTCTAAAAGGGAGCCTGGAAAAGGGTAAGCGGGCATGATCACACAATGAGACAGGTGGTGCCGGCTGTGTGTTTTGATGCCCGCGACCGACATGTTTCCACTCCTCTGGCTGGAGGAACGGATAATGAGAGCTGATTTCAAACCGTGCGACTCTTACCAAGAAGCCCTGCTATTTCGTAGGCCTTTTTCTGTTCAATCTTCTCATAGTTCAAGGCTTCAAAGAAGATGTCCAGAACCAAAATGTTATCCCTGTAGACAAGAAGAGCAGAGTCCAGCCAGAGATATAAGGGTGTATGGGAATGATCAAAAGATTTCACACAACACCGCACACATCCACTCGTTAGGGTGAAAACCAAGGTGGTGTTGTGCTGTGACAAACAATACAAAAAAATTGCATCTTCAGGTTAGAGACTTAGACGCACAACTCACCCAATATATTGCTCAGTTTTGTTGAATTTCTTCGCAAGGTATTTCGCTGAAGCTTTACTGGGTATCTTAACCATGGACAGCTCCTTGCCATAGCGTGTCATGTTGCATGGGGTCTCACACACACAATAATCATTGTCCTTCTCTACCAAAAAGTCTGAAAGATGAAAGTGGGGTAGAAGTGACATTACAATACGATCAATCAGGTCACTTAAAAAAAGCAGCACAAATCACACAATAAAACATAATTCTATGTAGCAGATTGCACTGCAGATTGGCTGCTATTATTGTCTTCCAATGACAAGTGACTCAAGCTACGGCTAAACTGGATCTTTTTTATGAGAGAAAAGCAGAAATGAGCAAATAAACAAAATTACAAGACAAAATGTTTCAAGATAACAAAAATAAAAAGATAAGTTTACTACTTATATGAAAATTCAAAGCTTTTACATAAGTTGAAAGAACTGGATGGGCTGTGACTAATGAGACATAATTAAGCACCAAGTGGTGCCTCATAGTTATGGTTGAGTGAAATTACGACACTATGGCAAAAAACAATATGTTCACAGAAACTCCTACTAATTGCTAAATCCTAACGAACCCTTCTAACTCAGTGTTTGAAGCTTGTATCCCCTGATCAGTGGTGACACCTCGACTAGCCCGCCGTATGCAGCCTATCTAATGAGCAGGCAGCACCGTCAATCAGCTCACCTAGGGCTGGGTCGGCACAGTCTTTGTACTGCTCGGGTGTGCACACGGTCGAGGTCCCTGTCGCACAGATACGATCCCACAGTCACACCATTGAATTTCAAATGCTTAGTCATTGTTAACAATTCGATAAAGACGCCCCGGCCCCCCATCCCTGTGTTTTCAGTACTGTTCAACCCCAACTGTAAGCAGGTCTACCGGGCATGTGGACCATCCTGCAGTTGCAGTTCTCCACCAGGTAGCGCGTCTCACAGTCAATGCGGCAGGCAGTGATGCTGTACGTCGAGAAGAACTCCGAGTCGATGGGGGTGGACTTACAGTCGCCCCAGGGAGGGGGAAGGTACTGGAGCTGAGGCAGGGCAAAGCAGAGCAGAGCGTTCACATGAATACATAAACAAAACACAAGACCCAAGCAAACCAGCAACAAAACAGCAACACAATTCAAACACGAAAGAGCACACTTTTACATAACAGGCTTTTTTCAAGTGGTTATTACATAAACAACGGTCAAATTCAATCACAATTTTACTGCTAAATATGGCTGACAGACAGCAGCAAGCAGACACCATGCAGAAAATCACGGATGCAAGTCCGGCCGTGGGGTGACAGCCGAATACCAAGGGAACGGAGACAGGTTTAATATAATCTGTCGAATATGTCACTTCATTCAAGGAACGGACACATCTTTTGCAACTAAATATAAAACTGTGTCATAAATACACAGAGAAGCTTCAAGGTGGACAACATCAAAACAGTCTCACTGCTGTCTTTTCTAAAACATTGTACAAAAAAAAAGAACACTGTAGTTATGACAGGAGCATTGAAGGAAAGAGAGAGAGAGAGAGAGAGAGAGAGAGATTAAGAAATAGACAGAGACCGAGGTGCCATTCTTTATCAACTATTTGCTACACTATCCAGTTCTACTCATTCCGAATTCTAATAAAAAGGCTCCTAGCCTCATTAGAGCTAAGTCCAAAGGCCTCACTAAAGGGCGATGGAGTGCAAGCCATTATATTCATGACTATCTCGAGGACTGTTAAATGTATCTCCTAATTAGTCTTCTTTCAAACACAAACCGGTAACAGTACTATTCCTAGCATTTTTTGTCATTTATAGACTTGTTAAAACTGCAGATGGAAGCAAAATTAACACTTTTACTAAAGGTGTGTCAATGCTTTTAAGAAAATGTCATTTAGTTTTGCTGGTCAACTATTACAAATGGACACCCACAAACAATACTTGTATGTCTCTGCTTGTTTACAGCAATTACTGATAGCAGCAGCCCGTTATTGATTTAGACAAAGACCAAGTACGGTTATTTAATTATTGATCCAGACCTGATGAGGAGGAATTAAACTTTCTTCACCAGGATGATCTCTGTTTAGGGGAAACACCTGCTAGTTAGAGAAACAAGTCCTAGCTCAACAAATATTGCTGATCTGGCCAACATGGCCTGGCTACCCTGATCAATGTGACTGAATTCCCCACCAGGAAGTTATGTGAACATCTTCATCTCCTACCCTGATCCAATTTGACATCTTAATGGACATTTAGTCGATGGAATGTGACAAAGACAAAGTGTGCATGGATCACGTGGCGACATGAAATTGCAAACAGAATTAAGTCTCAATTGCGCTCTTTTGTATGTCAAAATTATTTCTTGACTAGGGCACATATGGGAGATGAAACAACACCTCTGTGTAAAATCTCTTTACTTAGGTCTAATTACCAATAAGTGGAATTAAAGTATCCTAGCAACAGACAATACTTAAAGGTGAAAAACTGAAGAAAGCCATATGTTATTGAAGGAGTGAAGCTAAAGAGCCAGACACACTTGGCAGTTGGATGTGCTAACTAGAATGAAAAGCATTAGATCCATCCTGTGTTTATCATTTTGAAAATCAGCTCCCACCGGAGAAAATCGCCTGAAAAGAATTTGTTTATTTATAATTCGGCATTTCTCAATCTTATTTTTAGCCCAAAGCTTGAGTGACATGGCGTTAAGAAGCTGTCGTTGGACAAAATCTTCCTCCATTGAAAGCTTGGCTCAGAACATTTTGGTAGGATGGTAAAGGCCCAGAAGGTTGGTTTTTAAAGAGAGAGGGGTCTGCCGATCACTCCATTGGACTTGGGAGGAGAGTTTTACAGACATTGAAGAAATCGAAAAAATGTTCAGCCACTTTGTGAACTGGACAATGACAAATGGTTTCCATTAGACTTAAATGACAGCCTAATTAATTGAACACCACTTGTAATACCCAAACATGGCTGGTGTCACAGCTGTCAGTGCAGATGTCTTGATTATATATAAAAATGAATAGATTTATTTTACAGGAACATAAGCCCTAGATAATGATTAAATGTCCAATTTGCCAACATTGTCTTGAAAACCGCTCAATTAAATCAAGGACTTGGAGGGGTGCACTAAATTCACAACCAGATAGAGAGAACACTTCATTTTCCCGAATTCTGCAAAAGGGGGAGAATGTAATGTAGTGTCCAAAAATCTGTTTTCAGATGTCAATATTCTTTCTCCATAAGCCCCCATTAGTCTGTTTAATAGAAAGAGATTTTTGAGGGACCCGTGTCAAAGACCTGAACAAGTTAAGGAAACACTCAAGCACACTGACATTCTTTTATCTTCACCTTTAATTTCAAGTGGAAACAAATCAAAGTTTCGGTCAACCAGTACCCTGAAGAAGGTCGGTTGACCGAAACAAAGGTTGGTTGACCGAAACGCTGGTTAGTTTCCGCTTGAAATAAAAGGTGAGATAAAAGAATATCGGTGTGCTTGAGAGTTTCCTTATATTGCTCAAGATATTGCCAACTCTGAAAACCTGGATTACATGATAGGTGTGCAAGCTATGGAGAAAAAGGAACTGAACAATAACACTGATCCTTGGCTCCAAATCATTTCAAATTGAGTAGGGCGGACAGCAAATCTAACAGCTGCCATTTTGGCATATACAGGATTCTTTATGTCCACAAAACTGCAACAATAGTTTTAGTCTGTGGATAGATGTAAAACAGAAACTGTTGTAACACCAGAAGCATATTATATTGTTGGGGAGGAAAATATTTGTATTATTATTGATATTAGGATTTAAAATCTAAAATGACTGTAACCTAGTAATTCATGAAATATTCAGCGTTGGCCAGGATTGAGTATTTAGAATAAGATCAGATGTATGAGGTTGATTTAAGGTGGTTCTACTATCAAATCATTGACTAATTGTTATTATGGCCTTGGAGTTGTTTGCTTTGGTTGCCTTTGGTCATTAAAGTTAGGAATAACTGAACGCAAACCTTGAGGTAATTATTTCTTTCTTCTTCACTGACTATAGTGAAAGCAAACAGGGTTCATCCAATACGCATCCTCTATGGTTAATGGATTACCATTGTTTTACTTTAATACCGTAAATGACGTGTCAAAATTATGAAAGAAATTACAGCAAATTTACATGAGTTGTCTACTCAAAGGAAAATACAGATGGAAACACACATCTTTAACAGCTTAATACAGAGAGAGTCTTAGATGCAATGTTACAGATAAGCCCCATTCTCTATTATTTCTACTTACACAGTCAGTGAAATTGATATTCAAGGCAGTATTTACTTGGGTTATTCCACCGGTTCAATTTGAACTACACCTCAATTACGTTTGTGGTTGGAAATCCACAAAGTTGAGTGATTTTTCACCTCATAACCACTAGCAACCATGCTTATTTTCACAGCGCAGAGCGCTCATTACAGTCCAGACCTTATGTAATTCTTCCCATCAAACGCTGGCATGCTTGACTGGACACAATTCTCATACCCTTTACAGAGACAATATGCTAATGGCTTCATGCCCAGCTAAGAATCAGGTTTTGATACTTTTGGACACTATTTAGTCTAAGGTAATTCTGGATCTGGACAAGTAAAAACAGTAGACAACGTATGCTGGGTACATTCAATCCTTCTTCATCCCTCGTATGTCCTTAGTTGTAAAGTGGGTGTCTGAAAAGCGCTATATAAATGAAATGAATTATTATTATTATTATTATTATTATTTATGTATCAATGCAAATGTACCTATATACTGATTCGATTTAAACGTTTTTCCTAATGTTTTTGCTCCGATGTGGAACCCAGAATGCAACGCGGACTGCAAGTGTCATGCACGCACAAGATAGACCAGGTTATGAGACACCCAAAGTGATGGACATGGGGGGGGGGTTCGGCGGCAAACACACACACACACACACACACACACACACACACACACACACACACACACACACACACACACACACACACACAAACCCACGTGGGAGACAGGCGAATAGGGCGGAGGGAGGTGTTGGTGCAGGAGGCTGATCATTAGGTACCAGTTGCTGTTGACATGACACAAAAGTTTGAAAACCAGGGGCCACACCAAATCCCAGCTGGTCTATGAAGGGCGGCTCGTCCTGGCTGTGGATCTGAACCTTGATGCCTGCTTCGTACGACGTCTCGTCTGTGGAAACAGCAGGCAGGACGTCACCACAGGTGGGTCTCATGCTAGAGACCTAATCAGTGTACCCAGATGCACAGAGGAATACTCAAGCATCAGAGGTAGGGCAATTTTTATGTTTTACTTTGTACACACTGAAAGACAATTCTAAGAAGGCACCAATATGATGAGTTAAAGGTTGACATAACGGCAACGGTGTTACGTAGTTTGTAGATCTACATGTTTACTTCACCCAACACTTTTTTGGCATACTATATAGTATATCTTATCCAAAAGTCTATATTTACAAAAATTAAAACATTGGTAAATGCAATGTATGTTTAAATATATATTATGTATATCCGATCAAAAAAACTAAAATCTGCACTCACCTGTCTCTCCCCAAACAGGTAAATACTCATCCTGTTGAATATCTAACATGATCTCCAGCCCATTGCCTGTGCCCCCTTTCAATGTGGTCAACACTGGGTTGCCATCTAAGCCGGAGTTGAAGGTGTAGCATTTTCCATAGCGGGTGTAAATCTGAAAGGCAAACACAAGGAGAACATTAGCAAATAAAAAGCTGATGGATTGGTTGCAATTTGAGACGGAGAGTAGGAAACAGAACACACCCATTGGGAAACGCCAGACAGGAAATCTATGCAGAGGGCTGTTCATGATTGGTCCAGCTCAATAATATAAAAATCCTGGCTTAGTAGTCACTAGTAATCATTACCTAGTCACGAATGTCAGACGTACTTTATTTTTTAAGAAATTATATCCAGAATGTAACAAAATAAATAAAATACTCCTGAATAATGTAAATCCTTCATGATAAAAATGTTATACTGTAGCTCTGAAGATCTATACACATACTAATGCTTCAAAGGAATGTATGTGTCTAGTGCCACAATCCACTTGACAAGAACCACTTTTTAAAGAAGCTCAGTGGCATTAAAGTGTGAACAAGTCAGACTACATTCGGCAAGCAGCAGAGATCCAGCTGGTTTCGCTGATCCGTTCCAAAGCTTAGTCAGAGACGTCCTTTGGTACAGTACTCCACCATCCTAAACGCCATGCCGACATATCATGCACTTTCAGTTTGACAAAAAGATCTTAATTTTAAGGAACCTTAGGTAAGAATCGTCCAACAATTCCTTTCAAAGTAAGCCGCAGGTAATTTCAAAGATCTACTGATTTCACGTACTTCATATCAAAGTCAAAGCTTTAAGGCTCTAACTTTAGACACGCTTTTGATAAAGACTAAGAAGCATTTGACATTCAGGGTACAGCTTCGTAATTCATTTGAGACCATGCCATTGATTAGCCATGCAATCCTGTGAAGGCTGCATCCAATCTTAGAAGGAGTATCATGATGGCCTTGTTAAGTAATTGGATAATACATGTGGATAAAAAAAATTCTGGTTCTATAGAATAAATCGTGTAGCCTGATAGTTTGATAATTCTACCATTGAAGCACACGTACAACAAAAGGGAGCAGGAGGGAGGGAGACTGAACGGCGCAAAACATAGCATTTTCCAAAATCTTCTCCGGTTATATTCCAGACTGAGAAGGTGGATCGACAGAGAGAATGAAACCCTGACAGCGTAGCAAAGCTGTCTCCCGAGATCAGCGTCAGTGTTCCACATCGAGGCGCACCTACATGGATCCAGGAGGATGTGGCAGGGCTTCAGTTCCTCTTTCCTGCCGCGCATAATGAGGCCCTCTGAGCGGCTAGTCTGTGGCAGCCACCATAAGAGTAGCTGGTGGATTTATAATCTGAACTCACGTTAGCATCTTTGAAAATTAGGGAGTTACTGTATGTAATCCCGAAGAAACATACCCAAGCAATGCTCGGAGTATTCTGAAAGCCTCCAACTCTAGTGCCACATTGGCGTGAAAACCTTTTGTGTGGCGCTGCCAAAAGGCGGCTTCCACACAAAGGGACCTCGTTTAGATTTATTCTCATACTATCTGATAAAACGAGACAAAAAGAGAGAGAGATACAAATCTTCAGGCTCGTCAGCTGTTTGCACATACTGCTTAACATGTCCCTTTTTCCTATGCTCACATCATAAATTCCTGTGTTGTTAACAGTTTGGTTATGTCGGTTTAGAAGTTAAAAGTGAACATCATAGCCATCCATTTTCTTCTAATACAATACGAAGCCACAATATGTTGGAGGAATATAATTGCTTGGAGGTAGAATGATTAAGAGAAGCTTCATAGACTTTGTTTTGAATTGGCAAACAGGACAGCTTTTTGCCAATAACCATCAGTAATGGAAGTTCAGAGTCTATATTACACCCAGATGTTTAATTTGAGGCAATGAAACTTTAATCTGCACTCATTTATAATGTTTGAATTATTGATGCCGCCGTCTTATTTTCTCCAGATTTATTGTCCCAGCTTGGGCCACAGCAGGGGCAAAAAGAAAGCAACAGGGAGATCGGGCTCTAAAAGACAATGAGAAAAGGCAGTTTGATAGGAGAAGCATAGATTTACAATGCCACGTGTGGAAATATTATGAAAAATCACTGACATAAAGCACGCCACTGAGTTTTCACCCTATCCTCTCTATTATTAAATGCATTATGCAACACATGATTAATTCAAACGGATAAAACCTGTCAGGATTTAGGAGAAAAGAAAAGAGACATCAGATTTAGAGGCTTAAAAACAAAAACCTTGAAACCTCACCAGAAACAACATTCTGCTCAGAGCATCTTTCAAACCAACCGTCTTTCAATGTATGAATCAATCATTTTAACTTGAAAAAAAATCACATCACCGCCTACTAAAATAACATGCATCACCGACATTCCTGCACATCTGTACATACGGTGCTGAAGTTTTTATGGGTGCAGTTTTCCCCCCGGAACTTGCATTCCAGCAGCATGTCCTCCAATTGGTGACCCAGTCTGTCCATCATCTCAGTGGTGTCGGCATGGTGACCCTGGGGCGGGGTGTACTGGCTGAAGTCCAGCAGACCCAGGAGCCCCGGCTTGTGGCTCTCCCTCAGGATGGACAGGCTCCTGTCCATCACCGTGTGATTGGGGAACATCAGGTCCATCCAGTAGCCGCTGTGATAGAGGTCGGCCTGGGTCATGCTGGACACCCGGAAAATGTTGTGGTTGCAGAACGTGATGGCCGGAAAGGCCATCTTGTGCGCCCACACCATGTGGATCTTGGTGACCACAGGGTAGGACATCAGGTACGCGATGCGGTTCGTGGACCAGGTGGCCAGGAGACTCACACAGACGAAGAAGGCCAGCAGCCAGAGGACGCGCTGGGGCTTGGTCTTGTCCGGAGAGAAGACAAACTTCATCCCGTGCACCTTGGTCCTCCTCATGAAAGCCACGGTGATTTCCTTCATCGTTGGTTTGAGCGTTCTCTTCTTGGCGCTTCGGTCAGGGGTCCCCCGGGAGTCATTGGGTGTGGGTGACCCCAGGCTGATTGATTCTGAGAGAGGAGCAGTTACCATAATGAACGCTCCACAGGCAGCTGCTTGCTAAAGAGTCCAGTGTCTCAGTGGTCCAGCTTAAGCCCTTTTCTTTGACCCAAAGTGGATTCCTCACAGATCATGCTTTCCAGGTGAAATCTTTATTAGAAAATCTTTTCCGTTCCCCAATGGAATTCCTCGAGTGCTCACACTCGGCAAATCTTTGCTCTGAAGATCTTATCAAAGGAGCTATGTTCTTTAAGGTTGAAAAGGATTTACATAATGATTTCTTCCAGGCAAAATAAAACTAAAAGACTCCATTAGCAGAAATCAGCCGGTATTACCATTAACAGCCTATCGTTCCCAGGTAAATAAAACGTGATGACTGCCGTTCTTAGCCACTGTTGCAGTCCCGAGGCAATCAGTTACTTATGAAATCCAAAGACATACCCCTTTTCCCGGCTCTTTCACTCTTCCTCATCACCTTCACCTCCAGCTGTGGACAGGGATTCTGGCTTCCGTGACTCTCCTCTAGCTGCAGACGCTGCTCAGAATGCCTCCACGCCTCCTCTTTCAACAGATTGAAGAGAAGATTTTTTTTTTTGTCTGTGGACTTGCAGGCAGCTGAAACATGCTGTAGAGCTGAGTACCCCCCCTCTCCCCTCTCATTCTCTCCACAGGCGAATAGGGAATGAGGTGGAGCCAGTGGATGAAATTGTTTTCCTCTGGTGATAGAGTAGGTACCTCAACGGAGCAGATGGGAGGAAAAAGCGGTTTTCCCAGCTCATATGCCAAAATATGAATCAAATCAAACGGTTAACTATGGCCTCTAAGTAAGCCTGCCACCACAAATTGGATTTCTCCAATTCCGAACTTTGTTGGCAGAGGAATGCTGCAGCTCATTTTGGGTTCAATATTACTGCATTTTTGATAACTGAGGAAAGAACCAGCCTGTTGCCGATGGACATTTTTCATACTGTACAAATATAAGTATGCCACTGTTGGTAATTCTTTTTTTAGGTGGTAGAGATTTCACAAATTCCGTGCAGATTGCTTGATGTGCCTGATGGTTGTATAAAAACACATGAAGGATGATTCTCTTTGTGTTTATTTGATTGAAGGGAGGCTTCCCACAAAACTGAATCATGTTAGTCCACAGGGGACCTAGACTGTCATGAAATGGTATAATCAATGCACATCCTAGTGTTTCGAACCTTTAAAATTCCCTCAATGCAGATACAAGTCCTCAGCGTTGGAGATGAGATGCCTAATTACATTTGAATAGTGGTTAATCAAAACTAATCTCATAAACAATCAAACAGTTTAGAAACTAGGCTTCCCTATATCATCACTCTTAAAAACGTAATGCATGTGTAAAGATACAACAGCATGTTAAAATATAATCAAAATGTGTTTGTTTTCTTTATGTTAATCACAGCTTAACTCTTCTAATAGTGATATCTTTGTTTTATATCACCCATCATGTGTTATTTAATTCTGTCAAATCCTTTTTTAACCCAGCATATATTTGTACTGTAATGCTTTGGTACTTTTGAGCTGACTGTAATGCAAAAATTGTCGAAAGTGAATTAGGTAGGTCGAGAGCATACATTTTTTTTTGAAGATGCCTTACTTTTAATGGGCGAGAGTTTATAAACCATGTGTTGCCATGCTTCAAAAAATATCATCAGGCAAGGAGGATTTGCCGACCAAAAGCCCTGTATATTAAGGCCTGATCAATATCTCTTCAATAGACCTCAATGAGTGGGTGATACTTACAATGAATCCTTGCAAGCTTTGAATGCATGAGCAATTTGAAGCGTTGCCTGAATGCTCAGCTTCAATTACCTTTACACTTCAACTCCAGTCCCAACCAAAGTCATATCTTATCTGCTGATAGCCTGCCATTGTGTCTCACAACACATTTTTAATTGTGCTCCCATTTTCACCACCCATGTGGCTAAAAAAATCTTGAATATTTTTTTGGACCAATAATTTACAACGGGTTCATGTGCAACTACTGCCAGGCTTATTTCCATGCTTTTTCGAAAGTCTGAGGAATGTTTACCTACTGAGTCCAAACCAATATCACAGTTGCAATATTATTCACAGAAAATGAGAACTGTATAAAACGTTATCCATCCCTAATGGTAATAAAGCAAGCAATTGTATTTCTGAGGATAGGACTGAGGAGATCTGAGCCTTCACCCATCAGAAAAGAAATTCACTTATCAGATTGAGTAATACAATTTTAGTTTCTTACAGACAGATCATCCTTTTCACTATTGTAATTTGAGAACATCTAACAATCTATATTGTTTAGTGCAGAGTGTCAATGGCAACATATGGTTTATTTGAGTTTCACTAATCCAAGGGATTGATACCACTTAACACACTGCCATAAATTAGCTAATTGTAATGACATAAATTAAGTAAAAAGCCATCACATATTGACATGGTGGTTATAGTATGAGGGGTAAATCATGGGCTAAGTAACAGCTTTATAAAGGTTTCATGGTGTTATAACTTTGTGTTTGACTTTATGTTGGGTTATATCTTCAGACCTACAACACAGCATGCATCTTTATAGAATCAAGCATCTATGACTCTATTTATGAATAAGCCCTTATCCTTAATTGGCTGACTTCATCACAGTGCCCAATCTGTCTGCCATGTTGTAAAACATTTTAACGGTAATACAACATTAAACTACAAACACAACTAAGGCTGTGGACAACAGTTGTCAAATTCCAAGGTTTGCCCGACAGTTACGTAAACTCGGTTGTCAGAGGTGAGATCATCAGTTTGACGTCTGAAATGGAGAGGTTCTATTATACTTATTTAGAGTGGGTGTTGCATGTCACTTTGGGTCTCATCTAAAGTGCTTTCAATGTTTCCCCTAAACAAGACCATATCCCACATAGTCAGCCATAATAGTAATAGATCTAATAATTTCTATTTGAATTAGTGCTGTTTCAGAAAAACAGATGAATTCCATGCTAGTCACAGATGGTAAGCTGTTTCTCTGCAGCGTTTAGTAACAAAACACAAGGCAATTACTTAAGCAATTCCACCCAAACTGAAAGAATGCTGGCCGACTAGTTTCCAAGGATCAATTCCATTGATTTGCCCCCATTATATGTTTTCTTCAAAAACCTCCTCAGCACAACCTTTTTTTTGTCTGGTAAGTAAATTGTGTATGCTTATTTGTGGTGGTGTGGGCTCCAGGTAAGGTTCATGGCTCCGCTTGGTGTTCAAAGGTCCGCTGCACCATGGTAGAATTCACTTTCGTTTACGCCTGGCTACCACTGAAGCTCACATATTATGAAAAAGAATTATTATCATTATCATTACAACTCTAAATATAGTGCATACTTTATCTGCCTTGTTCCACGGTGGCCTTCTATCCACAATCATCTTGCTTCATCTCCTTCTGAAATGAAACATAGCCCATTTTCATACATTTCGTATTGAGCCATCTTAACAGTGCATCTGCCCAGCACTTTACAGTCATTGGATTGGTCCCTTGATAAGGCCTGTTGCTAAAACTGAGGCAGAGATTTATGTTAATTGATTACCAGTGAAAAACGGCGAGCAAATCCCTGATCGGTAAAGTTAAAGCTCATTATACACTTAAAGGATACACTAAAAGAGCAATTTTTTTTATCTGAGATGAATCTCTGAAAGTCAATCACAGTGCTTTATAGATTTTTTGGGTGTGATTGACTACCTAAAAAGAATTCTGAGTCTCCTGCTAAATACATTTCGCTGATGTGCTATAAACTGGGAGATGGCCACTGGAATACTGAACACTATATGCTATCCCCCATATTACTCTGGCTTATGTTCAATGTGAAAACAACACTACAACCACATTAATTCCACAAAACGTTACAACATTTGCCAACATGGTATTGATAACATAAACACGTTACATCTTCAGTTTGAATTTTTCCCAGACATTGGGTACCAATCTACCCTCAGTCTGTACATCAAATATTATGAGCTTAGGGTATTGGTCTCTGTATACAATCGGTAGTTCAATATTGGTAAACCTCCTTTAACTTCTCCTTTAACTAATTTCCTTTAATCAATGAGGCATTAATTGGGTAAGGGGATCCCTTCGAAAGGCGGCACTGAAATTACCCAAGAATATGAACTGGTCAGCGCTCTAGACAGCACTTAATATGACTTCCTTGCTCTCTAAAATGGCTACCCTTCTCACTGAAAACATATTTCGAGTGCCAAAACATTTCCAACGTGGTAGACCTCAGCAGGCACCGTGCACTGCTGTTTCATGATCACTCATGTACAAAGCCATAATTACATGTTTTTTGGCATACCACAATTAACGTAATGGACCATTGTTTGCTGTGATAATGATACAAAAACAGGGTAGGATCGTAGGATTGGAGCGCATGATTTATCCTGCTATCCCATCCTTATGATTAACTAACAGTTCCTAGGTGTCAAGGAGAAGTCTGATCTTTCCTCTCCGGACTCAAAGCTCAGTCCGACTCCCAGAGGACTCATTAACCCAGGCAGGGAGGCAGGGTCTGAACTGGATGGACGACGGAGCTCCTTCAAGGGCCGGTGAGAAAGCTTCACACTCAATATATTCCTGGCAGCAATTAGGCACATGCCAGGAATACACAGAGACAAGGGCTAGGTGAGAATCAAAATGTGTGAGAGGCTATGTCCAGAAGTATTAGTCATTTCAAATTGTATTTGCCGAAAACGTTGAAGAGAT
Organism: Aplochiton taeniatus; assembly: GCA_017639675.1. Lineage (NCBI taxonomy): Eukaryota > Metazoa > Chordata > Actinopteri > Galaxiiformes > Galaxiidae > Aplochiton > Aplochiton taeniatus. The sequence goes on from CM030189.1 coordinate 12,455,825, forward strand.
ATCTGATATTCAAAAAAAAATGTTTTAAATGCTCAGAGACCCCAATCCCTGAAGCTACTGAAAAAAACATATATATTACATATAGGCAACAGTTCCAATGTGAGGTATGACCAGCAAGGACCAGCACATTCGGATAAATACGTCCCATTATTGTGCTAACAGCAAGTTTGTCTGGCATGTCAAGCCTTATAGACAGAGTCTGGAACTTTGGCCTCTTCTTAAGCCGAGGGAGACATCTTGTGGTTCGTTTCCAAACGCACTTGCAAGGTCTTAGCAAGGAGCACACGGGCTCTGAATGCTACGGACATAATGCATGCAAAGCAGTATTTTAAATCAAAGCCTGCTACTTCTGCGTTATCCAATTAGGAAAATCGGAAGAACTGAAACAAAAGTCGAATAACATCTTCTTTAAGGATCGGGAAGGCTGTGGTGTAAATATACTAAAGCTATCACCAACTCCGCTTTCATGAAGCCGTTAGGTCCAACAACTGTCACAACTAACACTGAAGGACCCACTTGCAGAATAAGCAACTCAAACCTTGAAAACAAGGAACTAGTTAAATTGAGTCTCTCTCTCTCTCTCTCTCTCTCTCTCTCTCTCTCTCTCTCTCTCTCTCTCTCTCTCTCTCTCTCTCTCTCTCTCTCTCTCTCTCTCTCTCTCTCTCTCTCTCTCTCTCTCTCTCTCTCTCTCTCTCTCTCTCTCTCTCTCTCTCTCTCTCTCTCTCTCTCTCTCTCTCTCTCTCTCTCTCTCTCTCTCTCTCTCTCTCTCAAGGGTTACTATAATGAAACTAAGGTCAGGGAGGCAACTTATATACACAGGGGAGGACACAGGTGGAAACAATAACGATGATGAGACAGGTGAAAACAATAGGCTCTAAAGAGCAGGATCCTGTGCTAAACAGTGCTAAAGCTCCTCAGAGATAAAAAGGCTGCTGCTGCCAGCTTTCCCAGCCATAAATTCAAACACTCCAAATGCTTGTGTGCATACACATCTATGACATGACATGACATGACATGACTTGTTTGTTTTTGTTTGTTTTGGTACAGGACTCAGGATGAAGATTAAGATTAATTTTATTGCCCCACACGGTGGGAAATTTGGCTTGGGCAGTACTCATTTCGAATCCAAATGCATAGACGTATTTGCACTGTAGGTATGTATGTGAGCTGTAAGCTCAGGAGTGAGAGCCTAGGCAGCCTGTATCAACACATAACAAAGGCTGATGCCTCCACACACCCTCTTCTTCCACGGTCCCTGTGTTGGCAGAATCCACTGAAAGGCGAACTGGCGGTTCTGTCAGTCAAGCGTCAGTGAACAGAACAAGGTGGCACCTTGATTGAATCGTTGCCGGCGCATTCTCTCCGACACGTCCGCTACACTTCGGATTTTGAGGCTTTGGAACGTAAAGTTCTCACGATGCCATTTCATACAAAGAGTCATTTGTTAAATATTACTGTGACTCGTTTGCATATTTGAAATGAAACAATTTTACATCAGACGAAGTCAAGGCATCCAACCGTGTCTGGCAAACACTCTTTTCTGTTAAGTAGTATCTAGAAGAGGGGAAGCGAGCACAATTCATATGCAATCCAACCCAAACATATGGACGTCTTTTTCCTTACACAAACAAGAAGAGAAGTTAACCATGATTTAGTCCCATTAATAATATAAATAGCCATCAACGCCCAGGTTGTTTTTTGTCTCTAATGGGGAGGTACAGGGGAGATGATTTTGGCAAGGTTCTATCTCCAGACAGCCCCTTATGTAATAAGGAAATAACGATGATAGCCCCTACAGTATTTCGGCCAGCCTATCAGTCGTAGTGAATCCATTATGGTTCATCTCAGCACAACAATGTCTGCACCGCCTTTCCCTTTAACCTTAAAGCAGTTTCATTACCCAATCTAAATGTAAAGCATTTCAATGTGCATTATGGCGCGTTAACGCCTCAACGGTCCAAACGATCAGATGGAAAGGTAAGGTCAAAGGGATGCGGAAGCCTTCCAGCACTGCAGGGGCATGTGTTGCCAGGGGAGATCCTGGTTCACATGAAAGAAGATCCACAAGGGTGGGCTAAGGGACCAGAAAGGCTCTCTCATTGGCTCAGCGAGCAGGGACTACAGATCCCAGAGGCGATTAGCAGACACCAAAGCTGCACCATTGTAGGTAACCTTAGATCACATATTCACTTACTAATAAATGTGGGTTGGGATTTTTACCATTTGTTACCCATCTTAAGAATAAGGCTACAGTAATTGCACTTTATATCAGCTTCTCTTTTGACAGATCAGTGTTAGCTATGTTATCAGTACGTTATTAGTGGTGGACAGGCTTGTATTTGGCTCCACCGTCCAAAGCTAACAAGCTAATTAAAGACTCTTTAGCAGTGGCAAGGCACCTCTAAAGTCTGCCATGGTTTCCCCTCGACCGATGTACATTGCTCAGCACAAAACAAGCAATAGGGCTCCACTCCACGCTCCCACTGCCGCAAATTCTTTCACAATTCATCCCCGGCGCCATTGATCACCCTGCCAATATTGCACTTACAGTAACAGTGGCTCGCTACCTGCCTACCCAGGCACTGATGAATGGGAAAAGCACATTAGACATTAGGGGTAGGCGTAATTTATTGCGTGCCGTGTGCATCGTTTCTCCCATCCCTCTTTCCTGATAGTTATGATGGGTAACTCACTCCTGAGTCTCTATCGAAAGCCTGTTTGCAAGCGCTGCCTAGCTGACGGCTGCTGGCTGGGCTCCAAGGGAGGCTGAGTCACCACGGTTACGGTGTCGCTACTCAGCTTCAGTCCCACTTCTTCTCCCTCCAGGCTGTCACACGCTCCTGCTCCGTCGCCCCCTCCCTCCTCTCTTTCTTCATTCTTTGACGCTCTCTCTCTCCCTAGCTTTAGCATTGCCCAATCTCTCTCTCTCTCTAGCTTTAGCTTTGCCCAATCTCTCTCTTTCTCTCTCTAGCTTTGCCCAATCTCTCTCTCTCTCTCTCTCTCTCTCTCTCTCTCTAGCTTAGCATTGCCCAATCTCCCTTTCTCTATCTCTCTCTCTAGCTTTAGCATTGCCCAATCTTTCTTTCTCTCTAGCTTTAGCATTGCCCAATCTCTCTCTCTCTCTCTCTAGCTTTAGCATTGCCCAATCTCTCTCTCTCTCTCTCTCTCTCTCTCTCTCTCTCTCTCTAGCTTTAGCTTTTCTCAATCTCTATCTCTCTCTCTCTCTCTAGCTTTAGCTTTGCCCAATCTCTCTGTCGGTCTCTTCTCTCTCTCTCTCTCTCTCTCCAGCTTTAGCTTTGACCAATCTCTCTCTCTCTCTCATTGTCTTTCTCTCTCCCTCTCATTGTCTTTGTTTCACCCTCCAACTACCAAGTCCCAACTACTACGGCTGCCCCTTTCCCATCTCAGACTCTCTCTTCCCCCCACCCCGGAATTCCGTCTGATGGGAGTGAAGCATACAGTCGGGTTATGTTAGGACTTACTCCATCTTATGGGGGGGGGGGGGGGGTTAATGCACACACCTCTCTGTACTATATCTGTGTTTATATGTTCTCCACAACCTTTTGGCCTCCCCTCTGCCTCCTTGTAAGCTGGCTCAGGTTCGCTCCCAGTAAAGGACAGAGCAGGGAGCCCTTTGTCCTGAACCACACTACCACAGTCACTATTGCACGGAGAACAAATCCCCTCACCGCCGCTGCCAGACCATAATTCAATTTCCCCCAAGTTTCTTCCTTTAATCCGCACAACAATCGGACCAGGCAACCCGAGCCCCCCGGACAGGGGCTTTTGATCAGACCGCACAGTATCATCCGTAACGGGATAAATGGGTTTGCCTTAACCCTCTGTCTCAGTGTTGGCCCACCTTAAAACGGTGATCGATTGTGGTGGCGGCAAATCCAGCGTGAGTGCTGCATGAACTCACTGACAGGTGTGATCCGTTTGGCGGTGGGTTGATGTTGCCGCTTCCAGAAGCCGGAGCAGTGCATTCGTTTGGCTTGAGCCCGACGCAACCGCCTCTGGGTATTTATGCGGCAATCGATCACCCGCGCGGCGAGACAGACACAACGTGCAAGCCGGAGGCACGAGCATTACTTCGATAATCAAATAAGGACCCCTGCTTAGATATTCTCTTAGCCTATTCCTAGCAGCTTTGATTAAAGTTCGGAGGAGACTGGAGCGACAATTTCCCCTCTGTTTAATTTGGTCGGACATCTTTCAGCAGTCTATGAGACAGACAGGCTCAAAACGCATTTTACATAGCTTTAGGCCTGTAGGCCCTTATACACTGCGAGAGATAGAGCAGTCCCTGTGAAATTTTATTCCATGACTAATCAGCACTTAAGTTCCCTAACTGATTAATGTGGGTTCCTGGAAGTTGCTATCGAGTAACTGCTAAAAAAGACTAAGTGGATAACCCAATGGTTCAGGGGCCCACACAGGCTGTTTATAAATAGGCCATGTTTAGAAAGTTGCGGTACTTTATATACTTGTGCCAGGAACTGAATAACACCAAGCAGTCTTCTCGACAGAGTACCAACACTCCCCGGAAAAATGAAGAAAGAAGCGGTGCGCCGCGTGGTGGAGGTAATCGTTGCTCCTGCAGCACAGATATATCTTCCTTATGATTTCTTAATGTCATTGCACCCATATTCAGCTCATTAGCAGAAGCATGTGCTCTTTCCCCAAACTAAAGTCAGATGCAGCTTTTTAGCCCCACCGCCTCCCACACAACACACACACACACACACACACACACACACACACACCTACAAACGTACGCACACACACACACACACACACACACACACACACACACACACACACACAAATAAACAGTGTGTGTAAAGAAAGGTGCAGCCTACCATCTTACGTTAAGGACATATTAGGGCAAAACAACTGTCAGTTATTACGAACCACTGAAAGCTGATAACAAAAGACACGTTTCATCGTACAGAGGGACGCTGCACATTAGAGACGGGGACACATGGGAGCCACTGACATCTACGACACTGCCAACGAATCCCGTGTTCCTCAAGCACACGAAACGGCATCGCGTCTGATCCGCGCGTGCTGTTTACGAACAGCAATCGATGGCGGGGGCGATCGGCTTACACCCTGCTCCCTGCGTTGGTGATGGGGCGGCCATGTGTGGAGGAAGGGTCTTTTGGATTCCACCATCGCCTCCCTGCGCAGAGGAAGGACCTGGCTGCTCCCCACGGCCGGGGAGGGAAGCACAGGCAGCCAGCCCCATGAATCTTTAATTAAGCCCCCTCTACACCGAGGCACTCTACGCTTCTCCAATTTCTGACATTTAGCGGGAATTTGTCCTTCCTTCCTGAGGATGTGCTCAACCAAGGGCAAGCGGCCCATCGCACATCTGACGGAGGAAAACCGGGCCGGTTATCGGTCATATTTCACGTCGCACACCTGTTAAGCTGAACTATGTTTTACCGGCACCACGACGTCATCGCTCGTTTCAGTGACGTTGACTTTACCGGGCACGTGTCTGGTGTTTTCCTCATCTCTCTTAGGGAAACGGGGACAGTGGACCCAAAGCATCTGTGTTGGCAAACTTAAATAACCCGGAATCATTTTTCCATTTAAACCTTTGTCTTTCTGTGAAATTTGAATGCCCATTAAGGAGCTACTTTGTAATTATGGCAAGTCACTTGCCTCCTCAGTTTCCCCTTGTGCTAGTTTTGACAGAGAGTGCACAGCATGACAAGCCCATCTTGGTGGTGTGCTTTCATCACTCAAATCAATGGCCCATTTCATCGAAATACAATCCTTCCCCTGTCTCTGCGGCAGGACGATTAAGTTCCATTCAGATTCTGCTGACATGATTTTATCTACTCGACAGGGGGTTTCGGAGTAAAGGAAAAAACCTGGAGCCTTTCGCAAAATGACAGTTTGACTCTGTAAAAAAAGAATAACACAACAACTACATTCAATTGTTTTGTTTCAAGATGGAGACTGCGTTTGTTACTGGTGTTTGGATTTATGAGGAGAAAACAGGGTTTGTCTGTTTGTAGTGGAGGCAGCTTGCAGGATGATTACAATTTTTCTAATTTTCAAAGAATAACAGACTTGTATTGCAACCTCCACTGGTCTAGAAAACAGCATATGTTTACTTCATAATGCATGATGCATGGTCTCTGAGGAGCCTTGGTAGAGCCATATGACACTGAAACAGTTTACATTTCACACGAGTTGCACTTGGCAAATAGCTACTATTTTACATGCAAGAGAGCTTTCTATTTATTGTAGACTTAAGGGAGAAAAAGACAAATAAACTGCAATTCTGACAATTACCAACATGGACTGGCAGAAGGTCATTGATATCTGCCTTTTTCTCATAAAATAAGAATTATTACTGGTGATCTGACACAACTCCTTGCTTTTGTTTGAGATTTATGGATATCTAATCTTCTGAAACAATGCGCATTTTTACACAGGCTGTAAAAAAAAACACTAGCAAATTATAGGTTATGGTGCAGCAATAAAGAATTAAGAAAAAGTCATTATGATTTGCATGGAGTCGTTACCCTTTTTTGACTGCAGCACATTTTGGATGAATACGCTCTTCCATGACCACACACTTTTCAGATCTCCCACGGACATTTTAGATGTCAGCCAAAACGTCTTCTGGCGTTCATAAACATCAATTTCCTCATAATTTATCTTGACGCATGTGAAAATGTAAAGAATGAGAAAGAGCTCAACTGAAGGCATTTAACGTCCATCAGACTTTCAAAATGATGTTGGTTTTGATGCCAAGTGCATTGGCTTGTCTTCAAAACCTTTACTTGGTTTGGCTTGTTATGAGTTTAAATGCCACTGTCGGTCCTAAAAGTCGCCATAGTCTTCCAATAATAAAAATTCGGATACAGATATTTCGGAAGTTCATGACTAACTCTGCATGTTTGTTCAGAAGGGGTCTTGTAAACACTGAAGCAGTCTGTCTATATTATTAGTTATCCAAGTGTTCAATAAAAAGCCTCTTCAACAAATCTAAACTGCCTGTGGAGTCATCAGGTCTGTATTCAGAAGAGATTTCCTGGGGCCGGCTCTATCTCTCTCACTGCATAAGGGCCTAGGCCTAAAGCTAGGTCAAATTTGTTTTGAGACCTCAGACCTTCCACCAGCAGTGCCCTTGGCCTGAGTCATACTCACGGTGGTGAAGTTCTCTGGGCCGCAGTCTTTCCCTCGGTACCTGCAGTCCAGCAGCATCTCGTCTATGCTGTGGCTCACCCGCTGCACAAACTCCAGCATGTTGAAGGTCTTGCTGGGGAAAAACTTGCTGTCGTCCGTGGGCTGGCCCAAGGCCGCTATGAAGTCGTCGAAGTCCCCTTGCTCCACGCCCAGCAGCCGGGCCATCCAGAAGACGTCGTTCCGCCGCATCTGGGATTTGCGGTAGCTGTTGTAGTTGCAGAGAGTGATGGCCGGGAACGGCATGACGGGGCTGTCCATTTCGTCCAGGATGGTGACATGGGGGTACTGGTAGTACTCGATCACGCGGCCTCCCACCTGGTAGAGGAAAATGGAGAGGGAGCTGGAGAAGGCGGCGGCCCACAGCAGGCGGCGGATGGTGACGCCGCCGGGCAGGAATATGTGGCTGAGGCCATGGAGGGTGCAGTTGGCCCCGAACACAGTGATGTCCGAGGGTGGGCGTTCTTCGTCCTCCGGGGACCCCATTCTACCTCAAGGCTAAGACGAGATTCCGAAGCGGCTCTGCTGTCTAGGTGATGCGACCTCCTGTTGTCCCACTGAGCTCCAAGGAGTCGTCGGAGGAGAAGGAGGAGGAGGAGGAGGAGGAGGAAGAGAAGGATGCACGAGACACACCCAAAGTAAACGGACAGAGGGGCGGTTGAAACCAACGAGGGGTCCAGTTTCCACGGAACGTCAGGGTGACGCACGGCGGAGGCAGCAGGAGCTGGGAGGCAGAGATGGACTTCCCAGTGAGCCAATCCACATCGAGATATTGGAGGGAACTTTGAGGCAGAGATTGGGTTTCATTGGGATGTGAGTCTGGGTGCCACAACGGCCCGGGAGGGGCGAGGAGGTTTCGATCAGCAGCATTGGCGCGCTCTTAAGCCACGGCATGCATTTCACAAAAGGAAACTAGATTGCAGTCAATCTATTGTATTACAATGGATTGTAGTTCTAATGAGAGAAACCTTAAACTCATATTTTGTTATATTTGCTTATTTTGTACTAAGTACACCTGTGGAACAAACAACAACCACATTGTGACATTGAAATAAGTAGTAGGCAATTACTTACCAAATGCAAACCTTTGTTAAAAGCGTAAAATAATATTATCATTTATAATTTATATAAAGTATTATTTATACATTTTCAAATTACATCACTGGTTTTGATTTGGGTTTATAACAATCTGCAAATGCTATGGAGTTATAAGGAATTACAATGAAAAATCAATAGTTCTATTTTGCTATTCTGAATGCCAGCTATGTGGAGACACTGGAATGGAGGCCACAGTAAAAAAAAGAGACCTTTGGCATAGTAATGCTGCCTTAGAAGAATCTCCCCCCTCAGCAAATAGGCTAACTCCACAAACACAATATTATTAATATTCAATGGGCTAGGAGTCCCTCCTCAAAAGCTGGAGAGCAGAACTCCCTTTAGGTCAAACCCAACTTACAATAACTGGAGCAGAGTATAACAGCAGCACCATGCAGTGCCGTGTCAACATTTTAAACCTTTCAATTCATTCTTTTTGCCTTCCATTCCAGGTGCTTGAAAACCATTGCATGTGTACTATTATGGCTTTTCGTTTAAAATAACATTGCATTTGACAACAGATTGGAAAATTCATAAATATTACAGAACATTCAAATTCGGTCAGCTTTGCACCGTGTTCACCAGTAACAAGAATTTGAAAAACCAGTACTGTTTGCCAAGACTGTCATGTTTACATACTGTAGGCCCGTTAACTAAGGACATATCACTTTTATGTGAGGGCTGCGTCAAGGGAAACTTCTTCTTACCACTGATCGATAGGCCACACAAAGTTTTTCACACGCTGAAAGTTTCAGTGCTTCATACGAAGTCTCCACACATCAGCAATTCAGTGCATCAGGCCTCTTTTTTCAGCCGGCAAACTCTTTTTTTCCCCCCTCCTATCCCCACAGCGAAAAGAAGCAAGAGCTGCAATCACACGTGTGGAGATTACTGATGTCTTCAGAGACTAAGTGCCTCCTCTCATCAGCCACGATGTATCCTGACCATGGCATGGAGAATGTCAGCGCGAGTCTGCTGGATCTGACGGATGCACATGCTATAAGCGCTACAAGGATCCCGTTTTCCTGATATGGAAAGGTCATGTAAACACTGGGTGTCGACGACAAGGATTCAGACGGACTTCCGATTCTTCAAATTCTAATCCAAGTACCTGTTTTGCGCCTGCAACTGGAGAGACTATAACGGTCTATATTCGTGGTGATAGCCGGTCCACTTAGAAGAAATAGGCCTTTTTCAACTTTCTTTTCAAGGTCATGAAGGCCGACACCTTTCTCCGTATGTACTTTCGCAGTTCAAATGTATTGAAGCAGGCCACTATAAAAATAACTAATTACAAAATACATTTTGACAATACACGTTTCTCACTGATTAGGATCATTGATAGCATTTTGAAGAAATATGCAAATGAACAAAATAAAGTGGAGCCTATGGCTAAAACATTACAGTGAGAAACATTTCAAGGAATTTTGTACCGTCATGACATGATACCTGCCTGTACTTTACCCCAGCAATGGTCAATCACTCATTTTCAGGTCTTGTACCTTTTGTAGTGTCATAATTTCTGCCAATTGTGATCCCACTGTATTGTAAACCCTCTCTGCATTCCGCTGAGGCAAGCTAGAATCTTAAGGCAGAAAGAAAGAATTCCAAACAAATGGTTTGATATTACAGCGTGCGCCTATGTCGAGGGCAACACATTAATGCAGTCTAATGCAGTAAATATTGTAGACACTTCATTGTGTGGTTTTATAGCAGATTTGCTCACGAGAAATGGAATCCAGTTCTTCCTGCACATGGCGGTAATAAGAAAATTCCCACCCCAATCTGATGTAATGCTGGAACCAGGCTGGGAGTCATTCATCAGACGTTCCCAGGAGAATTCATAAAAGCTACTGCCAGAGTAATCATGCTGAATACAAAAGGCTGCAAAAGCTTCACTCGGCCCACTTCAAAGGTCTGTCTTCCAAAAAGACTTCCTGCCAGTCTAAGGGCCCAATTAGCTCACATCGCCATTTATGAGAATGAAAGCTGACTTTTCTCATCCATTAAAAAGTGCTTTAGCAAAATAACTCCGGAAGTGTCCGTGGTGTGCATCTTTTTAATACGATTTTCAAATCGATGGCTACAATTACATATTGCTATTCTTTAAGTAAGGCACAAGATCAGTATTCCATCTTGCTATAGGCCAGAGTTATGCTATTAGCCTCACTACGGTATTGTTAATGCCGTTTAAAAGGCATGAGGCATTCAATTAAAATGGACTGGTAAATAGCCTCTTAGCTACAACCTGTGACATTAACTCATGGGTCCATCTTGCCCAGCCTCCCATTTCTATCTTCCTCCTTGGATTTATAAAGTCTCTTTTTCCAAAGGCTTGGCACTGTGTAAGACATAAAGCATAAGGGGCTTCCTTTCCTAGGCCTCGACAGATAAAGGCCGTTGGACTGTGGAATGTTCCAGAACCTAGGATGATTTAGGTAGCACCACCAAGTGTTATGAAGAGAGAATAGGTTATTGCCCGGGATAAGATCAGCAATATCGAGCCTCTACAAAACTCTGGCATGAGGTTTGCCCTGTTGTTACACTGCTTGTCTCACTTGTGATGGAAAGTAATGGCCCACTCACTACAGGGCCATTTTGGAACTCTGGGCATCCTGCACCTGCGTACAGTTTTTGCTCTCTCGAGGAGCATCGTTTCGGAGCATCGTTTCGGAGCATCGTTTCGGAGCATCGTTTCGGAGCAACATCCGGGCCGTACCGTTTTGTCGAGCCGCCGTTCACACCGGGGCTCGTCGCTTCGTGTTCCGCGGCCCGCGGGGCGTTTGGCGGGCTTCTTCCATACATGCTGCAGCCTCCTCAGCAAGTCCTCCTGTGGGCCTCAGAGCCAATTGACGGTAAATATGCCGAGCACACACTCCCAGGATCTCCACTACACTTACCCCCCCCCCCCTCTCTACCAATAGCCCACTCTCCACAACCCGCTCCTCTCCTTCCAACAGGGAGAGATTACGCCATTCAAACACGCCATATTCCCTGTATGCCAGTGCTTTACCACTGCGCTTCCATGCCCCTAAGCCATGTTACTTAACGCTCATTCCAAAGACGTGCGCTAATACGATTTGCATTCGAGTTACTTTGCCTGACATTTGATCCGGTAAATGAATTCAGCTGTGTGGTTGAGTGGTGAAACAGTTGCAGAGGAGAGGTGTCAGTCAATACATTCACAGCAGAATGTGAATAATCATTTGGGGCTTACGCTTGAATTCATAGAGTCTGGCAGCAGGTGGCAATGTTTATTTAGAGGTGCTAAGATGGCTGAAATGCTGTCTTTTCCCTTTGTCTCGGGTTTGATGAATGAAAAAAAAAAAAAAAACACATACACCCAGGTAATCTTGAAGGAGCAATTAATTAATGCAGCACCTAGTGCTTTCTGTCACACTCTTGTCATACAATTTGTCGACATATCAGAAGCACAGTTCTGGATAACTCAAGTATGAGTCACAGAATACTAAATCTGAAAACAGGAGCTCAACTCTTCCTGGAGCTGCTAGCTTTCAAATGGTTCCTGGGAAATCCTAGATTTGAGACAGGACAGGAACAAAATTGATTTTTTTGGATTAATATCCAGTATTTTCCCCCCATTCCTAAAAGCAATGCGCAATCCTGAAACATTAACCGGCAACCATTTGACAGTGATGAAAAGCGTGCATGGACCTGATGCCTGCTGTGGCTTTTCTCAAACACTGCTCTAGGACAAATACTAAGTAGTTCATCATAGTGCACCTGTTAAGCAACAAATCATTCTGTTAGCATGCACAAACAACCTATTTATCCTTGGCCCGGACCAGCATGTGTCAGCATGGAAAATAGTCTAGATTAGGTCTACCCGCAGTAAAGTGCATTCTACCTGGTAAAGATGTCTTCGTGATATCAGGGGCATCAGACGCAAGGCTCCGATTTTGTTCATGTGTATATTCACCCAGGCGGGTTTCACAAGCTGTACAATGAATTTATTTGCTGTTCCTGACAATGCATAAATTAAACGAACAAATTGTCTAACTAATTTGAGTAACCAATAGGGGTTTGCAAGCATACTGGGTTGTCTAAATAGGTAATCTAATCTTGCAATTAGTCGTACAGAATGGTTCACTTTTCTGATCAATTAATTTCCATATATGGGCCTTTTAGAGGCTCCTAGATGTGACTTGTACAGTGTATGAGAGCAGGAGAAAAGCTGGACTCCTCCGCACGGCTCTCTAGCATCTACGGACGATATTGTAATGGACTGCAAAAAGTCCTGTTGAACCCCCCCCCCCCCCACCCCCGATAAATGCCCTGGGAGGGATCCATGGCTGATAGACAAGTGGCCACTGTTATTTACAGGCACCCACATGAAGATAATGCCTGCAATTGTACGGGTCCATCGTTTCTGAAAGCACGGCCCTGTCTCAGAGGGAGGGAAGCAGAGTGAACGGTCCTGCACAGGAAAGCAGAGGCGCTACAGGGGAACGCGGGTTAGCAACGTCAATAGAGAGCCAGATCGATGGACGGCTGCAATCCTATTGGTCTCTGTGGCGTACGGTATGTGCTTTACAGGCGTCCGTCTAGACGTAGCCCTCGCCTCATAGACCACGATGAACGTCGAACATGCCATGAATGTTAAGGCGCGTCTGTTTGGCGGTAATGATCGATTGATCCCTTCGGATCTTTTTGGTCTTCACGCTGCAGGGCGACCGGCTACTCGGCCCGCTGTCGCGGTCGCCGAAGCCGAGGCGCCCCGGCTTAGGAGCGGTTCCAGGCGAATCGGGCCGGTGACGGCCAAGCGGGGACAGGATGGCAGAGGAGGATGCTTCTGGGCTCCACGCTGCGGCGTTTCAATTTGTGAGGGATCATTAGATAGGGAAGCCTCTCCCTGGCGGCTCCTGCAGGGGGAGGGGCGGGGGGGGGGGGGGGGGGGGGGTAGCGGCAGCACACAGGGGAGCAACCTCTCCATCCATCTCCGCGGGTCGGTGTTGGAACGCGGCGGCGACGACGAGACTTTTCATCCATGCCTTTCCCCACACCATATGTGGTGACACAACCCCCTGGGAGTGGGCATAGCCAGGCTATAATAAAGAGTATCTATCCGTGGGAAGGGGGGCGGGCGGGGTTGGGGGGCTGTTGAAACACAGAGGAAGTGGATTGGAGAACTTGAAGTCAAAAAAGCGCTTTCTCCTGGATTTGTCATCCATTCGGCCTCCCACGCAGTCAGCAAGGTGTGTGGGCTTGGAGTGTCGAGCTGGGGTCTCATTTATTGCCGCAGTCGCTATGTAAAGTAGATGCACACAGAGTACACATCAGTGCAGGATGCGCCGGAGGGGTAAAAATAGACGTTTGCTATTGTAACCTCCGTGCTCTCTCTTCCTGTTGCAGGAATCCTTCGATGGTGGTTTGGCATCGTCAGTGACTTCACACCGGCAGGGTTCGTCGGCATGGGTTTACTTCAGTTGGGATGAGTCAAACGAGTTCAGCGCTCATTTGGCCAGCAGCGTTGGTCGCCCCGTTCATGGGACCCTAGGGACTTCTTCAGTCACACGTTAACCAATCAGAATATTACTCCACCCCTGAGATTGGGCTTCTTTGAGCCATCAGTTAATTAGGGGTTTATGGGTTCTTTTTATGTTCCTCCTCTACTTTGAAACATTATGTTTTAGGAGGAGTTCTTTGTTTTTGTTTTTTTATCCCCTCAGACCGACCATTTTGATCCACGCCCCCCTCCCCCCTCCAAATCAATAGAAAGAAAACAACATAAGCAAATGCCTGAGGTGATCCACACATTGCACTGAACATGTGTCTTCCAGTTTGATTGCTCTTAAAGATAGAATGCAATCATAGCCACACATTTGCAGACTTATAAGATACTGCAGGGGGACCGCTGGTGAAATATAAAACTAAATCCTCATTGTGCCAAATAAAATGTGTAATATTATAGATTACTTCGGGATTATAATTTAGAAAAGGAATGATTCGTTTAACGGCTACCTTTGGCCATAGGCAAAATAGAAAATAATGGACTTTTGGCACAGACAGTGCAATCATCCAAATGACTGGCTAACTGCTATCTGTTCAACAACTCAATTTCTTTCACCTATTAGCTTAGTTCTGTATTTTAGCCCAGGTATGGAATATTTCCAACAAGCTCTTTGGCTGTGTTTATGCTGCCCTCGTTCACATCTGCATGTAAACGAAGCAAACAGGCTGAGAAAGATGGAACATGATTCGTGTGCATATGAGCTCTTCAGTGTTGGCTAGTGTGAGTGAGGCATGCACCATGTCATACTGCTGGCCTGCTACCACTGTAAAGGCTTGGTTATAAAACCCCACGCTATTTATAGTAACATGGCAATGGGCAGTAGGGGTGATTGATAGCAGCAAAGTGCAGGAACCCTTGGAGTAGATTTACTAGGGCTGTTTCCAAAGGGATTTCTCTGCAGAGAGCAGGGGAATGGATTTGCTGCGTCAGTCAAATTAGGTGGGAATGGATGATGATGGTGTGGTATTATGCTACTCAACACAGACAATGCATGACTGGACAGAGATATTTAATGGTTTCGAATTCCAAAACCCCTTTTTTATACCGAGCAGGCCAACATGTACAGCTTCTGAAAAATTAACAATGGCAAAGGTTAATTTGCTTCAATCTGCTTCCTGCAGCATTTGCATACTGGTTTTGGCAGTATGCCTCAGTTGGTATGAGTGGAGGTGCCACTGCAGTTGAAGAAAACATTATTTATAGGGGGCTAGGGGGGTATATCAGCGTCATGGGGACATGTATTTTAGAGGGGTGTCACCCTTTCATTTACTTCCCTGGCTTGTACATGAAGATCGCATCAGACAACAGTCTGGTGGTGGCTAATACAATATCGCCAATAAACGAAACTTGTTGTTCACAGTCAAGTTACACAGACCCACTAGTTACTACAGCTGTGGTGGGACTAGTTAGCCACGGATTACGCTCTGGAATGCAAAGAGGTTGACCAGAACACATACAACAGCAGTAAACCATGACTTTAGTGTATTTGTCAATTTCCTTTTCAATTTAGAGTGCGTTCAGTAATTATTCAGTCTGTAACCTACTAATCCTCACAAAAAAAAAGCTAAATTAGTTTCCGACAGAGAGGAACATTCCCCATTGCTGATAATCCGTCTTAAACCAGTGATTACGTAGACTTCCCGATTCATTATATTAACACTCGTCTCAATTATACCAACTCTTTGTCAATGTTATTTTTTTTTTAAACAATCAATTTCCACCTTTAAAACCCCACAGGCAGTCATAAAGTCCATAGATTTGGAGTTATATTCGTTTAAATTAATTTTCAATGTCAACTCTACTGGACGGTTTTACAACCAAAATCTAGCTGCATAATTCCGAAACCTGTTGCTACCTTGAAGTGATCAAACAAGTGTTACGACCGGCTCGACAGCCGCAAACATGATAGAGACGCAACACCGAGATCTATGCAAAGGGACTATTTAGAATTAGAATCATGAAAATGACACGTAACACAAGGCTAATCTATTCTGATGTATCTTCTGTCTGGAGCGAAAAGGTCATTGCCATGGTTGAAACAGTGAGCTTAGCTCAGAACACATCAGGGACAGCACGTAATCCACATGATGTGCATTTCTGATGCAAATCTACCTACCGGGGAGGGAAAATAAGGTCCAACATATTCGGCATGTAAGCCAAGTGAAATCAATAGCTATTCTGTCTCAACAACATCGGTGATAAAGCTGTTCACTATGAGAGTACGGTCCCTGCTTTAGCTTCCGTCCTGATCTTACCATGGTGGCTTATTTACCGTTGCACCACAATGGAAAACATTTCAACTTTTCCTTGTCCATCAGTGGCAAGATCTAAAGCACTCATGTGCTTTTTTTTCTCTCTGGGGCATTGAATACGATTACATGCTGAGGTTCTATCATCAACGAGCCCATCTTTGAAAAATCAACAAACAGAAATGGACCACAGCAGGCACCGTAGCTCAGGTCTTGATCGTGACAGCATTTTGATAACATGGCCTTTGCACAGCTATTAAAAAAACACAAATTAGAAAATATATCCGTGAAGGGCCCATAAGCAAAATAATGGACATGACATAACCCTAATTTAGACTCATTAGAATCATTATTTCACCACGGGCACAGGAACGGTTTCTTGAGCTTCCTAATTATCAACCAGGTCCACTGTTGTCGCTTCACTCGGCATCGATGATTGAAGGTGGCGGGAAAGAATAGCAGCTCATTTTCTGATTCAACCTAAAATAATGGCACCATTTATGCCCATCATTGAGGGAGAGAGGTGGCTTAATCTGTTAGAGTAATTAAATGTTGTTGGAATTTTGCATTTACAGTGGAGCGAGTTACATATTTAATTTGTAGTCCTATGCCCAGCTTGTACCAACCATGGAACTGAGGCGTTTTCTAGGAGAAAGGAGAATTGCTTCGACAGAGCATAAATCTTAAGCCAGGAAGTGCTTTGCTTTCAAGCTTTTCTGCAGAGATAAACATATGGAATTTTCCACTGCACCTCACATTCTAATTTAAATGCAAAGCTTTCGGTCATATACTAATGGATAGTGTGCACATTTTTTTTCACTTACATTACGAGTTCAGAAAGATTCTCGATTGACCGTGACGCATTCAAACACGGCCACACTAACCGCACATATCTACAGCTGTGGCTTGCTGATACAACGAGCTCCTGCTCTGCAGGTACAATTTCATACAAGTCATTATTCAGATAGCCCGTTTACAATTGGATGACGTGAATAGAAGCTATGACATGACAGCTGATGGCATCTCATTTGTATGCGCCACACAGTGTACCTTTGAAGGTTGGTGGACAGAGACATTATGCATGTTGATTAATGTTTAGGACACAATACCTTTTGTACAGAGAGAGATGGCGTTGGGTTTATTAAAAAGGTGGTTGGCTCAAAAGCAAGTTCAGAAGGAATCTATGTATGTATATATTTAAAAGAATACAGATCTTGACAATTAAATCAAACAATGAACCTATAAGCATTCTATAATATATCATGAGACATATTATGACAAATATAATTAGAAATGTGCATTTGTGTAGCTCATTAGTGACCCTGAAGTAAATAATCATCAATTTTAGTAAAAAAAAAAATGTCAGCTTGCCTTCAAATGCGATATTATTAATTATGTCCCAGGACATGTCGAGCTATTAAGAAATTACCTGCTTTAAGACATTTCTGAGCATTCCAAAATGTCACTACATGTCAAAAAGCATACACAAGAAGGCCACATTAGTTCGATGATTAACTAAACAATATTATATAATACCATTTTCCAGTATTTTTTTTTTTACCTGAAAAGTCTATTGAAGACAGACAACATAAAAACTTTGCAGCATCCTAAATTTAGTCCTATGTTCAAATAAAATGTATTTATTCATTCAGAATTTGACATTTAAGTTTTGAAGTGAAAAGTTGTACCTCAAGAGACAATTAAACTAACGAAACAGTCCAGGATATGAATGCCCAGGAGATGCTATGCAAAATATCCACGTCAGTTCCACTTTAAATTGTCAATTATTTCCTAAAACCTGACTATAGCTTCACTTCAGATTAGAACACAAGATTAGAAATACTAACATTAAGGCATGCTCGCCTTTTACAATTGATGTTGGCATGCTCTGCTGATGGGAAAGGTAGAACTGTGTCTGTTCACTTCCATTCAATTACTGTCCTTTCAGTTGATGTCTTTCGGTCCAGGCTGTGGCATACAATATCTCACGAGGCCAAATGGCTGGTCAGGGTTCAGACAAAAGGTAACGTAATATGCACATCAAACTTATCAGGTGCTGGGCAGAAGAACAAAGAAAAGATTCACTTCCGCAACTCTGTGAATTACAATTCTCTTTGTCCTGGTTTGATTGCTTCAAGTACAAAGAGGCCCAACTGATTGGATGCTGTTTAAGCAGAGGAGAATTGAATACATTACTTATTTTTTGTCAGGTTTCAGAGCCACCTTTTTGGACCAGTGGAGTTGTGTGATTTATAGATTGGTGGGGCTTAATCTCTTTTGTGGACGTTTAACATAATGTCTTATGTATCATGCATCTTGATTATGTTAAGAAAAAGTAATTAGTAGGTGATGGTGATTCTAAAGGTTGAATGTTTTTCTATATTGACCTAAACTTTTGGTGTATTGACTAAAATTAGTAAACAGGTTATTACTTATTAGGCAAATGTATTATTCCACTAATAAGCAAAATGTTGGTTTTCTTTCTAAAATCAACTTTGAAGCTTAATTATTAAGGAAGAAGAGTTCCTCGGCCTATATGCTAGTTAATTCACAGGCTATCTTTCAGAATGAGTTGTTTTCACTTAACACCCAGGAAATCCTTAAACTCTTTTGGCCGTCTTTCAAAGTTATTGTATGCTACTATAGAAGGTTTAGATATGGGATAGCATTTAGCAAGCAAGGAGCTTTAGGACTTTTTAACAAGACTGTCAGCTGTGCCCATAGTATGGGTGTGGAGGGTGAGGAGCATTACCAGCCATTCACATGTAAAGAACAGAGCTGACACTACAGCACCTCAGTGCAACAGAGAGCCCAGCTGCTTGTTAGTGGCTCTGTAGAGACCATCTTCAGCTGCTTTAACCCCACCTGCACACACGGTACCCGAGTGGAAGCACGAGTGGTGGGGTGCTAGTTAGAGTTCCACAGCAGTCATTACTGCCCTCAGTGAATTCCCATCAATCAGAGAATGAGAGGCGGACAACCATTCATAGGGACTGGAATAAAGATTGGCATCCGAACTGTTTAGTTTGCTTCTTTCCCCTTGGAATACTCCACTCCTGTAGGTCTGGAACACTTCTAAATCCTTGTTTACTGTGCCGGACGGCTGATTCCCTTGTCAGTAAGCGGACTTAGAAAAACCACACCAACACAGAACTAATGACGCCAGAGTAGAAGTAGCGAGAGGGTACCCGGCGAGCCGGCCTGCGAGGATGGAACAAGAGCCCGCAGAACGGTGGATCGCTTTCAGCAAGGGGTGTCTCGCACCATCACCAGCGCATCAGTGCACACATCACACCCGGGCGAGCGAGAGAGAGGAGGCAGCGTCAATCAAACCCCAGCCACGGGGAATCGGGGCCTTCAGTCCCTCGGGGCCGACATTGGAAGCGGTGTGAAAACGCAACAAAACATCAACAAATGAGCCTTGGGCTCCAGTTGCTTTTCTGGGGAGAGACAGCGAAATGGGGGAAACCCCACTGATCGGAGTGGAGATGCGCGATGGTAAATCACGACGGCGTGGCAGTCTACTGGGGAGACGACGGCAAAAACAAAACAAAAAAATGTTCTGAAAAATAGCCATGGAAAAAGGTGTCGTTGCATCGGAGAAAAAGAAAACTACATATCCCTGCACCAGTGAGTCCTGGCCGGGTTCCCGGGGAGCTCCATTGGACCGGTAGAATTAAGATGATGAATGTGGACCTGTCCCGGCGACACGGTGCCTGATTAGGAGCCGCTCCTGCTCAACAGAGATAACCCATCGAGCGGCCTGTTCACGGAACAACGGGAAGAGTTAATCCGAGACTCTGAACTCGCGCTGTCAGAATCGGAACGCCAAATGACAAACGGATTTTCAGCCAAATGATAAATCATTGCCAATCTGATGGTGGAGCCTCTCCGTCTCATATTAGCTGTGCACGGCCAGGCCGCCACGAGTAAGCTGCTGCATAAACATATATTAAAGCCCTCTGCAGCCCGAAGGCAAGGCAGGCAACAGGGCCATGGCTGACGGTGGTCCAGCAACCACAGGACTCCAGAATAACATGTTACACTGGTGGCAGTGCTGCCAGTAAGTTCTTCAGTTAAAACTGGTGGTGGGGCATTTTTTCTTAATGAAAAATGTGTGGATACACTTCATTATTCTTAATGTTTGGTGACCGGCAATGATGGCCTACAGCCTGAACGCTTTGGGTTGCTACCTTGCGCGGGAGAAGGCCGTCATAGTGTGATACACCGCGTGAGAAACAGAGAACGAAATGCCGCCAGTGGGTAGTTCAAAGGCCGATACGACATAATCAAACAAAACTGTTTGACCAAAATATGACTGAAGTATTGAAATAATAAAGATACAAATAATGAATAAAGAATTAAAAAACATCGCCCGAAAGTCAAGTGCTAGTGGCACTGGACAGATTTACAGTGGCAAAAGCCATCAAATTGGTGGCAGTCTGCAGCCCTGCACCCATCTCCTTTCTTTGGCCAATGTCACAATGTACACTTTCTTTTAAACAGGGCCATGGCAGGACTTAATGTGCAGCAGGTATAGCACTGTGGACTCCAACCCCTCGCAAAAGCAAGAACATGCAATTATTCACATGAAAGCAAATGGGTCAAACTTGAGTCATAAATCCTTAATGATCTAAAAGTAAATTAACATGATGAAAAAAATCTAATTGGTAAGGATATGCCTTCTCTTTCTGTGAAAAGAAAGGCGAGTAGTTTGGGCTTTAGTTTGACGGAAATCTGAAAAAAATTACCTGTGAATATCAGAGCTCAGAGCAAAACAACATCACATGAAGTATAGGCAGGCATGGCCCTCTGAGAAGTGGTCAGCACAATTGTCCAGACGTGCCCCTGTCACACTCTTGTTCTTCTGAAAATCCAGCAGTAAGGTTAGACGAAAAAGTGCAAGGTCATTTTTTTTTCTCCACGAGTAGCTCACTTTTCAATTTGACCGGTGCACTTCCTATTAAAATGGAAAAGAGCAACGCCTCAAAGACTCTCTGATCCCAGCGTTGAAGACAGGTTGGATTTCTGACATAAATGCTCAGGACGTGATTTACATGCTGCGCGTGTTCCTTGTGTGTGTGTGTGTGTGTGTGTGTGTGTGTGTGTGTGTGTGTGTGATTGTCGCACCTCACGTTTTGTTTGGAGGGCTTGGCCTGGGAGTGTGACCTTTCCACACAGTTAAGTTCCTAATCTTCAAAGAGTCGAGAAATATCATGAAAATTCTGACACTGATCAGTTATCACAGCTTGTCTCTTATTCTCCCCTGACTACCCCACTTGGCACTCCCTCCTCGCGTCTCAAATGGAATTAGTTAACCTCTTTCCCCGAATAACTTTCTCGAAGAAAACTTTTTATGGTAATATATCACTGAGGTGTAAGCTCACTATAGCTACTGTGATTTACTGGAGTGTTTTGGAATCTGTACTTGAAGGAGTTTAAACGTGGCTTTGATCCATTGGCAAAGAAGAAAACAAAGGCAATTAGCAAAGTTTGGATTCGATATGTAATGTACTTATCAATCAACTTTTCCTATCAAAACACCATTGCTGAAGAGTGTCCATTAGGCGGATGAAAACATTGGTGCACTTAGCCCATGTTTTCAATTTGTTCACCCATTTCTCAATAACAGTGGTGCAAATTGCCTGTGGATGTAACCCACGTTTTAACAATGACCTCCGGAAGCTTGCATGCGTTAATAACGAGGCAGTGTACCACTCCATCTTCCAGATATGCGACTGAGGCTGCTGTTGGTTTAGCCGCTACAATAAGCGGACTACAGGTAGACTTGCGTGACCTTCCAAACTCTTTCATAGCGGTAGCGAAGCAGAACGTGGAGCGCGGTCTCAGCGAACGCCGACTCTACTTCCATTAAACGCCGGGACGAGGAAACCATTCCCGAGGAGACGTTTAAAAAACAGAGACATTGACAAGAGTTTTAATGGTTGTGGTTGTTTGTGATGCCCCAGTCAATAATCCACTTGGCTTTATCTGAGCCTGCTGTACACAGGGCTCTGATTCATTGGCCCATTTGATGCACTAAACGCATTTCTAAACCACACGAAGCTGCACCAAAATCTCACTCAAGCAAGACTTCCGGACTCTTCCCAGGGCTAGCCCTGTAAATTACAATAACAGGTAACAGCTGTCAGCATATGTTTAATACACCCCTGAACAGCCATAACTGCTCGTCATCCCCTCGAAGTCCATAAACACAGGCATTCTGGCGCAGATGCAGAAACACACCGTAGGACAGGAATACTCTCTCTCTCTCTCTCTCTCTCTCTCTCTCTCTCTCTCTCTCTCTCTCTCTCTCTCTCTCTCTCTCTCTCTCTCTCTCTCTCTCTCTCTCTCTCTCTCTCTCTCTCGCACACACACACACAAACAATGAGTAAACAGTTGGCTTATTGACGTCAGTCTTTGCCACAGCGTTTGCAAATATTATGCTAAGAATACACAAATGTGTCTGAAATGAGTTTTTCTTTAGTCAGCTTTTAATTGGACGCTAAAGAGACTTAATTGAGCTCCCATGATGGTTGATATTTTCTGGACTAAAAGGTATTTGGAAATCTTCAGGTCCTTAGAAAAAAAACATAGATCTCGGAAACTTCTCCATCAGCAGCTTTTAACTTATAGTGGACCACTTAAAGTGGCATTTATCGTCTAAGCGGGCCACAGAGAACAACACAAACAAGCCTAAACTGGATCCATCAGACCGTGCTTGATCTTAGACACAGTAATAGACACACATAGTTCTGTAACACACATAGTCCATAGTGCTGTAACAAAATGCCTTGTCGACACACCAGGAGCTTTTCCACCCATTTGTTACAAGAAAAAAAGCAAAGAGACATCGGATATTGTGGTTTGGATGTACAGCCTGCTCACATTTCACAACAGCCCATTCAGGGTGGAAGCTAAGTGGGACTGAATGAGACAGAGGATCTCTGCCGCGTTCCCTGTGGCAGGGAGCTTTTAGATTCAGATCGAGATCCTTAACCTAACGTGAGCGCGCCAACTCAGCACTTTTTGTCTGGGAGTTGGAGCGGCCCCTACAGACAAAGGCATAACGCGGAGCTACAAATGCAGCAAAAAAAATATGTTGCCACCAGAGGCCATTTTCTTTTCGTCTTTCAAACTGGGTTTAAGAGAGTGAAATAATAAATGATTTGTGAAAGGCATTGGAGGGTGCTTTGTTTGATTGAAAAAAATTGACTACAGCAATCTTAGAGGATCTGCCTTTGGCACTAAACCATTTTATTTTTATGCTTTATATGTAAATAAAAAAATTCATATCGCTTGTATTAATGCTGCAGCGATGCCATGGCTTAATGTGAGAAAAGTACGATTTTAAGAGTTAAGACTTTGCAGCTAGGATTTCCATAGCCTGTACAAAGTACTGCTAGCGGGCGGGGTTTAAAGCAGACCAAAAAAAAACACAAGATATTTGAATGCCAGTCTTTTTCCTAGACAGAGAACTGCTAATGGAAAAAGCAAAACCTATCCTGTTTGGTTTGTTGAAGTGAAAAACAAATACTTTGAAGGCAGAACACAGGATGCAGGCTTCAAGAAGCGTAATGAAAAAGAGGTAGAAGTAAACGTACATATTGTTTTGAGGTATATAATAATACAAAAAAATGTATTTTAGTTCTACAGCGCTTTTCTGACACCCAAAGACACTTCAAAATTATAAACAGATATTATCTTAGAGCACTGTGTGTGTGTGTGTGTGTGTGTGTGTGTGTGTGTGTGCGTGCGTGCGTGCGTGCGTCTGTGTGTAAAAATCTCAAAAAGAATCCAATAAAAGTCTGCTCTTATTTGGTCAAAACGTGAAGGCACAGAGTAGCAATGCAAAAAAAAAAAGGTCAGCCTACTTCCTATTGCCCCATACTTTTTGAGAAAAGACACAACGGACGGTATAAACGCAAAGACAAGAACGACTACAATCCTATAAATAAGGCCTTGTTTACACCAAAGGCCAGCTATGCATTTACTCTCCAATGGGAACTCTATCACCACACGTCAGTGGATCAATTCCAACCCGAGGTGGCTCAGTGAACTGTGACATCTGCAGGGGATTCGTCTGAGCCGCGCCGTCCCCACAAAGGTCGGCGCACAAACAAAAGCCGGGCGGATGACGGCCAGCGTCTGAGACCTCCGCTCACAGCAGGAGTGTGCCGGGGAACAGGCCCTGTAAACAGCGCCCTGGCACTCCGGAAGGACTGACTTGGCCGGTCTGCCCATGGCCTCCGCGCCATCCATCATAAACCCCAGCACTGCATCACTGCTGACAGGATAGAGTGCATTTAGAAAGCCTGGAGGATGGAGACCCTGCACCTTCACACTGGGATCGGTAATCCACCTACACACACACACGCACGCACACGCACACGCGCGCACACACACACACACACACACACACGCACACACACACACACACACACACACACACACACACGACTGTCAGTGCTGCCTCTGACACGGCTCCGAGCGTAAGCGCTGGCTGAGTGTATCTCCTCCTCCGTTCCCTTCTGCAGTCCAGGGCAATTTTTTAAGCCCACTCATAATTCCTCCCACAGAAGCCCAGGTAATTGCCGGTGTTTCAGCGCCGCTGGTCAACACCGGCAACACCGCCGAGCCACTCGGAGGGAAAATGCCCGAGGCGCTGTGTACTGAGTGGCTGTGCCCCGGTGTAGCGACCGACTAGATGAAAAGGGGGAACAGCCCTGCTACTGCCTTCCTACCCGCCCCGGCCCTGTTCTCCTCTGCTGGGGGCGGTGTCGGAGAACAGATGCGGGTAGCGGCGGCGCTCCCAACGTGGCACCCTGGGGCACAGACCCGCACACGGGGCCGGACGTGTGGATACTGCATAGCCGGGCTCCGCAGTTTACGAAGACACAACAGGGGCTCGGGGATTCTGTGACGATCCCGATCCCGGCAGCAATTTCTGGGACGGCGCACTTCACAGCGTGACACTTGAGCGCGCCGGCTCCGAGCAAAATATTGAACAAGGAACTCCGACAGAAGCAAATTGAAGTAGGAAATAGATCAGATTGAAATAACACCTCCCATATGGAGTATTGGGCACGGCATGTGGTGGTCCAGATGACGCTGATGGGGATTAGTACATCCCACACTGCTGAGCTTTGTGGCTAGACTAAGTGTTACTAGAAGGGCTTCACAGGGCAGCCGTCTAGCCAGCATGTCTGCAGTGTTTGAAAGGGTTGAAACAAGTTGAGAGCACCACTGCCTTCACACAGTGTATTGTCTGTGTGTGCGTTTGTGTGTGAGTGTGTGGCCACGCAAGGATGTGTGTGTGTGTGTGTGTGCGTGCTTTTCAGCGGGCCTGGTCTTGATGGCACACAGCCGAGGGAAATTAGCTGAGCGTGGCCCACATTTCTCGACTCGAACGGCCGTCTGCTGGTTCACTCCACTCGACGTGACTCGGCGAGACCAAGCTGGACGGAGCTCTTGTGGAGTGTGACTCATCATTCCTTCTCGTAAAGACGCTTGGCAGCGTTATTCTTTGGAGGGCGGCACGTGACCCGGCATGGCTGCTTCCCAGACAGGCAGAGGAGGCGCGGCACATGGGAGGCTATACATCCTCTGGGCAATCGGGAATATTTTTCATAGAATCGGACGAAGCATCGTCTTGGAAACTGGTCTTTAAACTCTTAAGCCCGGCAAACATTGACAACATCGATCCAACATCAGCGGCGATGCTGGCCATTGGAGAGGAAGGTAGTTCGGTGTGAATCCCTGCAAGTCTATACATTTTGAACGGACATTTCTAAATGTCCTGAAAAGAAGAAAACAATTTTTTTTTCCGAAGGGCAGTACATCCACAATGCTTGGCGGCTAAATTGGATTGAAATAAGGCTCTTCCCGAGTAGGTTATTTATAAATCTGCAACAGTTGGCTAGACAGGAGTTGGTGCAGCCGCTCCTGACAGCAGGCACTAGTACCTGGAACCATACGGCTAATGTGCTGTAGTCTCAGCGCAGACAGCGGGAGGAACTGCAAACACTAATAATCGTCAGGCTTTGGGCGTTCTGCTGGGAGAGGTGACCAGCCCCAAGACCCCTGTTTGATTTAGGCAAATGTTATGGCCAGTTTAAATATCACACATCATTTGTATTCCACATCCTTGTCCCCCCACCCCCCTAAAAAAGAAGGAGGGCTGGAAAGGGCGTGGGGAAGACAGCTGGGAATTTGCTCGGGCGGCTCTGGTGCTTGACGCTTGCCGAATCAATGAGACAAATTTAAGGAGGCCTGAATGTCAGGGTTTACATCTACAAGATTGAGGACCCAAATCTGGTCACTGGCGGCTGCTCTTAGGGAAGATTTCATCTAAAAAGGTCAGCCTCAACACAGTCCCTTGTGCTGAATAAATAAGAGTCTCCGTCCGTGTGCCGGCCTGGCTTCTGCTATCCTTTGCATTGCATTGACTTAAATAGTTTCCCAATCATGTAACTTTTAGTTCAAATAAAACAGACCATTTGGGAGAAGATGCTCCTGGATTCTTACAAAGTCATATGTATAGTGGTGGGCTTTAATGAAATGCTATTAATAATTCATCATCTAGAATCTAAAGTAACACGCAGGTCTGTGATATTAATTGGTCACTCTATGAATTGTGCGTACTGTTGACGTTTATGATATTCCCCCTTTCACCTTTCATCTGTAAACGTCCATTTATGACTTTCTTTATTGGCCAACCAACTCAACCCAAACGCAGCGTCTTTTGGTCTGCTTACTAATCTGGCTGTTCTAGCACAGAGCCGGTGAGCCTGACACCTTAGGGGGAAGTGAGAAGTGCCGCTGCGCGGGAGTTCTCGTCGGGGATTTGTGCTGCAGTGGAATGGCGGGCGTGCGGCTCCACGCCGAGACAGTCGTCTTCATGGATGGGTGCTGGCTGGGACGGCGCTCTCCACGGAACACCAGGTGGCTGTGCCGCAGGAGGCTCCTGGCGGGGGCGGGGGGATGGGGGGGGGAGGGGGTTGCTGCGAGACTGGAGGGGAGGAGGTGGTTATGTAGCTGGCACAGGAGCCGGCATTTCTCAAACCGACCCCGGTTCAGGATCTGAGGAGCGGCGTGCTGTCAAAGCAGGCCTGTGGCGCATGGGCCAAAATCCAAGTCTGCAAGGGACAAGAGGACACTGCATCATGTGTGACGATGGGTCTTACAGCTTTATGAAGCCCCTGTGATGTTGTCTAGTCTGTGCTGTAGCACTTAAAAACAAGCATTTACTCTCTGGGATATCTCTGTGTAGCCCCCTACTTGGGAAATCATGACACGTTGGCCTACATGATTACATTGTATCAATCCGAAAGTCTAAGCGAAGAATAGTTGTATGGTTTATGGTCGATTTTGTATGCTGGAACAGACCCTTGCCTTGACCAGAAAAAAATTGGAAAACGCTATTGTCTTTTCCTGAAGCAAGCCTGTCTGCAAAGTATTGGCGGCAGCCGTGGCAATCCCTTAATACTCAAAGCACGTCAAATAACCGACAGACACTGACGCAAAGAGGCAACCACTCGACATCTTTCCCATTCCCTGAGGTTCTAGACAGGAGGGGAAATTGCTCTGGTAAATGAGATGGGGTTAGGCCTGACAATGGGTGGGACATGCCTGTCGAGTGGAATGCTCTTAAAACAGGGTCGCAACGGACATGGTCAGTGACAAGCCTGAAGGAGGTGGGACTTAGCCAAGCCAATTAGGAGGCAGACCCGGCAGTAACCGATCACAGGGAATTGGATGCGCCAGTCACCGCAACGGCACCTTGATTGGCACTGCGCGACAATGGTACCCTAAATCTCTGCCCAGCAGCCCACAGGAAACGGAGGTACATATTGGGGGGGGGGGGGGGGGGGGGGTGACAGCCTGGCATTCCCTCAGCAACTTAAATATTTTTTTTCATCAAAACATGGTCCTATGTTCCCTCGGCCCTATGATCCCTCAGCCCTATGTTCCCTCTGCCCTATGTTCCCTTAGCCCTATGTTCCCTTGGGCCTATGTTCCCTCTGCCCTATGTTCCCTTAGCCCTATGTTCCCTCGGGCCTATGTTCCCTCAGCCCTATGTTCCCTCTGCCCTATGTTCCCTCTGCCCTATGTTCCCTTAGCCCTATGTTCCATTGGGCCTATGTTCCCTCAGCACCTTTTTTTTCTCATCCAAACTAGGCCCTATATTCCCCCATGAACTTTTTCCGTGGGAGGGGGGATTTTATATAGTTTACGTTGCTTCATTAATCTGAAGTCAGCTAGAACTTATGCTTAATACACTATATTTGTCTTTTGTTCTAACAAAATGGTTAAAGTAAGGCTAGTAAGCCATGTAAAAGAAAATAATTGTGATAACCAAAAACATTTATTTATTTATTATTATAATTATGTACTTTTAGATATGTATATAATTCTGGAGGGTATTATTCATTCACGCTTGAGTGGCGTACAATTGGTAAAAGTGAAATATTGAAGCGAGATAGCTTATGGTTTTGTGTTTTGAAAAGATAATTATTGTCAAACACTATCATCACTGATGCTCCTCGTTCTTGAATAAAGACAATTCCCTGAAACCAAACCAATGATCAGTATGATTTTCTGCAGCAACAGTACAAGGGCACATATGCAAAACATAAAATACGACAATATCTGTAGAATTTTCTGAATGAGAACGGTTGCTTATGACAGCAGTTCACATTTACGAAAGGGAACATAGGGCTGAGGGAACATAGGACTGAGGGAACATAGGGCTGAGGGAACATAGGACTGAGGGAACATAGGACTGAGGGAACATAGGGCTGAGGGAACATAGGGTTGAGGGGACATAGGGCTGAGCCAACATAGGCCTGAGGAAACATAGGGCTGAGGGGACATAGGACTGAGGGAACATAGGCCTGAGGGGACATAGGGCTGATGAAACATAGGGCTGAGGGAACATAGGACTGAGGGGACATGGGACTGAGGGAACATAGGGCTGAGGGAACATAGGACTGAGGGAACATAGGACTGAGGGAACATAGGGCTGAGGGAACATAGGGTTGAGGGGACATAGGGCTGAGCCAACATAGGCCTGAGGAAACATAGGGCTGAGGGGACATAGGACTGAGGGAACATAGGCCTGAGGGGACATAGGGCTGATGAAACATAGGGCTGAGGGATCATAGGACTGAGGGAACATAGGCCTGAGGGGATATAGGGCTGAGGGGACATAGGCCTGAGGAAACATAGGACTGAGGGAACATAGGGCTGAGGGAACATAGGGTTGAGGGGACATAGGGCTGAGCCAACATAGGCCTGAGGAAACATAGGGCTGAGGGGACATAGGACTGAGGGAACATAGGCCTGAGGGGACATAGGGCTGATGAAACATAGGGCTGAGGGATCATAGGACTGAGGGAACATAGGCCTGAGGGGATATAGGGCTGAGGGGACATAGGCCTGAGGAAACAGGGCTGAGGAAACATAGGACTGAGGAAACGTAGGGCTGAGGGAACAAAGGGCTGAGGAAACATAGGGCTGAGGAAACATAGGGACGAGGGAACATAGGGTAAGGGAACACAGGGTTGAGGGAAATAGGGCTGAGGGGACATAGAAACGCTCTCCATCTGGGAACCTGCTTGTGATTGGGAGAGTATGATCTCTGTTTTGTTGAGGTTAGGTTTAGGTTATCGTCATTACTTCTTAGTTGTTATTTTGTGGAAATTGACTTAGCCAGAGCATTTTTAAGTCAATAGGTAACAGTCAGGGAGGGATCATTCAAAACTGCAGGCGAAGCAAAACAAATATAGAAAACATCAATGTCAGATCATAAAATGTCTTAAATGAAATGCTGCCGACACAAACAACTGCTCCATCAGCAATGTTTTCCGAGTGCTATACCTGCATAGTTGTTGACATAACCAAAATATTGCAAAATAATAAACTCAATGTAGTAGTTTGAAAATGTGGCTTGCATGTAGTATGGCCAAAGAAACACAATTATCCGCCCTAAATGACTCCGTTACGATAATGGAACGGCCGAGGCAAATTCTCAATCCTCTAACTCCAACTTCTATATCAGCTGCTCCTCAAGCAATTTAGATTAGCAGAGCTCCAAACCTACTGGGAAAGCATGGAGTAGATAAATAATCCACTACTGTCGCAGAAGAAGAGGTTCAAATCAAGGATGTCAGTGGTTCTTGACATGTTTTATTTGCGCCATAAAAGAAGCAATATCAGACAAACACATATTTTGTTTTCTTATAATAAACACAGCAATTGACCAAACGACAATGGTAAATTGGATGGAAATCTTGAGAGATGCCTTTTAGGAAATTAGGCGACAGACGTTTGAATCCATCCACACGCCAGCGTTTATATGTAGCCATGTGTGCACAGTGAACCAAATGTCAGGAAACAATACTATTGTTTACTAAATGGATCGAGCAGTGAGTCAAACACAGAAAGGCGATGAATCACTTCTCATCCCTCTGAAATGTAAAAGACCGCCAATACAGCCAGGCACGTCTCCGCTGCATGCGGTTGATTGATTCCAGGACTTTTTAAATGAGGTGGAACAGGGGTGGGGTGCGGTGGGGGTTGGTGGGGGGCGGGGGGCGTTGAAAATTGGCTACGGAAAACATTGGCCATGGTTTTCAGGCTCTTGTGCAGTTGCCTGCGTCGTAATACAGCGTAATAAACGTGGTACAGTGATTCAGCATCGCAAGTCATGCAGCTATTGACAGCGCTCTGATCCAATGGCGGGGGCGGGGGCGGGGGGCCAATGCCACCCCGTGCCACCCCTTTAGACACGCCCCTGTGCCCCTGTCATTAGGCACGCTGAAACGAGCATGGGTACGTCAGCGAGCAAACTTTGAAACGGTAGTCGGCCCATGCAGCAGATAATCAAGCCGCCACAGGACTACCTCCCTTCGTTTCCACGCACGCCGAAGGGGGGAGCTGCCTTGGGGGAGTTTGGCAGCCTTACTCAGCAGACGGAGGGAGGGAGACATTGACTTGGTCTGTAGAGAGCCTCCTAATCATCCACTGGGATGAGAGCTACAGCTCCCTAGGCGCTGGGGAAGTCAGGGCCAGTTGACAGAGGGAAGCTCGCACGTCTCGTGAAAACAGCGCTGGCGCAGCCGCGGCAAGTTGCACTGAACGGGCGGAGACCGCTTAACATTTCTGCCTGTGGCGCTAGTTGGTACAGTGAGATATCACAAAAAGACATAGATAAAAGGCAATATTATCATGTGATTATATCTAGGGAACATGTAGCCTGAATGCAGCCGCCAGAGAGCACTGCCTCATCTGAGCCACGATAAAAAAAATGGTATTCTTCCTTTTTTTTTTTTTTTTCAAAGCAAGAAATTAAAACGTTCCGAGCCCAGTGTCTTCAAAAGGGAATGTGCCCCTGTGGCTGTGATATGTGGAGAGCCCTAATAGCCTTTATTGGCAGATAAGACAAAGAGAGCCAAGAGGGAGCCAAATAAAAAATGAGAGAGAAAGAGAGAGGGAGGGAAAGAGAGGGAGAGAGAGAGAGAGAGAGAGAGAGAGAGAGAGAGAGAGAGAGAGAGAGAGAGAGAGAGAGAGAGAGAGAGAGAGAGATCCCATGGGTTAGGGCTGAACTTCCAGGAGGTTCATTAATTATCTGACTACTGCATTGGTTGAAATGCAGAGTAGACACAGTACGTGGAGCAGCACTACACAATCTTAGTATTCACAGTAGTCTGAGGAGGTCTAATATTCCTTTTTAAAAGCAGTTTTAGAATATCAATATAGGTATTGGAAGTGGTCTAAACCGCACATCGGACATTAAGTCAACCATAGTCATAAACCGATGTTTTAGTAAACATAGGGAAACTGTAAATCTTGTGACTAAATTAACATGAATCTTACATTTGACGATGAAACACTGTTCAAACTGAACTCCTAGGCATACGCATAATTTGCCTCCCCGCGAGTGGGGATTGTTGTATTTGGGCAATCTTGGTTCTCCCTAACCCTAACCCTAACCCTAACCCTACTCTAACCCTAACCCTCTAACCAAGGGGGGATTGTTGTATTTGGGCAATCTTGGTTCTCCCCGGCATGGCGGGAGAGGAGAGAGACGGAGACGGGTGCTGTGGGATGGAGGCTCTTAGCGATAAGCCCACTCACTGATAGAGAGAATGCTAAACAGATGAGTCACCCCCCTCCTCTCCATTCAGGTTAAAACAACATGTTTCAGTAGAGGCCATTACACTCGCAGATGACAATACACTTTAAGTACACTTAGGGTGCTTAACAAAAACAACAAGCAATCACTGAATCACCACGGGGCTTTGTTCCATATCGGTTCCAGGTTCTTTGGTGGCCTTACTCCTCGGGTAGAACTATATTGTGGTGGGAAGAGGTTCTAACTCGCTCTACAATAATTAAAATGGCATTTTTACATTGTACTAGTTTGAGTTACGAAATGTGAATAGCCTAGACAGAAAAGCACGAACGGGTCCGAGTAGGTCAATACTGGTGTGAACTGGCCAATAAACTATTCAGCCTATGTCATGGCACCACTGGTGTGGTGTGATCGTGCATACATTAGCTGTTGCACCTAAGACGGCTAGGCCCATGAATACAGATATGCCGTCTGTGGGTCTGCTCTTGCTGCAATAGCCGAGAAGCTTGACAAGCCTGCCAGAGACATAGGCTGAGTGCTTTTAATTCAAAGAGGAGCCGTTGGTAGAGACCGGAGTCTCTCGTGAAGCCATTATTTCATATCCTGCAGTTTCAGAAGCGTAATGAATCTCGGGGGAGAGCACAGTAATAAGAAGTGTCTTCCTCCCAACACAAAGCAAGGGAGACAGGAAAGGCTCCTCTAATAAAATGCCTTGTTACCATTGCCTTGCCGTGAATCGATCCCACACTGAGTGAGTGTGGACCACTCGGGTACGTCCCACCATCCCTGCACTAGACACAGATGTAAAGGTAAAGAATGTTGTAATTCCAAACCTTCCGATATATACTTACTATGTGTCCGATCTATCGTGAAAATGGAATAAGAGTCCATTTGCGCCAAGGAGGGGATGGGCTTGACCATGCATGGACTTAAATGACCCCAAACATAATCGACTCCGCTCTTGACTAGGAAGTTTCAGGCTTACAACATGGAGGTATGTCAACCATACTGGGTGACGCTAATTTAGCACGCTAAACTTCAAAATAAATGTCACCGGTCAGTAAAAACAAAGAAACAGTCTTTTGAGAATTTAGAAAGTAAACACAAATGAAAGTCGCTTTATCATCAAGTGTTTTGTATAGGTTTCCCAAATCTCATTAAGGCAATGTAACATTCAACTGATAACCGTTGAGTTTAGTCTGGCACTTACATGCGGTGGCAAATAAAGGCCCTACCAAACATTTCCAAGGTTACTGCTTCCATCAAAGCTTTGTTTTGATTAGGAAAATCTGAAAAGGATTCTGTTGCCCTCCGCTTTGACACACTGTAATGTCAATGGAGAGTCTGCCGAGATAATAATTCATTCCAACTAACATCTTGATAATTTATCGTGAAAATGTGCAGTGGAGGACGGTGTGACGCTGTGTTTGATCTCTTGTCTAACTTGTTGTACAATATGATATGGCCTTAAATGGCACATGTCGCAGGTATGAAATAGTCTCCAGTATGGTCGCCTGATTTCCTCTTCATGCCCAGGGCTAGTTGGAGCTTGCAATTTTTGGGGTGCAATTATATTTACCAAAGACATATTATTTTGAAACCCATGCCCATCTGGATGCCTTCAGATATGTTTGACGAATAGACGTGTCATGTTATAAATGTTCTATGATATTGGCGGGATTCATTTTCTCTGGCCATGCCTAAATCTGCAGTGGAATTTAGGCAAACGTTCTCCGTGTGTAGAGGGCCATTGCATCTTGAGAGCTGGTTAGATGAGCTGTGCACCGGCGCTAAATCTCGAGTAATGCCATTCTTGATAATGCCGAAGGAGCTGTGGCTCACACTGGAGCGCCATGGCAACAGACTGGTCCACACAGTGGCAAGGGACTAGACTACAAATCAGTGCACGCTGACGGATTGAAGAATCGGTTTCATCGCACAGCACAATGGCCACATGCCGATTTGAAAACACTTCACGCCACACACAAAAGAGTTCTGAATGCCCGCTTGGGCTTTAGGATGCTCGTCCGTGCCGTTGCATTTCCCCACCACAGGTGACTGGCTTTTAAATGAGAAATATTGACAGGATGTCATCTACTGTATTAATTTATAAATTGCATGTCTCACAGTTCATAGTGTAATCATTTAAATTGAGCTTTGATTAGGAAGTATCAGACCGCGTTTAACTAATTTCCGGATGTTCAATTCTTTTCAACGTTTTCAAGGATTCTGTCTCTATCAGACCTCTTGATGCTATTCACAAGACAGCGAGTCCCACTTAATCTGAATTAGGCCTCCATTACCGTTTAATGAACATACAAAAACACAATTGCAGAGCCAGTAGTGGTCTGTATAGGCCACAACCGATTACTTCAGTGGCGTAGTAGTGCAGGTGTGACCTCGTGCTCAAGCCACACACTACAGTGTCCCGCTCCATCTAACAGCTTCGCGCCTGTCACTCCAGCATGCCCTATGCTTTACAGACGGAATGCCGTTTAAAAGCATATACGCACGATAAGACCTCCGTGGTAGACATAAATACAGCAACACTGAACTAGGTAGTCTAGAGTTTATCAGCCACAGACGGATCCCTCAAAGCACTTTCAGCTGATACTACTTAAATACAAGTGACTATGGCATACGCACAGACCACAAGGTACAAGATTATTACGCTTCAAAAACAAAAAAAACTTTCTTGTATGGAAGATATGGGTTGGGTTAAGTTAAGCTAACCAAATTAACCGAGTTGTTGGATAACAAAGTATTTGTTATTTGAAATGAGATAAACTAGGACTCGGGCGACGTAGAAAGCCTCGGCATAACACAGTGTACCCTGAGCAAACCAGATTCACTTGCAGAACGGTTTGATGAAAGTTGTGGAGCTAGTGAAAAGCTTGGAGGCACACACCACTCTGTCTGTAATTAATTTAATTAAGAACATAAAACAGGCCTTCGAGCTGTCTCACATTGGGAAGAAAAGATCAATAGACAAACAATTCACTACACTCGGAGAGTGTGCGATAAGTTGAGTTTCGTTAACGAGGGAGCGTTGAAAAATTGTGAGGTTCATTTGACGCAGATGGACATCGTGGCCATTTTGTAATACCGGGGCAAAGGCCCTCTTTACCTCCTCAAATGTATCCACAGTGTGGCTCTGATCAGTTTACACAAGGGCGATGTTACCTGATCGTTACACAAGTCCATGATCACATAAATCTGTGTCAGATTCTCCACGCACCCTGTTGTCTACAACACGGTTGTCCCGACAGACAAAGCTCTGATTCATATTCATGAGATCCCAACCAAGCTAACAACATCATACAGTTCTGTTCAAACGAGTAAGATAACTGAATCCCTAGGAGCAGCGCACGCAGTTTGACGGGAAGATGTATATGGAAAGTCGTTTCCCTTATTAGATATGGATGAATATCTTTCCTGCTAACTCTCCTGTTCTGTAGAGTATTTCCCAACCCAACGCCTGGTATTCTGTCATTGCAATACTCTTTATGCAATGTATCTATACATTGTAGGACTTCTTTTCCTTTAATACACACCCCAGGTTAACCTTCGCCATAAATAGGGCAAGTACAGTAGGATCGCTGCCAATTAGCTTCAAATAAACAACTTGAACAGACCAAACATAACACTGCCCTGGAATGTAAATTACTTTAGAGCGGCAGCTTCGTTTTATGACTATGCAAGACGGACCACAATCAAGGCACTGGCAAGTGAAATGACTTGGGCTAAACCTGTGAGTGGCGGTGCAGTGAGGTAAGGTCTTAAGGAGCTAAGTACTTGCAAATCTGATGAGCTGCACAAATAAGCTATTAGGTTCTGGGGCCCAAAGAAAAAAAAAAAATGGAACGGAATTCATAACCATTCTGAACATGTACTGTCGGAGGTAGAATCGATTTCCAGCGCGACATATTCATTTGTGCACCCTTGTTTTGTTGCTGTAGTTTAATAGGAAAATGCACTCGTGTGCAAATGGAGGGTGCCCAATCTTCCCTTTCCCGCTGTGTCTGAGCAAGAGCAGGGACAAGATGCATGTTAATAAAAACGAAACAAATATTGTATTTGCTCACGGTGATAAGTTGCCTCTCAAACACTACTGGATATTAGGAGGCGACGGTGTGTCTTTTGATTTGCAATTTCACATGCTGAATGACGCCTTGTCGATAGCAGATTGACCAAAACACGTTGTGTCAATCAATCTAGGAATGGCAGCAGCTATGTTTCACCCTCCTGGCACCTGCTGTCATCTCTGAGATAAGATGAAAGCCAATTCTCATCTTAAAAGCTGACTCTCAGCAAAGTGAGGCAATGAATGCTGATTTTAGGTGAGGGGGGAAAAAAGTGATGACCAGAGCCCACAGGGACTTGTCATGGCCTTTTCAAGACTGAAGACAGAGGCACTACACCCATACCATCTGATTATGATAATCAACCCCTTTTTCGCTGGATGGCGTGCCCATCGTTGGGCGAGAAACTACGCAATGTAAGCCACTCATGGTATTTATCAGGCCAATGTCATGCTAATATTGACTAAGGTCTTTCATTTGTAAGGTCAGCACACACTTAGTGTTAGGGTAAGGGTCGGAGTTAGGGTTAAACCAACCACAAGCAGTGAGCAATACAGGGACAGTTCATGTTAGCAATATAAATGTGCATGAAAGGTCTTGTTTCATGAAGACACAGTAAAACTGTACAAGCAACTGGTTTAAATTGTTTGAAATCCATGGGTTATGTGATATATCTGATATTGTCTCAAACAGTTGAAAGTCCTTACAGTTGTACATTCATCTTGAAAATACACCACATTTACGCAGGTCCCAGAACTACATTGGTAGAATAGCCGGCAAGGGGCCTTAATTAGAGTATTTCAATTGCAGATGTTCCCAGACTCGATTAAAAGTGTCTTACTATTTTTAAAGCGTTTTATGTCTGAATAGTTATATCAGTAAGAAAGTCCAACATCCATTGTGGAGAATACTAGATTACATGTAGTTCATACCAATACTATAGCCAACAACCTCAACATCTTAGGTTATCCAGTGGCAACAAAAAACATCATCTTGTTTACTAAATTGTTAAAAATGTCTCTTCCAGGGCTGACAGATTCTAGGAAACTCTGTGTTAATATCCAGCTGACAAGACGTTGAATAGGACATTTTGTAGTGTTGCAGTATGCCTTAAAGAAATCCCATTCAATGTGTTTTGTTGTATTTGTTCGATGCCAGAGGCAAATTGTAGTAAATAAGATTAAAAAGTCATCTGTTTTAATGACAGCGCAAATGTTGTTTTTCTGCTTACAACAACAGTATCACTTGCATGTTTTTCGAGCATCATCCTGCCATGCACTTAATCAAATTCTTCCCTCATTAACTCAAGGTCAAAGCTCATCATTCCCACAATCCTTTGCATTGGAAATCTTCCATTGTTGCCCCATAGGTCAATTTCAACAACTTAAAAAAAAATTCAGTGGTATTCCTCCAAACTTAAAACGTGTCAAGACTGAATAAAAATTAAAACAATACTTTTAATTAGCTTCCTCCGCTACAGTTTTTAAAACATCTATTATTGTCCTGTTAATTTCCCCCTTGGAATTGGTAATGAACTAACCCTAACTGTGGCCTTATGTCACACAGTTGGTTGATTGAGATGAAGCAGGTTGAGATGCAGTGCTGAACAGGATGGATGCTGGATCGCTGTGGAGCCAAAGCTCTCTCCTTTCCCCTGACAAAACCCTGTTCCGGCCCAGTGAGTGCATAATGCAATATGCTGTGGACTGGTGCTTTATCCACTTCATCAACACACCATAGCTCAATGCTATCGCAATGGAATTAGATATTAATCAAATCCTTTCCTTTATTGTACCAGAACGCAACAAGGACATTGTATCAGTGTGTGCGTGTGTGTGTGTACTAGTGCATCGTGCCACTCCCAGTCACGGATTGTGTATCTTACCAAATTCAGCTGATACCTGTTTGTACATTTGAGTATCTATAGTAGCAGCTCTTTTGACTTTCAAATGTTTTCAATCAAGCATAACGACAGGTAACCCATGAATTACTTGTTTTTCAAAGTCAGGTCGTCACTTGGCAACAAATGGTAAAAGAAGACATTACCGCTTAGCAAAATATGACGCAAGAATTCAAATTAAATAATCCTGCAGAAAATAAAGAAAGAAAGAGTAAACATCTGTTCATCTAGAAAAGAAGGGAGTCTATGCATATCTAGAATGACACAGTGCTGTTCTAGTAAGCCCTCACCTTGCTTTAGTGCTCTGGCAGGTGTGTGATGTTTGTAAAATCACAGCGAAGGGCAATCCAATAAGTATAGCTTTGCCAAGTGCTGTTTAATCATTGAATCGCTCTGATATAATAATGGCCATGAAGTGACCTGGCCCTTCTGAATCCACCTGAGACTAAAGGTGTTGTTTCAAGACAACCCTTGCTATGTACAGTGTCTCCAATACATACAGAGGTTTTAACATCAGCTACAGAATGACTGGGCCATGAAATGCTCAAGTAATACACCTAAATGTGCCTGAAAGAAGGTGAAACCTGGCATTAAAAAAATCCAATAAGCAAACTGTTTGTTTGTTACAGGAACTGAACTGCCGTTTGAGAAAGACAATGCTTCTATGTCTAGAGACTAATGCTTTGTAAGTTAAACCAGAAAGACTCGATGCTTAGGTCTGTTTCTAGTGGTAGCATAGTACAGTATGGGCAGCATGCTGTAAATCAGATTGTCACCCTTATCTTTAGTTGCGAGTGCGACTGGTAGCGACGCGACATCGAGGTAGACATGTTGCTGGGCTTTTATGAATCCTCCCCACAGGGATTGCGCGCTGATGCCACATGGACTAAGAGAAAGCCTTCATCTGAACTTGTCGCACAGCTTTCCGGAGGGGAGAAAACAAAACGGGAACGCTAACGCTTCTGCATGTTAAATGTGCGGCAGCCTTGGGATTAAATGAAAGTTACTGCACTGGCCCTGCATACGATGACATTTTGGTATTCAAAAAAATCGTCCCAAAACTATTCTCAATTTCTATTCTCAATTTCTGTTTAGAATAGCCACAGGACTAGTTTTGCCAGCTTTCAGTTACACCGAGAGCTTTGTTTAGTAGGCCCCATGGCATTTCAATGGATGATTTGCGTAATCAGATTATGTGGGAGATAATTTATGAAATCATTGCTTGCGAGATAAAAAGAACCAAATATGAAGACTGGGTTCAAAAGACGAAATGTATCCAAATCCGGAGAGAAAAGGTGAATGTCTACTGGACTCATTATGCCAAGGATTCCTCTTCTATACCCGTGCCAGATATTTTGATTAAATGTGCGTAACGTGTGACAAATTTCCCACTGATTACTAAAAGTCCGTGTATCATGTGTTTGCAGTGCGAGCATCACATCAACTAATATGCACTAGTCTTTGGTATTGGGTATAAAGTGCTCCAGTTAAAATGGGTTAGAATACCTAGAAATAAAAAAGACACATTAAAATGTCTTTTGATAAGTTTGTTGGTGTCTTCATCTAGCCAATACCATCTGATTGACAATAGTGGTCTTCTCGAGATAGACTGAGGATAGCACTGCCAAACCCCTGTGGTGCCACAACAACTGATGACACCTATTCTTCAAAACAAAATGGTTTTCAGAGTAAAAAAAGAAAAAAACACTTTCAATAGCTACAGCAATAAAAGTGACCGCCTGTCTTTAGATTCTTCTGTGTAATCTTTACACTGAATCGTAAGTGTGTCTGCTACTGTACATTCTCACACATGCAGTAGGCCTGCGCGTGGGTTCAGGTGCATCACAGCATGTTCCAGCATGTTCCAACACCCAGTACAGTATTTCCAGCACAGCAATCAGGTGAGCGTCCGTATTTTAAGCAGTCAAGCTTTGGTTACATTCAACCACATAACAACTGTGACAATCAATTTCCATGCTCAGCAGTAGCCTTATGTGAGCGCAGGGAGCACTTAGGGCTAGAATAGACTCCCCATAATTTACTTTGGTTTGCCCTAAGAAATGTAATATTCCCACCATAAGGTATTTGATACCCAAACAACATTACTGTAATCGCTGTTCTTGAGCACTGAAATGGCAGATGTTTGATCTAAGAGTGTGAAAACACAGCACAATGCGAACAGACGGTAAACTTACTGTGGTGAAGTTCACTGGAAAGCATTCCTCCCCTCGGAACGTACACTGGAGGAGCATCTCACCGATGTCATGGCCCGTACGGTTGAAGAAGTCGGTCATGTTGAACTGCTTGGGCTTGAAGTTTTGGAAGTTGG
The DNA here is from genome assembly GCA_017639675.1 of Aplochiton taeniatus. Classification (NCBI taxonomy): domain Eukaryota; kingdom Metazoa; phylum Chordata; class Actinopteri; order Galaxiiformes; family Galaxiidae; genus Aplochiton; species Aplochiton taeniatus. Next base: position 12,496,360 of record CM030189.1, read on the forward strand.
ATTTATCCTTGAGGGCAGCCAGGACCTCGGGCTCCGCCAGGTGTGGGTTGGCGATTTGGTGGTTGGGGTTGAGGAGGGCCAGCAGTTCTCCCACGTGATAGAGGTCGTTCCTGGTGATCTTGGAGAAGCGGAACTCGTTCAGGTTGCAGAAAGTCACAGAGGGGAAGGTGAGGTTGGGCGCCGCCACCTCGTCCAGCTTGGTGACATGAGGGTACTCAAAGTAGTAGGTCACCCGGTCCATGCACACCAGCATCAGTAGGCCCAGAGAACCCAGGAAAGACAGTGTCCAGAGGAACCGGCGGAAGGTCATGTGCCCGTAGGCAAAGATGTGACTCATGCCGTGCAGGGTGGACATGTTGGCGAAGGCTTGCAGGTTGGAGGGCCTGATGCTCTCAATGCTTTCCTCAGAGTCCCCCTTCATGGCTGCGAGGGAGAGTAATCGCTGCCTCCTCAACGAGAACTTCAGGTTACAAGACTTTGCTTAGCAACAGAGTAGCGGAAAAACCAAGAGAGAGCTTGGCACAGCTGCAGCTATATTCCTTCAATGATCGGCGACCATCAAAATCAACGGCAATCCTAAAATGGTTGTCAGTCTCTGTGACAATTTCTCTTTCATCACAATTCACCTTTCAGTGGGCGTCAGGCTCCTGGTGTAGTCTTCGGTCCCCCTTTCTTTCCCAGGCTCCCCTTCTATTATCTCCCAGGCTCGCTCTATTCTCTCTCTCTCTCTCTCTCTCTCTCTCTCTCTCTCTCTCTCTCTCTCTCTCTCTCCCTTTCTCTCTCTCTCTCACATACACACGCTCCTGCTCAGCTGTCTTTTGTAGCAGAACCAAAGACAATGACAGCTCCAGAAACACCCACTCCCACCAAAAGGCAAAGCCGCCCGAATCCTGAGTAGTGTGAAGAGGACAATGAAGAGAGCAAACAGGGGGGGAAATAGCGGACGTGAAGAGGGGAGAGGGGCGCGCGCTGAGAATTGCTGATGAAAGGGGGCTAACGTTAGGAGAGCGGGGCTAAGCCACGGTTGTCAATGGGACCCTTCCTCCTCCAATCGGAGAGAATGCCACGACATCGCTCCGTTAACGGCATGCAATGGATTTGTGAATGGAGAGAAGAAAAGGGAGAGATGGCTCACTGGTCCTTGCCGGCCACCACCTCTTCTTCTGTCAAGTCTCTGGCTGTCCTCTTCCGAAACGAAAATGAGGGAGTGGGGGTGTGGAGGGTAAGGGGAGGGTCAAAGACCTCCCACCGACCCACCTCGGTGCTTGACAACAGGCTCCTGCGTCTTCCAACGGGATCCTATTCCTTGTTCGCGCTGATCCACAATTAGCGGGAAAGCCCACCTCTTGATGCTTTGCAGCCCACCCCCCAGCCAGCCAAGCCCCTAAAGTCGTTTGCAGATCTTCAGCATTAGCTCTGTTTTCCACTGAAAATGTGTGTCCTGCCGTCTAGCTGGCTTCCTCTCCCTCCCACTACTCAGTCTCTCTCTCTCTCTCTCTCTCCCTCTCTCTCTCTCTCTCCCTCGCTCTTTCCCTTGCTCTTTAGTAGTCAGGAATCATCCCACTGCTGAATGGCCGCCTTGCCTGTGTGTCTGTGCTCACAGGGGGAGTCTCCCACTCCGGTCAGCCACTTGACTGGGTTAGTTGTTTTTTTTTGCCTATCTGTATGCACGGCTACAACAGGTTGCAGGTTTACTCCATTGTTTTCTTAAGAGTTCTATACACACACAGTACATGCATGCATGCTTTGATATTAAAGTCAGTGTTTTCGAAGGAAATTGTGTGTTGCCGAGGAAGTATACTTGAGGAATGAATGAATGAATGCTCTAGGAAAGATGGAAACGATAGATAATTTAGCCTGGGCCCAGGTCTTGGACAATTCAAACACAGACAGATGGTCTGAACGGCATGGATATCAATAGGAATAGAGGATTCCTTTGTCTGAAAGCTCCTTTACATAGCGTAATAAACAAATGCCTTGGCACATCTGATTTAGCTTCTGCCTTCTCTTATTATTGTACTATATACTTGGCATAGATAGTGATACACAAAATGGCATCTTGCTTTGACCTGGGACTCTTTTCCCTCAAAACACTGATGACATGGGAAATCATCCCAAACGCCAGTAAAACAAATTATTGAGGAACTTTGGAAAGTGTTTGTTTTTTATTGCTCTTCGGCAAAAAAAAAAAAAGAAATCTTATGCAATAGTAATACACTGTATATTGCTTTTGCGGTTTGTGAATATAACAAATCCTATTTTGATGTCTTTAAAGGGCTTCTCCCCATGGCCGTCCCCCAAGGTGCTTTTGTTGAATCTTTCCCCATATTGGACTCTAATCTGAGTTATTTCGATGGAGTTCAAAAATAAAATAAATTTGAAAAACACTTTTTGTTAGAAATGCAACGTGGTGCCTGGACTGCTGGCCCCGCCCAGCTTTTTTCCTAATAAGGCAGTGTTCAGCCCCCGAAAAATCCTAAATTCATTCAAACTTCTCTATTCTCATGCTAGTGCACAAAATTGCATGTTATCCTTGTAAATATAATGTGACAGTATAATGTATTATGCTGTTTACGTTATAGGCTTAGAAACTGCCATTGTTGTTGCAGCGTTCTTGTGAACGTGGCAAGGTTTTTGTTGATAATTTGCATTTAAGTGGACGCTGTACAGTATATCTAGTAAATATAGCATAATGGAGTAAATATATATGTGAGTGGACACAGCTCTGAAATCATAAGCACTGTGTGGTTTCCAAGCTATCTTAGCTGAGACCGTAAATAAAAAGAAATGGTTTCTAATCAAGAAAAGGTCTGACAAAATACTTTGAAAGAACAGCTGTAATTATAAAAAAAAAGATCACCATGATCACTTTCCACGTAACGGTTTGGCAAATAAAATGTTTTCATCCGTTTGACAAGCCGAGGGAGACCTTTCAATATGCAGGGTTGCCTCCTTGTATTGACTTGGTCCTGTTCAGTATTCCGTGAGACGTAAAGAGAAGCTGTGGTTCTAAAGCTGGCTGAAAGCCAACGCCTAGCTGATTGAAAGAGAAAACTATTTATTTGCTTTTAAACGGAGGGTTTATTTGTTACTTAATTAAACCAGATACAGCCTACATTGGTACTTTGGATCTTCTTGCTAGTCTTGATTTCACCCATGTTTGACATTGAACGACGTGTTTCAACAATGCAATGCAGAATTGCACTATATTCTGCCATAAAAAGAATGGAGATATGCAGACATTTGACCATCTAGCCTGGCAAATTATGAGTCAGATACTGCAGCTATCTCTACATACAAATATGAAAACTCAGATGTCTCTACATACCAAAATGAAAACTCTGATGCAGCTATCTCTACATAACAATATGAAAACTGATGCAGCTATCGCTACATACCAATATGAAAACTCTGATGCAGCTATCGCTACATACCAATATGAAAACTCTGATGCAGCTATCTCTACAAACCAATATTAAAACTCAGATGCATATTTTCACCTGCTGCAAGTGGTGCTGTGTTTGTTTGCTATTCAGATCTTTCCATGAAACCAGCAATAGTGGTTAAGTAATTGAAAAGTCAGTTTTGACATTAACAATGACACCTGCCCTATCAATCCAACAACTTCCCATCCACTTCCTTGTGTAAAATATAAACATCACCGCGTGAACCACATGTGGACCTTTCTCTACCTGAACTAGTGCTGTCCCAACGTGCTGGTTTAAATATGGAAAAAATAACTACAGTCCAATAATCTGCACAAGCTATATTTCTTGGCCAAATAATATTTCAGACGATAACAGGTGTCACATAAAATTTCAATGGCATCACATAATATTTCAGAATATCAGGACTCAAGCAAGAGCCCATCTCACAAAAACACACGCGCATAGAGATGCATCTACATACAAACATACACACATATGGGACATACTTCTGGCCTGAAAAGCTTTAGCTGGATGTGATTTCAACGTCAATATGATTCAGCCTAAACTAATATCTCACTCTTGTAATAAAACAATGATGTTATTAATATGGTTCTGCTGAAGGTAGGAGGACCGTGGCCCTAATGTACAAATGAAAAAGAAACTCATGGACATTGCTGCATTGACAATTAAAGTTAGATGACATTTTTTTTAAGCATGTAACCCATCTTTCGAACAAGGGCTTGTTAATACACCCTTCTCCAAAACAATTCAATAATGAAATTAGTCATTTGGTTGGTTTTGCTCTCTGCTATTCTTTGACATAATCTTACTTACCCTACACTGGGACTTTGCATATTATATTTGTTGTTATATATTCAGGTGCATGGTCCTGTAAAGATGTGAACACTATTCATTTATGATGCTAGACCAACAATAAATCCTTTCAACTAAACCAAACATATAAACAATGCTGTAACTGTGATTCATCCATAGATTAGTGTCATTCTCTGGGACCTGCCTTGCTCTTACGCTAATATGACATCCTGCCTAGGAACAAAGCTGCCTTTTCCCTCAGCTAAGCGAACGCCCCCCATTTCTAGAAACGTCTTCAGTAAACATTTTTGAACTGAGCACTACTCCCATTACAAATGTTTCTAATAAACATTTCCACATTTTGTAATGTACAAACAATGAATGAACATGAGCTTGGTATACCTGAAATGCATATAATCAAAACAAAACAAAAATAGTAACTATTATTTGCATTTGTGTTTCAGAGATAACCATTTCCATTCCCTTTTGCATCCCTCTTCCCAGGGGAGTGTCCAGGCCGTGGCCTTGGGTGGTACGGCGCCACCCCTGGAATCTGAATGGCCATCCCAGGTGCCACCCCATTATCTTAAACTATGATTAGCTATCTGCCCTGTCAGAGGTGGGACTTAGTTTGAACTTTGACGTGTAAACCAAACGAGCGTTTATAGGTGGAATTCATTCTGAAACCTGAGAGGCGGTCAAAAATCTTGTTTTCTTTTGTATGTAGCCTACTATTGGAGATACCATTTCTTTAATGAATAAAGAATTGAAGCTTTATATAACATTAGTACGATGCCACTCTTTTGTGCACTGATTGGGAGGTCAATTTATCTTTTCATTTTAGACACGGTAATGTTTGCAATTGAAATAGATATAGGTATTGGAGATAAAAATTGTGAATTCATGCTATTCCGACGTGTGTGTGGGTGGGGGGGTGTATGTGTGTGTGTGCTGGCTCGTAGCCTACTTCATGCCACCCCTGCATTAGTCAACGCCCCACTTGGGCCACCTCAGTCAAGAAAGTCTGGACATGCCACTGCCTCTGCCACTCGTCTTTTCCCATTCCGCTCAAAACTCATCCAATGCTCTCAAGTATTTCCCTATTCTACAACCAAGAATTGTCAAGTCTTCCAGTGACCTTTTGACTCTCTTCCCAGATAGGAATTCTGAATGTTACTGTCCAGGGTTGCTCAAATACTTGGTTCCCCTTGTGTAAAGGTCTGGCCTAGCTTACATGAATGTGTTGCAGAGCATGCACATTACCAGCAAACCTGAAACAGGATCTCCACAGTTTGATACTATTTAAAGGAGAAATTCAATTGAATTGTGTTAGTTAAGGTACACCTTTGACACGGCCAGCTATGAAGTTGGCACACTTGCCTTCTTTCGCGAGCAAGCATTTATATTTATGAAAGCTTCTTTTGTCTTTTCCTCTCCAGTGGCAAACTAGTGTTGCACCACTTTTTCTAAACATTCTCTCTAATTCTACTCCATGTTGCACATTGGTTTTCCCACAGCTTGTTTCCGTACCTGTTCTTTTGAAAACCCCTCTCAGTTGCATCCCACAGGAAATGTCTGTGTTTTGACAGTAATATTATTGGTAGCGTAATTTTAAAAGCTAAGATCACGTTTCTTTATACGGCCTACAGTGCTGTACATAGTCATTTCATTTTCAAGCGGTTTCTTTGCCTTGTTCCCATAGCAGGTAGTGAGTGAGCTGCTGTGTTGTGAGAAAGGCCCTGTCAAAGCGGACATTAGAAAGGTTACAGTCTTATCTTTGTACCTTCTCTAAGGAATATAAAATGGCCAGATGGCCTTCTCTTAAGGCTTTATGCAATTACTGTACATCTCCTGACACCAAAGGGTATTATCAATGTAAAGATAAAGGAAAAAAAGGGTAATTACCCCATGAAGAAAAAAAATAGGTACCAACTATAACTCTTTATGATGCCCAATTTCCTCAAATCTGTCAGGAATCCAAGAAAGTAGATTACCCTTTTCTCTTTATGGTCCCTGGGGGTGACTACTTAAAATTGTACAACAGCTGACATTTGAGACTAGCACACACACACACCAAAAAAGCGGAAAGTAATGGGATCAGATTTCATTGCCCAAAAAGATGTAATGCCAGGAAAGAGGAGCAAAACCACATCCAGACTTGGGAGCTAGCCCTGCCAGACCATAACCCCAGGTCAGATCTACTGCAGCCTGTTGTGATACGTATTTACTGTATTATCAGTATTATTTAAATCAAGATGGTTTTGTGTTTCATTTGCACTGAATCTTGACTTGGCGCACAGGGTCTCCTACAACCAAGACACACGAAGAGTCTGTGGATTACACTGATAACCATCAAACTATCAATGGTAAATCAATAGAGGATGCTTTGAAAACGTTAAGCTTAAAAGCCAGAGACGACTGTCATAATTTGGACGTGGGTATAAAGCGGACTAATGTGGCTATATAAATCCTTAGCAACAGTAGTCAGGGTCTGCAATGTGTGGTGTTAGTTCTGATTTGACACAGACTGTTTCACAGTTTTCTTGCGGTGCTCCTAGATGTATTGAAAAGTGTTAGCTATTTAGAGTGTTGATTGAGTGCTCACTGAGAAAAGCACTAGTCCCGCCAAACATAAACAGCCTTGGTAAACCATCCAATATTATTGCAGTTTTGAATGTTTTAAAGCTGGCCACGCATCAACAATCTTTGAAAGAATATGTTGGCACGGCAACAAAAGGTAATACATTTGTACAGCACACAGCAGCGTGTAAAATAACAACAGATGACGCATTCACAAGATAAACAGTTATGGGGGGAAAAGTACATCGACAGAAATAAACAAATGTATGCCTGGTTCCAGTGAAGCAAAAACTCGGCGACAGGAACAAAACATATGTGTGAAAGGTAACTGTACATACTAAAATAAAATCAAACTGCAGCCATTCAACAGATGTCTTCTGATGATCCAAGGTTGTCATGTCTCTTGGTTCAGGATCTTCATAGAAACCTTGCCTGTCTTTTCACATACAAAATCTGTCTGACACAGAAACTAAATGACATTTAAAGGATTGTGAAATAGATGTATGCTTCCCTGTACACACACGTGGTTGCCAGGTAGGCAGACCTTTTATCAATGTAACTGGACACATTTCTTTTTTCTAATACAGATGGAATTCTTTCTTTGTTGGTTCGAAATTACTCTACAGAGCTGCAGATCTTTTTTCTTTTTACCCTGGATACGCACAGGAGTGTGTGGTGAAAAGGGCTTAAGCTCACTAAGGTTTTAAACGTGCAATCCAAAGATGTACGCTTGCTGAAAGTGTTAAATAATAAGCTTATTGCTTATTCAGGTCTACATTTCTCTTGGAAGAAGCGTTTCTTGTTTGCAGAGCTACGTTTCTAGGATAATGTAAATCCTTGCTTTATAAGTCCGAGCATTCTTCAGCACATGGGTATGGACAAATGTGATAAAAGTAGGCGATATGACATGCTGCCATGTACTCATTTTGAGTCAATTGTTCCTCCATTCACAAGTAGAGCCCCGCTCTGCTCCAGTAAATAACATTCGCAGATTTATTTGACATCGATTTACCATTCAGCCCCCAGTGTAGGAATACACAAAACGAATGATTTTATTAGGATTTCAAAAGGGCAAATAAACCTAACTAGAGATAATCTTGCTTAAAAGAGGTTGTTTTTCCTCTAACTTATTTACCACATTAATTTAAAATCGGAAAAGTAGTGCTGGTTGGTCCATAAATTGAAATGGAAAAAGACAACCTTAAACAAAACTAGTGTAAGCGCGACACCCAGTGGACATAAAACGCACGTAGCATGTGGTTGGCGTATGTATCTAGAACCAATCAAATCGTTCCAATTTAATTGACATCATTTACTTGACAGCACAGCGAGATTTGTTTTTGTTGAATAGAGACGTATTTGCCATTTTATTGACTAGACAGACGCTAATTGTATCAGATAAACAGGTGTGTTACATCTTCGTGTTTTATCATTAAGTTAGCCTACCTCACGAGAGATAAGCAGCATACTTAAGACAATCGAATGAGCCTTCATTGGCTTCCTAAAGTGTTTCAATGTGCTAGCCTATTCGTTTCAAAGATGAAAAACGATAAGACCAAAAAGATGGGACAGGGGGACTGGAGAGAAAAGAAAGTGTAATAGAAGAGCTAAGCGAAGAGAAACTTACATCTACTAAGTTTTGAAGCAGGTTGAAACAAGAATAAACTGTCCTCCAGCAACGATGTGTAAGTCTTCTAAGCTGAGTAGGTTTTTTTTTTTCTGTAAATAAATAAACTTCTGTTTTTGTTTACATTTTCATCCCGATAGCCTGCTGGAATCTCCCGTAGAGCAAGCATCACGAACGTGTCAATTACGTTTTCAAGCGAATTGCTACCGAATCCCCTCGTTTAACCCAATACAACAAGCGTGGTACAATCACTAGCAGGGAGGTTCAGACTGCGGTGAAACGTCTTCTACCTGGAGAGTTAAGCTTGCGAAGCACGCAGTATCGGAGGGGACTGAAGCAGTTACCAAATACACAAGCTCGAAGTAACAACTGTAAATGGTGAAATGTATCTTCCTTGAAATTTGCACAAGGAAGACGTTAACAACAAGGGTTATATAGCCTTCATCACTGGGTCATACTGGCCAGGTTTTATTTCGATCATTAATATTTTGTAGTTGCTAATAAACCTCAAAAAAGGACATTTTGTCTATGCCTATGTATTGGATACCGGACACTGGCTTCACTACTTTTCCACTAGGGAGAGCTGTTGCTCAAGTCATTTTAGAGTCTAAAACTTGATAGAGTAACTACAGTAACTTGATGATCGCTGAAAGCCACAACTTGCCAATAATATATCATTTATGATTATTTCAACCAGGTTCTTCCCAAAAAATGTAATTGTTCCAAAACCTCAAATTGCTAAAATACAATTGTATTTGGAGGCAAGTAATGCTGCAGCCAGAGCTAACTGCACAAACAAGCTGAATGACTTGTAAACTTGCAGAACGGTATTAAGCCTATTCTGCTTTGTAATGTATTTTAATATTGTACAAATTTCAAACAGAAGGAAAGGCAAAACAAACCGTGGGGATTCATTAGCTGTGTAATTGACTTTTAAAGTCGAATCTAATATGTGATGTGATTCCACATACTATCCCTTGGTTACTAGACAATGGCACTAATGAGGTCAAATATGCAATCTGCATGAAGAAGACATAACGATAGATGTCTCTACAATTAAGACAGTGTTTAAGTCAGCCGGGTGTGTGCATGCACCTCTTTCCATTGTCAACATCTCAAAAAGCCAGGTGTTTAGCATTTTAATGTGACTCTAGGTGACTTCCCCCAACCTCTTGTCACACTCACAGGCATGTTCATTTCCGATGGGTCCTGATAGGCTTCTAATGATGTCACATCTACCGCCATTATTACCAGGAGATGACACTCCCACCATTAATGGCTGTGTTTTTGTTCCTGATAATGTGTCTGGCAGCATGGCTTCCCCCTTATCCCCACTCCTGTTTGTGCCCTGGTGGTAGTCATTGAAGCCTCCTTAAGGCAGTGTTTTGAGCACATTATGGATGGGGGCATTACTGACTGATGCAGAGGCAAAGGTCTGGCTTGCCTTGTTTTGGTGTGAGTGCATCATTAGAAAATGTTCCACTTGGTAGGGAAGCGCGTATTAACTGCACTTGCAATGAAATGAGGTTGTGATAGATGGTTAAAGTTATAGAGGCACTATTAGGTTGAAATATGAACCTTTCAATTGTCATAATGAAGCAGAGGGCTATTTGCTTGCCGATCAGTGCGTTCAGAGACAATTGGAATCCGCAACGACAGACACAATGCATTATACATATTGGGTTCAGGGCTTCTAAGACAGGGAAAAAAAGTAATCATGCCTGCATAGAAAGATGCCATGATGCAGTTCAATGCAAGCCTCTACAAATTCAATTGGTTCCTTTTTAACATCTTGGGAAAAGTGATTATCTAGGGTTAGGCAGGCATACAGAATGTCAATGTCCAAACTGTCGAAGACTTTGATGGGCATATTCATTGGCCTTGGTCATAAATCATCCTGTTTGGTCAGTCTCCTGTTAGATATTAGGTATTTCATGTGCCAGTTTATCAGACCTTGAATGTGTCAATGCCGTAAACATTGGCTATATGTTCAGAACCACATAGATAAATACTATTTACTACTTTTAACAAAGATTTGTTTAAATTGTTGGTATACTCAACTGGAACATGTGACCAAAATCCCAATTTACTACTGCACATGACAAGGCATACATTTACATTTTTTATAGTTTGGTCAAAGCAAAAAGAAAGTTGGCGCATTTCAATTTGGGCTTTGAAGTATCATCTTGCAACCTCTTTCGGGTACTCACATTTTTTCGAAATGTAGTATAAGAACCATACAAATCTGCATACAAAGTTGTCCATACTTAAAGATTGTTTTAATTGGATTCATTTTGTGTTGAAGATAGTTAGGACAATCATCTTTCTCATCATAAGAAAACTAAAATGTTTTCAAACATTTATCCACAATAGGATAATTTGCATCACAAGGCTGTAATTTCATAAAAAAAATGCTGTTAAGCAGCTACCTTTGATGTGAACTTCCGGCATTTGTAATGGGTATGCCCTACTTCTTTTCATACATTTTTCACTGAATTCAATATCTTGAATCCTTTCTGGAACTACAGTTTTGGTGTGGAAACCTTATTCCAGGCACAGGCAGTGCTTGTACATGCCACACTTGTGTAACTCCAGCGGACAGAGGCTTCCAATTTGAATATGAAGGCACCAAAATGTGAGCAGCTTTGACCTAATCTGAGGAATAATTAATAATAAAATTATAATCAATAAATCCTTAATTATTATTATTAATAATAATAATAACAATGATTAGCATCCTGAAGCTTTATACAAAAGCTTCTGCATGAATATAACCTGTATATAGCTATCAATAGTATTATGGTGTTAGTATCAAACCTATAATACCCACATTTGTATATATAATATTTAATATTCAAAACATATGTATGTATGTATATATATATATAGCGATAATGCTTGACCTTGGTTCTGCACCCAACCAATAGTAAATATCTTGTCTGTTTACAAAGGTCTAAAGTTCTTAATTTGAGTTTTTGTGTAAATTCCTATGATAAAAATAGAATGCAAATATTACAATTGCAAAAGAAAATGCTGGAACTGGACTTTGTTTGTTCAAAAAACGTATTATTACTTTAAGACACTGAGGTTGTAAAGATCAACTTACAAGCGGGCCACATCAAACTAAATCATGTTGCAACACACTGAAAGTAGCTATCCACTCAAACATGCATATAGCTAGCTAGCATCTAACCTATAAATGATTATGTTTTTCTTTATTTATACAAATTAGCCACGCAATACCCGTGTCCATTGTAAATGATGGATTAACTGGAGACTCTTTCAAGTAAGGAGTAGATGGCCGGATAACAAAAGTATACAACAAATAGTCTAAAAGGGGTGAGATTCAACGTTGCAAGATTGACTAATAGTGATTTATGTAAAACTAACGTTCAAAGAGAGGCTGAGATCAAAAGTAATAGTCATGCTTGTGTTTACATGTTTTACTATTGATAATAGATGCAGGAATCGTTAAGTATTGTATTTTTAAAAGTATCAATAATGCATTGACAGATATGGCATATAGAGTTTGTCTTCCACAAATAGAGGCGTAGACTTGAAATACATTGGAATAATGTAAATAATGTCTATAGCACACAACGCATCGGTAAAAATGCCGTGGATGCAAAGATGAATGAATTCAGGAGGGATTATGTCTCATTTCAAAGGCCACCTAGATCCCTGCGGTCTGCCATCCTGTTTCCATGGGGACCCTTTACACCTTGAAAAAGTAGTCTCTTCTGTTGATATGTTTGCACTCTCTAACTTACAAATGTAGTTGACACTTTCATTGTACACATCATCTGGGAGCAAGTATTCTTTTTACAGGGGTATAAAAATGTAAATGTCACCACTGAAATTAATAATTCAATAGTTAGATGAGGTGGCACTGGTCACATTTTTCTAAACTGTAGGTAGAAGGTGTTTGTGCGTGCGTGCCTCAGTCTACAACTATCAGCGAATCCATTGCAAAACCATAAGCATTTAATAATACTCTAACAACTGTGTACATTTCATTATGTTCTCAGTTTATTAGACGACTGCTCATTGTGGAGGGAAAGCCATTGTTTAATCTCGTACCGAACCACTCTGTGCCTCAGTACTCAAAACAGCATTAAGAGGAATATAATCAGAGGGAACTAATTGCCTGTAATTGTGTTAATGAAGGACCACTGATTCATCAGCCGCATTCAATGGCCAGCCTCTGGCCACTCAGAAGAGGGAGGGTTGACCACCAAACAGTGACCCTCCCAGACAGCTGGTGGTAGGTAATGTGATGAACGCAAAGATTTACTATGTCCACATGGGGCAAGGACAATAATGTCAAACTGCAGATCTCCCAATTCGAGGCCAGGGGGGGTGTTCGATTATGAATGGTTTCTCTGGTCGTCATCAGAGTCGCCCCGCTTCGCAGCATGAGAGAGGGAGTGGGGAAAAAAGAATGCTCACCATTTGAGAAATGAATTTATCGAAGTCACTGTCTTTTCCCCCCATTAGTAAGTGTTTAGTTCAGCGTTTTAAATAATTGCGTTACCAGGAATGATATTTAAAATACATTTGGGAGTCAATGAGGCGGGAAAGTGCCTACATGTTTTGCTGATGACACCCGGGCCATTTGGAAGACATCAAAGTAGAGAGGAGGTAGCCCAGATGCATATTATAAACTCATTATGGATATCATTTAAAAGGATGTACTCCAGCAGCAAAAAACAATATTCCCAGCCTCTCTCTGGTAATGTGTGTTTGCAAAGTTGAAACTCTTACACGCCTTCAGTATAATGTGGCATCTATTACCACATTGTAACATCAAATAAATGTGCTTGATTTCCATAGAAGAATAGTCATTAAGGTGTGGATGAGATGCAACTGGCAAGCCAGGGTTTCAAATGGTAAAGAATAAAATGCACTTTCAAATATCAGGACTTCTTCCACAGGTATTGCAATTGAGCTCCACAGAAATCTCTTTCTCTCTGAACGAAAATCCCAGCAGCAAGCTTTAGGATTACTATACCCACAAGATTACAGATTTACAAAATTCTTAATTTAGAACGTTGCCCAATAAGCATCTTGGATCGTTATCAGAATACAAACGGCACGCAACCTTCAAAGCTAATGCTGTCTTAAATCTAAATCTAAAATCCACCCTTGCTAGCAGTGGACCACCCTGTTGGTATCTACAGACATCTTGAGGGAATGAAACGACGTACTGATGGGTTGAGTCTGTTTCCGTTTGAGAAAATGGATGTCCATCTTTCAAATGTGATGTGTTTGTCAGATACCCAGCAAGTCGGCTTACGAGGCCTAATTGCACGCCGTTCCTGAACCATCATAACACCATCGCTGGGGTGGAGGGACACAGCAGTGGCCAGTCATTCAGCCTAATGGCCTTAATGTACGATCCATGTTGGAGCAAGATTCTGGAAAGCCAAGGCTATTAGGGCGAACCTAAACACAACATATAATATTCTGGGGGGTTTCTTTACTAAATTCATACTTTGATCAGGGGATAATATGGGTTGATATATGTATCGTGTTGCAACAGCAGAAATCTGCTAAAATGTTTTTTACTTTTTTGACAATATATGTTAGTATTTGCAAATTCACCTCACTAATACATCCGCTGTGTACTGTCAGAGGCACAGCTGTTTTTTGACCTGGTCAGTGTTTACTATCCAGAGACGGATTGACTTTTATGTGACTAATAATCTAATCTAAACTTGATGTCTTACTTTGTAAAACCACAACAATATGTAAATACTTAGAGATCATTGGTCAAAAACTTGTTCTAAAGTATGTTCAATGTTGTGTCAAACTGTGTCCTGAGACACTGAACCCAGTCAAAGCGCACACACAAAAACAGTGTAACCTACGTAACTGTGCAACTAGGCTGAGGGTGGACAAGTGGCATTAAAATAGCCACGTGAGAGGTGTAAAAATAGCCTCAGGCCGCAGGCAACCTCTCATATTGGATATCAAAACAACTGTGTGAGCAGCTGAAGACCAGACAGTAGGCTTTAGCCAGACGGAGACAGAAACACACACACACACACACTTAGTCCATTTCTAGACCTAAGGGAAAGTACAGCCACCTGCTTGTTTAAACACTCGCTGCCGTCCTTCTGTTAGTAGCGACTGGTCGTCACGGAATGTCGCGGGGCAGCTTCGCCTTCTCGCCCACGGCCCTGCGCTCCCTGCAGCTGGACAAGGACATGCTGGAGAGGCACAAGTACAAGCAGCAGCTGGCCTCCAGTCGGATCAATGGCTACCTGCTGAAGAAGGAAGCCAGGGACAGGGCGCCGCTCAGGGCCTGTAGTAGCGCCAGCCCTCCGGCGGTGTGCCACGACCTGGTCATCCAGAATGCTCTGTACACGGGGGATCTAGAGGCTCTGAAACGCCTCTTCCCTCAGGGCTCCAGGGCCAACTTCATCATCGAGCCCCAGGGAGGAGACATGCGCTGGGTGGCCACTGGAGAAGGTGAGGTGACACGTACTGCTGGCCAGAGCGTGGGACAGTGACATGAGTACTGAAACCGGCCTGGTATGGTTTAACCTAATAAGCTACATTTATTCAGTTGATTTGATTTAATTGATGGTATACTTTGATTGGAAACTGTTTGTTTATTTACTGGGGTAGGTAAGAATTGTATTGCCAAAACAAATGATGTAGTCTACCATAACTACTGAAAAACTGTAATATTTGATTGACTACCCATTTTCGGGGCAAAACTGAACCATCGCATGGCTCAAGTTTTGAAGTATAGACACGTTATCTATCGACACAAACCACCACATGTCAACAAAAAACATTTCAATACATATCAGGTTATTAGTCATGTGCTTGAGCAATCCAAAAGCCTGCCCAATACCAGTAGCAGGTGGCTAGTTACCACAGTGACGAGCATGACATGCAGCTGTATGCTGTCTTTTGGGGACATCCTTATCCTCCATGTTTTTCTGATTGTTTAAATGCTTAAACTGGTTCTCGAGACACAATTACTGTAACCATTAACTCATGTACCTGATCTTTAGACCAAGTCTACAATACTACAACCACAATACTACAACCACATTGTGTTTTGTGTTTCAGAAATCCTGTTTAAGCAATTTGAAAAAAGTAGCAGTGGTTTCACAAAGGGTAGAAAGTTGCACTGATTCGGGGGAAAAGTCCTGCCATTTTATAAATCTTTTTGCAGAATTATAATGAGAAAGCACATGGTGTAATGGGACATAGCTCTGTCTAATAAAGAAAAAAAGTATATATTTGTTGTGGTTTCACAGTGGGACTACATGCATAATAATAATGACAACAACAACAATACTAATACTATGAATATTAATATGAATATGAATATGAATAATATTATTATTTTAATAACATGCAGCATCACTGTCACCCCAACAAACACCACTAAATTGTTTGCCCAGGAATTTACTTCCCAGTACCCACAATCCCAAAGGTCTAATTCATGGAACAGCGGAACCCTTTACATGTGATACTCAAGAAAATTGCTACTGCGCCACTGCCTAGATTTTCTAGGCCATCCAAAAGATCACATAACACATCCCTGAAATAGCCCCCGTCCTAAAAAAAATAGACTGCATAAGAGCAACACAACATTTCCCCACTGGACAAACCATCGGTACACCACCAAAACTAAGCCAAAGAACTGCCCTGCTCCTTACGATGGCTACCCAGTGGATCAAGCCCAAAAAGAAGTACCGCAGCGATGTGATCACCACGGCCAAGGCGACAGGCTGCGTCCTGCAGTTCTGGAACGCCCTCCTGGTGGGAGATGGGCTCATGCTGGTTAGCGTCGCCGCGGACAAGGAGTACGCCTACTTGATCAACGCGACCTTTGACACCAGCGACATCGAGGAATGGAAAAGCCTCCGGTTCAACTACAGAGGACTGAGTGGGTCTTCAGGGACGAGCTTTTAATGACGCGTTGAGCCCTTGCATGTCTCCGTTGCCAACTGAGACAAGCTGTTGCTGTTGTGATTGTTGTGCTCCCCTGGCTACTAATGGTTTGTTTGATAACCTGGGCGTCTTGCGCCATTGAACAGTCTATTCTGGTGGAATGAGTCTGATGTGGGGTGGGAGTCGATAAATCAGTCAGACAGGCTTTGATGGTCCACCGGTTCTATTTCAAGTAAGATTTCAGCCTCCCAGTATGGCTGACGGCCACACACAGGAGATGAGCTGAGAGATGACCCGGCCTCTCTCTCGCCCCCCCGCACCCCCCCCCCCCCCCCCCCCCCTTCTCCCCTCTGCAGGGCTGTGGTCGCTGACCTACGAGCAGGAGCTGACCACCCCGCTGCACATCACCGCCGGCCGGGGCTTCGTGGACTGCCTGAGGCTCCTGCTGCAGCGCGGGGCGGACGTGGACCTGTCGCCGGGCGGCACCACGGCGCTGCACGAGGCCTGCGAGGGCTGCCAGCCCGAGTGCTGCAAGCTGCTGCTGTCCCACGGCGCCAACGCCAACGCTGTGGACGACGACGGCGTCGTGCCACTCCACGCATGCACCAGCTCCGAATCCCTGGAGTGAGCGCGCAGCTGTTCGGCTGAGCAGATCAAATCGATATTTCGCACCAAAAAAATCAAAAAATAAATAAAAAACGTGGAACAAAAAGTCTGGTTTGGCGCCGCAGCCATTTTGTGTGATTGTGCAACTCTAATAGACTGTGACGAGCGGTCTCCATGTTCTGTGATTGAATCTACAGGTGTGCCAAATACCTCTTGCAGTATGGCGCGGCCATCAACGCCGCCAGCTCGGAGACCAACGAGACGCCGCTGCACGTGGCGGCCAGGAACGGCCTCCCGGGCCACGTGGAGCTCTACCTGCGCTACGGCGCCGCCCTGGACCGGAAGAACGACGCCGGGCACACGCCGCTCCACGCCGCCTGCGCCCAGCCGCAGGAGCGGCGGGAGCTGGAGCGCTACCACCGCGCGTGCCAGCTGCTGATGGCCGCCGGCGCCGACGTCCGAACCGGCGACCAGGACAAGCTGTCTCCCTTGCACATGGCCTGCAAGACGGTCAACCCGGAGCTGGTGGAGCTGCTGCTGGAACACGGCGCGGCGGTCAACCACATGTGCTACAGCGGGGAGGCGCCCATGCACAAGGTCCTGAAGGCGGTGTGCTACAAGCTGGACCACCAGCCGGAGAGGGTGGTGCGCTCGCTGCTCAACCACGGCTCCATACGCGTATGGCCCGGAGCCCTGCCCAAGGTAGGGCCGGCAAGGATAGAATTCAGTTACATGACACAATGAATGAACCGAACAAAGGAGTCCAAAGTAATCCTCTCTGTGATCTTGGGGTCGCTGATACTTGCGTACAACGTCAAGGAAAAGGACAAAATGACATGCATAACACAATGAACATGAGACCAATTTGAGATTTAAGTGCCTGGCTGTACCTCGCTCAGTGAAAACCTTCTCATTTCATGACACATCATGCTGTACTTCACTCTCTGTGGGGAACCCACCCTGCGACTATTCACTGAACCCTCATGCTCTAGATAAAATGCCTGGCTCATAATTAGGCAAGTGTTAATAGGAGATTAATTAGCACTAATTGCATAATTTCCAATTAAACCCCCAGAGGGTAGACCAATCTGTTCATTTCATCAACTGTTTAATTACTTTATTTCTCAGATTTCACTGCATCACAAGCTCCTTTTTGTTCGGAGTTGACACCCTATAACTTCACACTTTGCTCTGACTTGTTCTTTAGGTTTTAAAACACTGTTGTGGTTCCCCACGGACCATAGAGGTTCTACTGAATGCATATGACCGCATCAAAGTGACAGATGCCTGGATTGAGGCTGTTTCTCCTGAGGTTTACAATGTCAGTATTGAGAACAAAAAAAAAAAATGTTTATTTTCTTTTGATCCTTATAAACAGCTGGTTTCACATACATTTTTTTTTGTAGCTAGAATATTGTTTTTTTCAAACAACACTTTCACTAAGCTAGTATTCTCTATTTCTCCTCATTCGCCCAGGATCACCGGGAATTTTACGAGTCTTTATTCTCCCTGGCCAACGTCCCTCGCTCCCTGCAGCACCTGGCGAGATGGAAGCTTCGTAGCTTCCTGGATGGCCGCATACACAAGGTGGTGACCAGTCTGAACCTGCCCACCTTCCTCAAGAACTACTTGCTCTTAGAGTTCAGAGACTTCCTCCACTGAGTGTCACAGAAGTGAAGCAGGCTTATGTGCACTATGCCCTCAGTTGTGGATGCTGACAACTGTGGCCCTAATGGCATGAGTGATGGAAATACAGAGGAATGTGACAACACAGTGTAAAGCTGTTTCGCTGCTCCTCATATGGATTCAAATTCTAAGGTTCCTGTATTTCAGAGCCAATAAGTATTCGTTAAATGTTTTAGATAGAAATAATGCTTATGACATACAGTAAACCTATATAAGGTCAAATATGACAGAAATAGTGTTTTAATGTGGAAAGAGTTATATTCAATTTTGAAAATGTGTCAAAATACCAATGTCAATGTTTTTGAAATGTTAGGGTTAGGGTTATATGCCCGGTCTTTTGGTTCTTATACACCACTAGGGGGTGCTGTGGACTTGATATATTACATTTATAAGGGCCGACTATGAATTGTACATGCTTTGAACTTTTTGTCACGCAAATAAATGATACCCACGGCTTTGAAATTAGCATAGGTAAAGTCGACTACTGCTAAAACAATTGTTCCTGCAGATTGCTCGATTATACAAGATGCAAGCATTCTCTACAGTTAGAGGTAGGCCTATATGCTTTCTTCTCGTTAAAAGCAGTTATTTTTGCACAACTTGTGTTTTTTACCGGTGTATTTTGTTACCAAATAAAACAAAATGTATCGTTAATGTTAATGTCAAATACATGCAGTGTATGTGGTCGTTATAATGTTTAACTATCGTCACGTTGTATATATTTGACGTGAGAAGTAGGCCTAATGCTGTCTCCAAGAAGGAATAAAAATGTAGGCCTATTGTATTTTATTATGTTTTCCAGTTAGCAGGGCATGCTGTTAAAATACAGATACTGATATTGAAAGAGCAATAACAGCCAATTGATTAATTGAAAACTAAACATAAATTGAATGTGGTCTATAGTGAATTATAGGCCTAAGAAACAAGGCCTTTTAGTAGTAAACCAATCATTAAATTAGTCACTATAATGAAAGATAAATATGTAAAATAATATTGATATTAACTTTGGTACTAGCCACTTTACAGCGAAGCATGACAATGCGGCATGCTCAAGGTAAATAGTTGTGGACCTACGGTCAGTTGTAATTGAAGTATCAAATGACGAGCAGACTGAACCTGCAACATTGTGTCATTGGAACAATGCTGACCTGGGTAATGAACTTGTCACATACTATAAAGAGAGCTGGCATGGCCAAATAAACTAATCACAGTCTTGCATTTACATGCTATACACTTTCTTTTTCCATATTCTTTCTACAAAAATACGAATTAAATTGTTTTTGCCCAACTATGTTAAACCGAAGTATTATTGTGTCACGAATTTTTTTAAAGTATGTTTATGTGTTTTAAGGCTTATAGTCTAAACAAATTTCAAAAATGCAAAGACGGATATAAACATGTAGTGTAAATTCAGACTAAAGTTTTTCTGTTCAATTAAGTGGCCTATAGCCTGAATTCAGCTGAATATCGGGGATGCTGATTGTGCTATACAATCAGTGGCGTTGGCTTTAGTGCACTCAGTCAGAGGAGGAGAGTAGCGCGGGAGAGGACAGCTATTTGGTTTCAATAGATCAAAGAGAGGTGCTGCTGAATGAAGTCATTTGCAATTATAAGAATAATTAGCATCGCTTGGCCCTCCATTGGTAATCAGAGTCGGTGGTGATATGTTTATATCTTCATGCAATCAGAGAGCCAGTTGGAGTGCCCTCGCCCCCAGGACTCAATAGGGGCTAATCATCGTCACTTCGAATTGGCATTTAAAAGGTAATATGATATCCCGTTAAAAAAAAATTAAAGAAAGGTTATATATATATATATATATATATATATTTTTTTTTTATATAAGCAACGTGTCTAATTTCAGAAGACTATATAGAACCGTGAGCGCTCACGCGCATTTTTAAAGGCCTCATGCATCGTTCTAAAATGCGCAACTTCCATCGGCTTAGCCTATAGGCGATAACATTAAATACGTTGTAGCGAATTAAAGAGTTACGCAGGTCTAATATCCATCGGCCAAGTCACACGTTAACCCGAGTGTGCAAATTACTTGAATTCAAATAAACTCGAAAGTCACTCAAAATGTGTTTGGCTATTCAAGGCTATACTGCCACATATTGCCGTTGACCTCACATAAATGCCTTTTATCCGAATCTAATTTTGCAAAGGGTATCTCTCTCCGGGGAATAATTGGTGCAGCACTTTCTAAGGCTAAATGCATTGTTTTATCCCCCGGGAATTGAAACCCTTCTCTCTCAATATAAAGACGAAACATCTGCCTCTCCTCCCTCCCGACTTCGATGCCATCAGCTCCAACTTTTCAACAGAAGCACCGTTGTTTTATGTCGTCCTTTGAATGCAAAGTAATTACTTATCATCAATCAAAATTAATAATAGCTGATTGGTTTGGTGTGGTCAACGATTGTAGGGGAAGGGCTGTAGCAGTCTCTCACACACCGATTCCAGTCAATGTGAACCGGCCAAAAGGGGTGGGGTGGGGGGACAATCCGTCTATTTGGTCTCCACTGGGAACCTACCGCCTCTCTAGGCGGCCAAGAAGTCAGAAGCTGAATAAGGAAATGAAGCGTAATTTGAGGAAGATGGATGAGTCCCCAAGGAAACACCCCCTTTCATTCCTCTTGCATTGCGAATGATAAGCATTGCTCTCTCTCTCTCTCTCTCTCTCTCTCTCTCTCTCTCTCTCTCTCTCTCTCTCTCTCTCTCTCTCTCTCTCTCTCTCTCTCTCTCTCTCACACACACACACACACAAACGCACACGCACACGCACACACGCACACACGCACACACGCACACACACACACACACACACACACACACACACACACACACACACAGAAAGAGAGGGGCGGGGGAGTTTGAGAGAGGAAGAACTAGGTTGAAAGAACGTGTGTGTTTATGTCTCAGTGTGTCAAATAGAGAGAGAGGTAGTGGGCACAAAACAAGAAAGCGTCAGGTTGCAGTAGCGTGCGATTGTTTCGGGCGAGCAGTGCAGTTCTTGGGATGATACGACGACGAAGGCCAAATATATTCCCAATTTAAGCTTGTTTCTGCTGTTGGTTGAGGAAAGGGTGCGTACCGAGTAATTTCTACATAAAGAGAGCTTTTTCTTTCAGCATGCAGCGACCAGGCGGCCAAGCGACCGCTTTCTCGATCGATTCCTTGATAGGGACTCCGCAGCCTCGGCCGGGACACCTGCTCTACACCGGTTACCCTATGTTCATGCCATACAGACCTTTGGTTATTCCGCAAGCTCTATCGCATTCGCATTTACCATCAGGTATACCTCCATTGGCGCCATTGGCTTCTTTTGCGGGACGTCTGACCAACACATTCTGTGCGAGTTTAGGACAGGGAATGCCGTCCATGGTTGCACTTACGACAACGCTGCCAAGTTTTTCGGATCCACCAGATAGTTTCTACCCACCCCAAGAACTACCCGGACCTCGGTTAAGTGCAGATCCAGGCACGAGGAGGCAGGAAAGCCCACACTCTGATGATCTGCATGCAAGGGATAAGGGCTCAGACCTCCTAAACTTCTCAGAAACTTTTCAAACTATATCAGGTAAACGTAATGTCATTATTTTACATTACTGTGCGTACGACAAACGTTTAAATCGTAAAACCTCTTCACATTCAAAAAGTTTTTCCGTTTGCACCAACAAAGCTAAAACAATTAGCCTACTATTATTTACTCTTTCTTCTAAAAGCCAACCCTTAGATAAGATAGGACTATGTCTGCAATAAATCTTGTAGGCCTATGTAACACATTAAATGAGACGATTACATAAAATAATTATGGGTATACAATTGCTTGCATGGCCTCAATACGATTCAATTGTAATCGACCAGGCTTGAAAATATTCTTTAAATTATTGACAAAGGGTTTAGCTTACATTCTGGAATTGGTAGGCCTATCATACTACCCATTGATTAATGCTAGGTTTTAACGACTTTAGTTCAAAATAAAATGTTAGCCTAAAAACATTATTCCAGGAGATGTTTCGAATTTTATTTATAAAGACTGAATCTAATAATATGACATTTTGTATTCAGGTGAAACCAAATTGTACAGTTCAGATGATGAAAAACTGGACCTCAAATCAGCGGACACGGTTTGCAGTGACAGGGAGGACAGCTCTGCCGACAGCGAAAACGAAAGTTTCTCAGATGGGAACTGTGGTTCGTTATCCCAAAAGAATAAGTTAAAACCTGGATCACAGGAACCTCTACCTTCTGGAAGCTCTGCGGGGAAGAGCAGGAGAAGAAGAACAGCATTTACCAGCGAGCAACTTCTTGAACTTGAAAAGGAATTTCATTGTAAAAAGTACCTTTCACTCACTGAACGCTCTCAAATAGCCCATGCACTCAAACTAAGCGAGGTTCAGGTCAAAATTTGGTTTCAAAATCGTAGAGCCAAATGGAAAAGGATCAAAGCAGGCAATGTCAACAACAGGTCGGGTGAGCCTGTGCGAAATCCTAAAATTGTGGTACCTATTCCAGTGCACGTCAACAGGTTTGCCGTGAGGAGTCAACACCAACAGATAGAGCAGGGAAGCAGACCATGAACTGCTGCTTGATGGGGAAAAAAACAATGGTCGTTTGATTTACTTTGTTCCCCGCTGATTTGTTGAATGCATGAAGCACAAAAAGGATTTAGTCTGCAATAAGAGGCTTTTTAAAGCAGAGGTACTAACTATCATTTTGAGGGTAGTTTTCTTGCAGACAAATTAATTAGTTGTGAATATTCTCGGGATTTTGTATTTATTATTTTGTTAATATGTAAATAATATATGTGTCAAGTGGCACAAATGGGCACTAAGAAACTAAAGTGTAAAAACATCTTTTTTAAGTAATTTATATGTAGGGCCTAAATGTCATGTTTATTATCTGCATGTGCTTTACTCATTCAGTAAAGCTACCTTGAATTTGTGTATTTGGTATGTTTTGTTGATCGCATTTCGCATGTACCTTGCAAAGGTTTCATTTCAATAGACAACTGTAGGAATTGTATTCACCGGCTGTTTGTTGGGGGGGAAAGATATGAAGGAAAAATAAATGAACAAACAGGAAATAACTGTAAAGTATATTGATTTAATAAATCCATTTATATAAATGCTTGAAACCGAATTTAATTATTACCAATTTGGAATTTTTACTGATCTTAATACATACAATGATACAATTTAGCTAAATTAAATTCACGAAATATTCTCACCATAATTATTATACAGATATAACAGTTTTATATCTTTAATAATAAACAACGAAGTAAAAAAGAAGTAAAAATTCTGTTTTAATTATAGGTTTAGTTTTGCGAGCCTAATGCTGTTAATAATAATATAAATAATATGAATACTAATATTGATAACAATAATTATTCAAATGTATAATACTAAGAATACCTATCATAATCAGACAAAGATATTTGGGGGGTTACAAGGCAATTGTATTAGATATGGTGTCAACAATTAAGACCATTACAGTGCATGTATAGGCCAAATGGCTAATGTTGTATTTAGCTGTAAATGTTTAATCACACTCTTTACATGATACAAATTAAGGTTTTCACAAAGCATTCAGGAGAGAATGAAAGGATAAAGAGCCCCCTTTTTGTTAAATGAAGCAGTCATTTATCTCTCTTTAGGAGGCCTTGTTGTCCCAAAGTGGAGTGATGGATCCCCATTAAAATGGTCATATCCAAGACATTGTGATGAACTTCACTATCAATCACTGTTAGCAGATCAAAGGGCAGTGGGATATCTTGGTCTCTGTCGCTTTCTGTTGATGTGATGGTCTGTGTTTGCTTGTGTGCATGTGTTTGAGAAAGGAACACATATCTTTCGTAATTTTTCGTTTAAATATTATTCAGTTATAAACAAGATTAACAAGGCAGGACAGAGATAAGAAATAATGTAGTTTGTGACACAAAATATGTATTTTTGGGCAATTTAATATCAAAGGTGAAATAATTTACTGTCAAATGGCATAAAATACCCAAGTTTGGGACATTCATCTGAAGTAATTGAATATTTTGAATATCAGATGGAATACATACAGCACAATTACTTTCAGGGTCGGATGCTTTTGTAGTATTAGTCTTTGGTTTGGAGATACTTTGGACATTACAATGTTGAGCAAATAATGGATTGACTGTGGATATAAAGCCCCTTTACAGGCTTTAAGTAAAGTTTTTTTTACCATCAATTCATTAAAATAAATTTCACATTACATAATGTGTGCACGCACAAATTAACTGATAGGCCCAATAAATTAAGGATTAAATCAAGGATCAAAAATCAGTAGTAGCTAAACATGCACTAGTTCTTAAAGTCAATAAAAGTGATGTTGACATCGTCATTATGTATGAACGTTGATGCTATGTGGTATACATTCATTACATGTTGTTTAACAGCAAAATATGATTAATGCTAATGGGCTGTAAATGGCACATGCTATTGTCAAATAGCTGATTTAGAGAGTGGGACTACAAGTTACAAAGACAGTAGCAACTTCCAGACTCTTTGCAAATTCACTCAACTGCTAACAGCTTGTGTTTGCCAAAATAACTATGCTTTGGTCCCCCAAACTTTGCCTCTGGGCAAAGTGTGGTCTTTGTATGATGCAAAATAGGTGCTCCAATTGCAGGATGAGACTTCTTACATACTGATTGGTTTCATGGGAACTCTAATGCTGTAGGTGTGTTTTTCTCTCGGGGGCAAAAAGCATTGGGCCACAAAAATTCAGTTAACTTAAAAGTAAACGTGATGGGCTGAGGCTGGGTTCTGCAATGCAATTGGTGAAAATAAAAAAATGTTTAAGAAGATAAATCTGCTAAGAAAATATGTTTCTTGCTACATATTTTTGTTCTCACTGGCGTGAATATGCAGGGGAGAGTGGGGTAAGATGAGACAGTTTTTACTTAATATCTCGCCTTGACAAAGAAAAATGTGACAAATGTAGAACACATACATTTACCTATATCTCAGTATATTTCCTCTCATTAGAATTAATTATAATGCATCTTCACTAATGGTGTATGAAAATCTTACTTAAAAAGAGTGATCCTGGTGTTCAACTCCCCAGGTTAGGGGTAAGTTGAGCCATATGGGGGCACACCCACCAATTGACGTTTTCAATTAAAAACCTGCAATTAATACTTTTGTTCAAAATGTGCTTATTCAAATATATAGGATAAACTTCAGAACATTTGAATGTGTCACATTGATGAAACCTTTCGAAACATCGTGAGAATACACATTATCGGACATTTCACAAACGTTCAAATAACAAACCCTTTTTATTTTTTGGCCTGGAAAATATAAATGGATTGATTATTGAGTAACACAACTACTACTATAATTACTTTGTCTCTATTGTTAATGTATTATAAGTGCACTTTATTTATTTGTTGCGTTTACATCACTTTAGTGAGATTATTATAAATACTCTCTCGATGAAGTCTTTTTGAAGGCTGCTAGACGTCTTGTCTCAGGTGTTCGACAGGACAGATGTTGGCGTGTCGTTAATTGGAGAACATTATTTGCCTAAACTTGTTTATAAAGTTAGTTTGATTAGTTTTGCTCAGTAACTAATAATGAATACTAATGTTGGCAAAAGATAATTGGATTAACAACCATACCTTAGTAGTGGCATTAGTTCAAGTTCAAATGGTTCAAGTTGTCTTGTGGCTTTTGGCTCATTTCCCCCCAGCCATCATTTTGATTTAAAAAAAACTCTCTCCCAAAAAATTTGAGCTAACATTACCCCAATGTATTCACGTTATTATACCTTAGCAATACAGAAACAGTTATCATAAATAAGTTGAACCCCTTGAACAGTCGCTTTGACACAAGATTCAAGAAAGCTGTTATGGAATAAAATAATTTTCAACAACAAAAAACATTGGTTCTCAAAAATGTGCTTAGTACTTTCCTAACATGTTATCCGTCGTCACAACCTTAGTAAAATTAAATACTGGTCCTGAATTGGTGATCACGTGACAAAATTAGGCCATAGACACAGGGGGTGGGTCAATTTATCCACTGGCTTATCTTACCCCACTCTCCCCTGCATACGTAAATATGACAGAAATCTACCAGTGAAAAATGTGGGCTAGTGGAGTTGGAAGACAAATTGATTTGAGAATGCAAATTTTTTTTCTTTCAGCGGTTGCTCAAAAGTTTGTTCATTCTCCTGAAAAAAATCAATCAAGCGATTTGAAGGGTTTTGTAGCACTTCTTGCCTTTAGACTTGTGGGTGCGGAACATTTTTGGTCAGACACTCAATGTCCTTTGATAGCCCAAGGCCGAATTACAGAACAAGCGAAAATCAAAAAACCAACTGAGACATTACAATCTAAATTAACTGTTGAAACAATATCTTAAAGAAAATCTTAGCCTTGTTTTTCACAAGAGAACTCAGATAACGCCTTGACCTACATTTTAGTTTAGGCATCAAAATTAGAACAGTCTGACTAGGACGTTAATGTATGGCCTTGTGAGCTGGTGATGGAAGCTTTATTATGGTCCAACAGCTGAGTAATGCTGGATGCCGTGTACATGACAGTGGGCCAGTGTAATAGCTATTTCACTGGTGGCTTAAAGGGGAGTGGTGGCATACGCACTAATCTGATGTTATTGACCTGACAAGAACTTGAGACTGCCTATATCTTTATAAATATCTGCCCTTTGAGCAAATGGTAAGTACCTGTGAAACTCGCCTGTACTTTTCCGAAACAAAGTCGAGGCGACCTCATCCGTCAGCCATTCAAATATATGCGTTAAAAGCAAAGACTAGCTTCGTCTTCAGACCAGTGTTATGAACATTATCGTGGCCCATGAATCATGCCGTTACACACTGAAGGACTGCATGCGTCCGCCCTGGTGGCAGGTTCCCGAACAAGTTAGACATACTTTCATAATTTTTTCCCTTTCCAAAACCTGCGTGGCTGGCTGGAGGTTCGACTTCCTGGGAGGGTCTGGCCGGCCGCCGCCGCTCCAGTGATGTATGGGCAGATGCATCAAATCGCACAAGATAAACAAGCGATGAGTTTCATCAGGGCCATCATAGCTTTAATTTGGCTGCCTAATGAGTCAGATCTAGTGGCGGCGATAAGAGTTGTCAGAGGCCCGGCTCTAATGAATTTCTTGCCACTTGTAATCAAGGTTGCCTGTCTGAGGGGCGATGATTAATGGAGCCCTGGAGGATTCCCTCGGCCCTCAGCCTTCATTACGGCTAATGCATTCGCAGGCAAATTAACAGAGGAGCGTGCACCAGCCGAGGAGGGGAAAAAAGGGATAAGGCGAGCAGGGGGAGACGGAGAGAGAAAGAAAGCGGGAGAATGGATAGTTGGACGCAGAGAAGGAAGAAAAAAAAGAGAGATAGAGAGCGGAAGCGTGGCGGCAGACAGGCGCACGGGAGAGGAGGAAGAAGGAAGACTGGGAACTGGGGAGGGAGGGGGATACAGATACATTAGCTCGGAAACTGGGGCGGGGGCGGGGGGGGCACAGTAGAAGAACCGGAGCTGATTAGCGGTGGGGTTCAAGGAGATGAGGCTGAGCGCGGCCAAAGGGACTGGGGGTGGGGGCAGACGAAGAAGCAGGGAGGGACCTGGCCGTCCAGTTAGGATGGTGGCCCACATGATGGAGGGGAAATTGATGAGGAGATATTCAGAGCTTGTCAACAGGGACTTGGGATGAATACCCATGAGAACGGGGCGAGACGGAGAGGGCAGAGTGGATAGCGCCACAGGTCAATGAGCCAAGGGTTGAACAGGGGGGCTGCTATTTAGAACTGGCTCTGATGAACGACGAACAAGACATTGGGATAGGTTATCGAGGAAGACATGCAACTATTACCGAGCATGGCTGCCTATTGAAGAACACAGGCTACACAAAATATTGAGAGATTTTGATGACGGATCGGTGAGGAACTAGCCACGTAGTTAACCACTTGCGAGGTTTGGACTTTGCTAAATTGTCTCTGTAGCTTACAGTAGGTTGGGACATTAACTTCGGTGGAAATGCTTATATATATTTTTTTCCGTTGTTTGCAAATACGCGCACATCATTTCTTTGTGTAGCCATCCATCAGGCTACAGACCCACCTCTGCAATCTGGGAGGCAATTTGTCTGAGCTAAGGTGGGCGGCGGAGGACCCTCCTTGCGATTTAGCTGGTGCTCGGTGCAATAACAGAACAAGACAGTGCCTGGGGAGGGTCGCAGCCTCGCCGCTAATGCATGTGGCAAGGCCATGGCGATGTGGCAATAACAATAATTATGTGGTAGCAACATTTGGAGCACATTTGCATAATCGTTACCTGGACTATCTCACTGGGGAGGGGAGAGGTTGGGTTGTCCTAGTAGATTTGAAAAGCCTGTTTCTTGTTATGAAAGAATAGCAAGAGGTGTGTACAATGTGTGTGTGTGTGTGTGTGTGTGTACATGTACAATTTGTGGGGATGTATGGCTGTATGAATGCCTTGCATCTCCATCTCAAGCCTGCTCTGAGGGAGGAAGAGAAGCCAGAGGTGCAGGTGATAAAAGAACTATTAAAACCCGAGAAAGAAAGAGGGAGAGAGAGGAAGGGGATGTAGCTATTTGCTGAGAGCAGATTAGCTGACAGTAAGGAGTGGATTAGTGTGGGGCTTTCTTTTCTGGACACAAGAGACCTTTCCCTTTTCCCTGCTGGGTCATGCTGCCTGACACTAAGCCCAGCTCTTTATCTTAATCCCCTTTAGAGCCTGCTGGGAGTCCAGAATCAGGAAGGGGAGCGCTGACTTCGCCCAGGCCCAAAGACTGACAGAGGAAGCACATGAACCCCACCCTTTAACGTGCTTCGGTGACCCCCCCCCCCCTCCTCCCCTGGCCTATGGGACACTGCTGGGACACTCTCTCTGAGGCTGGCCAGTGGCACACCGCTGGCTAACTGTCTTTGAGTCATTCTGGAGTTCACTGGGGCGGAACTGTGCAAGATAGGTGTCTGCATGGAGAGAATAACAGTGTATTTACATTGAATTGACACAGAGGGAGTGATATTTTGGAGAATTCAAACTGTACGTTGTGTTTGGGGCTCTATTAGCCGAACAATAATGAAGAGATTAATACATACTATATAATACAAGCACACATCTGTTTAATTCACAATTCCATGAGAGGCTACATTGTTTAATTGGAGTGTTTATTAGGTCAAGTCAGCCAAGCATCCAAGCACACGACAGGTAACTCTTTAGCTTTTGCTTAGTTTCATGTTCTGAACATAAAGATAGAAAAAAAAAATATTACAATAGGAAAATTAAACAAACAATAAAACAATATTTACATACTGCATTATAAATATGTCAAATGTACATCATTATACACAAAGTACCTCAACTGGTCCAAACGTGAAGACACATCGCAACCAAACGGAAGTACCGTAAAATATGCTTAAAAACAAAAGAGGAAGAAAATCAAACAACATATCAAAATAGTGTTTCCAGGTCATGTATGCGACCGCCTACTTAAAACCATCTCACTCAGGGAGCATGTCAGGCAATCAAAGTATAAGACTTGTATATACACTGGCTGTCTTTTGGGGTGGGGGATTTTGGGGGGGGGGGGGGGCACTGGCTTTGCTAGGAAGGATTCTAGTCAGGCAACTTTCGACGCTTCTAGTACGGTACCTAGACGGGAAAAGGACACAGGTTGTTCTTGTCGTATGGGATCAAAAGGCCAGCAATGTACAGCATACCACGTTAACAACTCTTAGTGATACCTCCATCCAACATGCCTTGAAATGTAAATTTGCTGCAAATTCCTTGATGTACGTTAGCCATGTACTTACACAGCAGAAAGCAGGCCAACATCAATGTGGCTTTAAGGCTTTCAGGAAAGTACTACAAATAATCAGTTGCCATTTGGAAGAATTTGTGGCCATGTCAGGGGCTCTGTGCTGACGTCTTCTCTCCTGGAATAAAAATCACTAACTTACCGCAAATTCATATTCTCCTAATTTTGGACACGCCAAACAATAAATACTGACCGATTCAACTAAACTGTGTAGATAATGTACCAGGATAAAATGAGAGGCATTTCTGCGTGAACATAAACACTGCCATTGTATACCTAAGACCAAAAAGATGGTCTAAAATGCTAATCCTAATGTAGCAGAGGAGCGAAGAAAAATGCCACTATTGGCCTTATCCTACTTGAATAGATCTGTTCTCAAAGCCGCTCTCATATTTTGTCTTGGCTTATGGTATCCAACGTATATACACATTGAATTTCAAACGCTTAGGTTATCGATTAAGTCATTTTCTACATCCCTTTTTAAGCCTTTTGTCTGTCTAAAAATGGTGTTACTAGAGTATACGTTTTGATGACCGCGGTCTACACTGCTCAGGATTAGCAGAGATAACTACTTTTTACAGAAGTCTGTACATAAAAAGACACCATTCTCCCAAATTTTCACATTGAATAGCTGTACGTGTTTTATCCTGACGGTGTTTATACATGGTCACTTCCTCGCAAACTGTGACACAGAGGAATACTTAAGGAAGTCGCACACATTCACAAGCAAACACACTCCATGGGTACATGCTCGCACAGCCACACTCGCGCACGCGCACACAAACACACCCACTCGAAACAGTACCACTTGGTTCACAGCAACAACAGAAGAAATGCTTTTTGTGAGTACCTATCTTAGGTCTTTGGCCCAAAGAGGTGAATAGATAATCCATTCCGCTCGTGATTTCAACATGCGGCTCTTCTATCAATGTCAAACAATTATCAACACATTTTAGCCTATCGTAAAATTATTCCAACAAAGATGCGATAATGACACAATTTCCTTCTTTCAATCAACCCTTTGAATGATTTTTGATTGAAGAGGCATCTTTACAAAACCATGTCGTTCAATGGTCATAAAACAGTGTGCTCCTAATTCCCTTATAATCATGGATGATTTGCAAGAGGATCATGATAAGGGTTGGAAGAACAAATGACTCACTTTCGCCCAAAACGCATTGTGCAATCAACCCCTTTATGTCAAAGGATTTCCACCATTCTCCTGTGAGCAAAGTGTTTAAATAATTTCAGACTTTTCATCTGGAATTGCTTTGCCTTTTTAGATGAATGGTATGTCAAGAGTTTGATGGCGGCGTTTAATTCGTACTTGGTAATTATTAAAGTCCTAATTGCCGGGTAAAATAGAATTAATCGTAAACGTCATCACACTTGACCATGGTTCATTTTCTCCCTAACTACGTGTGGCTCCTAGAGAACTCCCAAACTTTTTGTTCTTTCTCCAACCTTTAAAGGATGGATTCAGAAACGACTCAAGACTACTTTACTGGTGTATCTTCTAAAGTCAGGTTTGCCCCCGAAGAGGGGAATTCACGAAAGATATTCAAGCAAAAACCAACCACGTTTCTCGTACGACTTTCGTGAGGGGTGAATGCCAGAATAGGTGCCATTCATTTGGTTGACGCTTAGTAACATAAAAGCTTAAAGCTGAACATTTCTGACAGAGGTCTGTCATCATCGACGTCGATATGAGCTAAACAAACAATAACAGAGAAGACAAAAACGCAAAATCACTCCGGCCAACATTGCCCACTCCCTCAGCGTAGTGGAATATCATTGTTCTGTTCACTGGCACAACCCCCCCCCCCCCCCCCCCCCCCACCCCTCCAGGCCTGGGTTACACAGTATGACACGGAGAAAGAGAAGGGGCGTGGAGCGGTCACTAGTTAGCGCGCAGAACGCACACACGGCGCCTTGTGTGTGTTCGGCGCTCGTCTGCTTCGGCCTGCCGCCCTACATGATGCTGACGCTGCGGTTGAGCTCGCACTGGCCGTTGTTGTTGTTGACGTTGGGGTTGCGCCGCGTCATGTTGGGCGTTGCCATGGCGGCCAGGCTGCCGCCGGCGTCGTTGGGGCAGCCGTGCTGGAGGAGGATGTCGGCACACTCCTGGCTGGCCGCCCGCCGGGCATAGGACAGAGGCGTCTGGCTGCGTGCGTCCCTACTCTTCACGTCAACACCGTACTATGGAACCCAGAAGAAGGCTTAAGACGGAGTAATAGCTTACATTTTACAATCACTGACATACAGCATGTATATACTGTTTATATTTATATATATATATATATATATATATATATATATATATGTATATGTGTATACCATATATATACTGTTATTAATATATATATATATATATATATATATATATATATATATATATATATATGCACACAGTACTGTGCAAAAGTTTTAGGCAGGTGTGAAAGAATGCTGGCAAAAATTTGAAAGCAAGGAGTAGTCACAGCAAATATTGATTTGATTTAGATTGTTCATTCACTTTGCATTTAGTTACTTGATAAAAACGAACTATTAACACTTAGATTTTTGAAAGCATTCTTACTTTACACACCTGCCTAAAACTTTTGCACAATACAGTAGCAGTTAAACGTTTAGACACACTTTCCCATGTGTATGTGTATGTGTATATATATATATATATATATATATATATATATATATATATATATATATTTTTTTTAACAAAACCTAATTATTTCTCGACAGAAATCCATCAAACCCGCTTTCCATTTCTTCCCTCGTGCTATCATTCAACCAACACCCCTGTACCAATTAGTGATTCAACCCCCCCTTTCAAGGTGCCCCAGCCCAAAAAAGCCATCATATCGCTTGGCCTCTCTGCAGCGCTCACCCAGATGAGTAGCTGCGTGATGACCACGTTGGCCATGGCGCAGGACAGGTGCAGGGCGGTGCGGCCGTCGCCGTCGCCGTACGTCTCGTTCACCTCCTCCTTGGTGCCGTGGGCCAGCAGCAGCACCACCAGACTCAGGTCATCCTCCACCACCGCCCGCAGCAGCTGCTGCCCCAGGGGCACGTCCGACTGGGGCAGGCCCTGCAGGAAGAGCTTCTGTTCGTACTTGGCCCGGATCCAGCGCTCCTTCTCCTCTCTGGAGGGAGGGAGAGAGAGAGAGAGAGAGAGAGAGAGAGAGAGAGAGAGAGAGAGAGAGAGAGAGAGAGAGAGAGAGAGAGAGAGAGAGAGAGAGAGAGAGAGAGAGAGAGAGAGAGAGAGAGAGAGAGAGAGAGAGAGAGAGAGAGAGAGAGAGAGAGAGAGAGAGAGAGAGAGAGAGAGAGAGAGAGAGAGAGAGAGAGAGAGAGAGAGAGAGAGAGAGAGAGAGAGAGAGAGAGAGAGAGAGAGAGAGCGAGAGAGAGAGAGAGAGCGAGAGAGAGAGAGAAAAATGAGAGAGGGAGACAGAGAGAGAGAGAGAGAGAGAGAGAGAGAGGGAGAAAAATGAGAGAGGGAGACAGAGAGAGAGCGAGAGAGAGAGAGAGAGAGAGGGAGAAAAATGAGAGAGGGAATGTAAAAGAGAGGGAGGGGGATGATAGAAGTAAAATCGGGTCAAACGGGATCAGCTAGTTAAACATAAGGCCAATTGCTTAACGAAAAAAAAAAAAAACACATTTCCTCTCGAAGGATTTTTATCTCTTGGCAGAAATTCATCCTTGAAGACTTTGGGAGACAACAGAGGAACTATGGAAACCAAAACGAGAGAAGACCGGGTGCGAAAAAAGGGCGCGAGCCAACCAGACAAAGAAAAAAATATATTTTATTGGCCAAAGTGAAAAGGCCAAGCTATATAAGCGCTAACAAGACCATCCCTTTCAGATTATCTCCAGGCAGACGAGCGATAAGGAGCCATTATCTATTGATACTGTGGCCCCTGTGTGTGATGAAGGAATATATAAAGGGCCAATTGCTGCACCGTGATCCACACTCTTCCAGCGATGGTGGTCCGCCGCGCTAGGGTTAAAGTCTAGCCAGCTATCTAAAGGTTACACATTGTGAACAGCATGTCTGTGGCTGACAATACAGAACGGGAGAGAGGAGGAGGAAGAGGAGGAGGAGGGGGGGGGGGGGGGGGGGCGTTTTTATCTGCACTGTCAGCCGTCACTCTCAACTGGTGGAACCCCACAAAAGAGGCTCCGTGTTTGGCGGGGCCCGGCGTCCCCTGGGGTGGCCCCCGACCGTGGGCCCGATCGATGGCTGCTGAATGGCGGCCGGTCTCGGGCCGTGGAGGGCTCCGTCAGGTCAGTCTGGTCCGGAGCTCAGAATAGAGCGCAGCCTCCGTCCACTCCGGCCCAATTCCACCTATCGCTCGCCTGCATCTTGACCACTCCGTTTTCCTTTCTCCTCCCACGCATCGAATGTCCAAATAAGAGAAGGGTGGAAGAGGGCGAGAATCAATACGTGAATGGGTGAGCATGCCCAGTGTGCCGTTGACCCCCCCCCCCCCCCCCGACCCCTTTCCGGACGGCGTGATAAGGCGAGGAGAAAGGCGCCGTTGTTCGGGTGTGCTGGGTGAGTGACAGAGAGGAGAGGCTCCCGTGCTGATAGGGCCAAACGGCTTGGCGGGTTTGAGTGACAAGGCTCCCAGGGGAGGCTCCGCCAGTGGGCCCTGGGCACTGGCGTCGCCAAGGACCACTCGCTATCCAGCCGGCCCACGCCAGAACCCTGACAACCCGTGTCCCATCCTCCAACCCCGATCCATCAGGAATCAAATCAGGGGACAAATAAACACGTCAAGGCGAACATTGGCGTGTCACCAATTCCCGCAAGGTTTCCAAAAAAATAATAATAAATAATAATAAAAAAAAGCCACATATCTTCATGTGCTTTTTCACACGACATTTTATTTTAATAGGACGGCGCTAATCAGGGCACCGTGCAACCTGTTTCTCTGCAGCCTCTCGTCGAGGGGAGTTGGAGCTCAGCAGTAGCGGCTGAGTGGAAGCCTCTGAGCTCGGGAGGGCCAGACGGAGGATCGGTTTCCACGTTCAGATGTCAGCTGCCACCAGCGAGCACCGTGGTGCTCCATCTCAGCCACGCACTCAGGCCCTGGCACCAGCCCTGACTACTAGTGGGGTTAAGTATCTGGTTGAAGAGGAGCAGCCTTTTGTCAGCTCCAAGGAAGACGTTGATGAACTGCATGCCGCTACCGGAAGCTCGTAAAGCTTTTGGAGACACAGCAGCTGCAGTGGAGCCCGGCTTTGCCTTCGCTTTTCTAAACTACAGAAGCCATTTTTAAAACGTATCTCTTTATTGTTCCGTCTGATTTTTCAAAACGAACAAGAGTTATCAGAAGCAGAGTTGCTGGCATTATGCTGAAGTGAAAGTATATTTCCTTTTCCTTTTCTCCCCCTGGAGCCTGAGTAAATCTTTTCTTAAGGATGGGGCTGCTTACAGAGCAACAATCTGTCCCTAATGGCAGACAATTGGAGTGGCCAGCAGTTTTATGATGTAAGCCCCTCCATCAAAGCCTAGTCTGTCATTATGTGTGGCAAAGGCTGTTAGCAAATCAATGGGTCCCCTAGAACCAGTGGAGGACTCAGGCTGGGAGGCGGACGATTACTTCATCCACCCTCCTTGTTTCATGCGGAAGAAGTCTTTGGAAAACAATTATTCCACCAATAGAATATGTATGAATTTTGGTCAGCGCCCCATAGGACGTTTCACGAGGAATAATTCCCGCTCTACTCGTGGCTCGATAAAGATAAGTCGAATTAAAACAGTGTTGGTCTGAAGTTTGCCTCAGCTTGCCAAAGCCTCTTAATGAGGGTTCCTAAATATGAGGAGCTTGGTGCATTGCCAGCAGCTAAATGAGGCAGAAAGTCACACTAACAAAAAAGGCTAAAGAGAACCATTAAGAAGATGTCAGTGTGTCCAAAAGGGGCCCAGAAGAGACTTTGTTAGCCTCCGCGCTGAAATCGGTCTCGAATCCTTTGGAAAAAAAGACCAGACGGGTCTTGGCCCAAACTCAAGCACGCCGCTTGAGAGAGTTTAATTTCAGAAAGAAAAAAGAAAAAAAAAAAAAAAAAAGGGGGGGAAAGCGCTCGACCAGAGGTTTTCTTGAATTCCTCAGCTGTTGCCACTTGAAAGGTGGAGTGTGAAAGGAAGTGAAATGGTAATCCCGCCTCCGCCCTTTGTTTGCAAAAGAACAACAAACCAAACAGAGGTAGGGTTTAGCCGGTCAGGGGGGAAAACCGAGACTCTTGAAAGGGACACTTCCTCTCTGCAGGAGGAAGTTAAATAAAATCAGCAGACTTAGCATGTCAAAGCGGCGGGCGGAGGAGAAGGGGAGCGGAGAGGGCATGGAGAGGAGATAGGGGGAACCTTCCCAGCAGGCCAGCAGATTCAGGAAATCAAACCAGTGGTTAGCCAGCCTATGTTACGTGCACTGCACTTACGCGCACCCGCACGCACACACACACGCGTGTGTGTGTATACTGGTGCACGTGCACCCACACTCAGCC
This sequence comes from Aplochiton taeniatus, assembly GCA_017639675.1. Classification (NCBI taxonomy): domain Eukaryota; kingdom Metazoa; phylum Chordata; class Actinopteri; order Galaxiiformes; family Galaxiidae; genus Aplochiton; species Aplochiton taeniatus. The sequence goes on from CM030189.1 coordinate 12,533,370, forward strand.
ACACACAAACACTAGCAAACACACATGCCCGGACACACCGATTTCCACACCCCTGCGCACATAGTTGTTCGAAATTCTTCCGTTGCTTAGGGGACAGAGGAGGCTCCTAGAACCCAATAAAAAAAAAAAAAGACTCTGCCTTTGTCTGTATGAACTAAAAACAACTGGTGTTTGTTCGGCATAAACTTGCTCTGTCATTAAGTGCTAAATCATGTCGATGATGCAGAATCATTCCCCTCATCTCTACTTTCCTTCATTTGACATGATTCCTACGCCGGGATGCAACCACCAAAATCCCAGTGTTTTGAATTCCCTACTGGTTCCTGTGTGTTAGTTTGGTGTTCCCTCTTATTTTATACCCAAACCCACTTAGTGAATGGGCAGCCTTAAGAGCCGAAAACCCCGAAAGAAAGAGCACTTTTATAATTCTATTAGGGTTCTTTTGGTGCAGTCACCGAGTTGAGCAATGGATTCCGACCCTGACTTAATTAAGTGGCAAATGGCGGAATGATTCCCCCTAAACCCGGACTACGGAGTCAAGAACACATGACCGCATTCAGAGAAAGAGGAACAAACAAGGATAATTAGTCAAGCCTGAAAGACAAAGGCAAATAGGAATTTATAGGGGGGAGGCGAGACCATGACAGAGGGGGCGGGGTCCCACGGCCGGAGAAAAGGCGACCAGGAAATGACCAATCGGCTGCTCTCCAATAAAGGTGCACTGGGTTGATGAGGAGGAAGAGGAGGCGTGGGGGGTGCACGTCCCACCACCACCCTGCCGCTCCAACACACCCCTGGTCCTCCTAGACAATCAGGGGATCCTCGACTCCTCCTCCTCCTCCTCCTCAAAATTCACTTTGTGGACACATCAAATAGAGGCACTGAGGGGGAGAAATTAAGAGAGATGAGGAGGAGGAGGGGGGGGTTCTAGGGGCCGGCTAGTCTAAACAGTCCTCACAGTAGGGGTGGGGGGCTTGTATGGGAGAGATTCCCATGCAGCCAAGCTTCCCCATATTGAGAAAGAGAGAGACAGTGAGAGAAAAAAAAGAGAGAGCGAAAGTAAGGGAGAGCACGGAGGTAAAAAAAAAGAAAAAAGAAAACTTGGCCTCAGAGCTTCAAAGGTTGCTAGGGGCCAGAAATGAAGGAGCAGCCCAATAAACGCCTCAGTCAGAGGGGCTTAAATAGGACTCCTTTCCCTCTCCCCTCTGGTACGGACAGCCATGGCGCTCTAACTTAACCCACCCGCTGCCAGCGCCGGTCCGGCTGAGACAGACGCTTCACGTCCTCCGGGGTCTACAGGAGGTGGTAGGAGCAGATGCGTGGACACCCTGAAAGGAGGCTTGTTTTGTTGTGCCGTGGCTCGGCCTCTAAAGAAAGGGGGCGAGCATCTGGGAGCCGCGACGCAGCCGGCAGGAGGACCGGAATATATCGTGACATTAATGAGCTTGTCACCCTCCTCGTGATGGAGTGGCTTTTTTTTTTTTTTTTTTTGTGTGCCCGGCAAGACCAGCACCTCCTTAAACGCTCGGGCGCCGTTAACCCCTGCTGCCCCGGCGCGTCTCCGCACAAAGCGGGGGGACGGGGGGGGGGGACGGACGACAATGAGACAATATAGCGAAGACGGACATTAAGTCCCGTCCGTTTGAGGGACAGTCTCTTCTGCTTCTCGTCCCGTAGATGAAATGATCGATTCCGTTTTCTTTCCTTAATGGAAACTTTCAAGTGGTTGGGATTTTTTTTTGGAAGCCCATGGTTGCAAAAATGGCTGCTTTAATCCACATTTAGTCTAGGTGTCTACCTGGCCCCCGAAGCCCAGTGGCATGTGGGCAATTAGTGACTGTGGCGTGTCCTCTCCCACGCAGGGCTAATTACTGACCTGTGGGTTTCATTTGGAGAGAGACGAGAGAGAGGGAGAAAAACGAGAGAGGGAGACGGAGAGAGAGAGAGAGAGAGAGAGAAAGAGAGAGAGAGAGAGAGAGAGAGAGAGCGAGAGAGAGAGAGAGAGAGAGAGAGAGAGAGAGAGAGAGAGAGAGAGAGAGAGAGAGAGAGAGAGAGAGAGCTGCAGGAGGGGTTCCACTCCTTCATTTGTCTAAATTAATTACGCTACCTCGACCAGGGCTCCTGGCAAGGCCAGCTATTCTAAAGTCTCTACAGAGAGTTGGCACTCGCTCCCTCCAACACCCCTAACCTGTGAGCAGCCTCCACCCGGGCCTGGCTCAGTGTGGTCTGGGGGACTGAGACCGCAGGCCTCATTACAGACTGATCCTAGAACCGAGTCAAAGCAATCAGACGCCACACACAGTGACTACCTCCTGAAGACCAACGCTCCCACAGAGAAGGAAATCCCACTCTCGAAGGAAGTGTCCGAGGCGGCTGAACGCGAAGCTGTCTGAACGGTAGCAATAAAAGGGGCATTGCGCTTGTTTTTCCTCTCTCGCGACTCTTGGTTGGAGAGACGCGCCAGACCCGGGCCACCAGGGGAGGAAGGGGTTAAAAGCAGCTCTCCTGGTCTGGAGAGGTTAGCCGGGTGATTCATTTTTATTACCGTGCTGACCCTGCAGGCGGCGGGAGCGTCAAATTATTTCTGAAACAAAGTGGAGGGCTCTCATCAGAGCTATTACCTGGCCGGGGCCGCGGGCAGCACGCGGGCCCCACAGAGGGTGACAGGGAGAGGGGCCGCGGCAGTGAGGGATAGCCGTCCACATCCGTCCACGCTTCAGGACATCTCCGCCAAATGAGAACTGCAAAGGTGTGTGTGTGTGTGTGTCTGATATTATGTGTGTCCACATGGGAATATGGTGTGTGTGTGTGTGCGTGGGGAGGTGGGTCTGTGGTGGGTGGGAGTGTTGGGGGTGCATGTGGTTGTATGTGTGAGTGTTTTTATTGCTAATAATGTGTGTGCGTGTGTGTGAACCCGCCACCCCCTCCCCCGTCCAAACAGTCTGTGGTGGTTTCTCTCACTAGCACGCCAGGCAATTAGAGACGGCGCGCAAAACACAGCCACTGCCAGCCGCTAATTAAAAGAACAACTCCCTTCCAATTGACTTACTGCAGCGAAAGCCAGGACACATATCCTGCCCGAGATTTATGAGGAGAGAGACATGTATGTCACAATGATCTACTAATGTAGCCGCAACTTTTTGCAGCGGTCAAACTGTTTGCGATAACCGTTCATAGAGATATTCCTGTTGATATCACGATGAATAATTCCAATAGATTGGGGATGTCGAGGAAAAAGACACCCTTTGGAAAACAGATGAACACTGATAATAATTCAAGAGTTTTTCTCAACAAAACCTGTGTCCTGCATTCTTTCATTACAAGCTAAACCAATCTTGTGGATGAGCGCCTTTTAAGTTAAAATTTCCAAAAGACGAGGGCATACCTAGTCTAGCAGTAGACGTTCTATCAGACGCGGAGCTCATATCCAGGTAGTTACTGAATCGTTTAGATTAGGTGTCACTAATGTTTAGTGGAAGACGGAAGGCCCTATACCCGCTGCCTAGGTGCCATCCCAAAGCTGCTACACGTCACCGCGGTGACAGAATTAAAACCCAGCATCTCAAATGAAGGCGAGCGCTAGGCTAGTGGTACATTTTGCGGCGGACAAGGGGCTCTATGAAAATGCCCACTGCTGTGGCATGGTCTTTGACTGAGGCAGCCATCTTAAAATCCCTGGCAAACCAATCATGGAACGACACGTATCATAAAAAAGGGACCTGTCCTTTCGTAATGGAACGACTGAACCACATCCGAACAGCCCCACACCAGCACGAAAAAAAAAAAGGGAAAAAAATACATAAAACCACCGTTTACGAAACAAGCTGTTTACAACCTTCATTTTACTCAGCAAAATCAGGTGTGATCGTAATGAGATTGCGGGCTGGTTTGACGGAGGACGGGCTGGCAGGATGAGATGTGATGTTTCTGACAGTGAAGAAGATCCCTCCCTGAGGCACGGTACAGCGAGGACGCCACGGACGAAGGAGAGGAGGAATCAACGTCAATAATCTTTCATGGAGTCTGAGGCAAAGCACTTGTGCCCACAAAGCATTCGATACCTAACGGTGGGCCATCATTCAATTCAGTTTGGGCCAGTCCCTGGGTGGGTGAAACAGATCCGAGGGGAAAACGCATAGATAATGCCTTCTAACTTCTCTGTTATCATAACCAGCTTACTGAAAGAAATGTGGTTTCCTCTCATTTCTGCCTGTGAAACACTAACAAATTATAAAAGCTATGAATGAAGAGGACATTTCTGATCGTGATTTCTTCATATGCGAGTTAATTATATGGAGCATGAGAGCACCAAATAAATAGAGAAACGACCAAATGTAATCCGTGGACGCGTCCGCCATTACTTGACACTCCACAGACTGGCCTCTTCTTCCCCGTGACAGAGAGACGGATGGCAGGGGCCCCTGGGTGATGGATATGTGACAGGACAGGTTGGGGCCCTGGGGCCTCGGGCCCCTAGGGTGGGCTTTAACACCATAATGGGCTGCTTAATTACCTTCGCAGCCACACAGCAGGTCATTAGTCAGCTGGGGACGCTAGGCCTCACCTGTCACTAGGAGATAAACAATCCCCCCGCCCATCCTAGCACAGACCCCGCCACCATTACTACACCCATCCCCATGGCTTGGAGCTCGAACGCAACGAAGGAGCCCAACAGGGCCTAAGCCGTGGGAAAAAGGGACGTGGGGACCTAAGGCACTTCTTGACATTGTCATATCAGAAGCCTTTTGCGATATATATATATATATATATTTTTTTTTATGGTTACAATTAAAGTCTAAAAAGGCTTGGTTTACTCAACGCTGGGAGGGGTGTGTTCCCAGCTCCCCCTGCAGATTAGCGCCGACATGTCAAGTGACTGACTTGGGAAACTTGGAGCAAGTCATGGGCATTTAAGAAGTGTGTGTGAAATGAGCTGGCCAAAGACACTGTTCCCAAGAGTTATGGGTTAGCAAGAGTAGACAGAGGGTGAAAAGCCAGAGGCAGAAATACCAGATAGACATCGAGAGGCTGACACACACACACACACACACACACACACACACACACACACACACACACACACACCCACCCACCCAACCGGACTAACCTGCTGCAATCAGTGCCAGGCTTGCTGTAGCCCTCCAGGCAGCCCTCCCACACGCTGTTGGCCATGGCGTTCCCCACGGCTGTCATCACCATGCTGAGCTCCACGGGCCAGTCGTCCAGGTCGAGGGAGCGCACCCGGGACAGGTGGGTGCCCAGGTTCCTGTGGATGCCCGAGCACTCGATACAGATCAGCGCTCCCAGGTTCAGACTGGCCCAGTCCGGGTCTGGGGAGAGCGGAAAGGGAAAGAGAACGACAAAGTCAAAGTCTCTCATCTGGGACCAGAAAGTCGACGTGCCTAAAAGTGAAAAGTATGTGCACTGAAGGTCATGGCCGTCGACAAGAACTTGGGTTCTGGGGAGACGTTAATGGAGAAAGTTGACACTCCATGCTGAGCCATTTGTTTCACCGTGGCTTACAGACAGACGTATGCTATAAAATACAATATATGCCAGGGGACTACTTTTTTTCCCCCCTCTCTCTCTCTCTCTCTCTCTCTCTTATGAAGTATGGCAAGGCACAACTCCACCAGCGCTGACGTGACAGAGAGGCGGCGCACTCACTCGGGGCGTCGCAGTCCACACAGAAGCTGTTTCCCCTCACGTTCCTGATGGACTGGATGGCCACGGCGTCACTCTGGCTGCCCAGACGAGACTGTGTGAGGGGGAGAGAGAGAGAGAGAGAGAGAGAGAGAGAGAGAGAGAGAGAGGGAGACAAGGTCAACAGGAGGCGACCGACGCCAAGCCAATGAGTGACAGGGAGAGATACCGGGGCGAGACCCACAGCTGGTTTCACATCACAGAGATCCCAGGATGGCTCGGGGGAGGGAGGGCGGAGGAGAGACATTCTCGGGGCTTTGAGCACTTGGATAGATAGTGAACGAGAAAAGAAGAGGGGGAGGAAAAAAAAAAAAGAACGAGAGAGAGAGAGTAGATGAAAAAGAGGTGGCGACGGCGGCGGCTCCCCAGTGTGCTGACACAGGCCGCCTTCCCTTTCAGATGTCTGCCATCTTTAATAAGAGATCCCCCCGCGCGGCACTGCACCTGTCTGACGGCTTCCCACACATGACAGCGCCGCGAGGAGGGGGGGCGGGGGGGGACGAGAGAGGGTGGGAAAAGAAAGGGATGGTAACGAGGAAGCCACGGCTGGCAGGAAGTGAGGGATGCCTTTGAATTGGTTGTTTCTCCAGAAATCACATTCGTCTTCGTCGCATCCTTTTTAATAGACATCGTTTGGGGGTTGACACTGTGACACGGTCCCAGAGCAGAATAAGAACAGGTGAGGAAAAGGAGAGAATTCAACACGGTATCGGGCCGAATGTCCAATGGCTGTCCTCGGAAAAGGGTCTTTGACCGCCCAGGTATTGAGGTCGCCCTTCCGTTCCTATGCTCCCCGCTGTTTCCGGTGCCCACCTTGTTCTTCATGCTCTCGCAGGACTGCAGGCTGGCGAAGATCTGGCTCTCGATGGCCTGCACCCACAACTCACGCTCCTCATGCGTCGACGCCTCAAAGTGCCACATCTGGCCCGTCAGCGACACGATGACAAACTCGAACGACTCCTCTTGTTCTGGAAAACAGAAACACAAAGCGCCGCATCAGCGGTGGCCCCCACCAAATAGAAGCTACGGTCAGCAGCCACGGCTTGGTCAAGGGGGAAAGCCCCGAGAACTGTGATTTTTTTGTCAAGTGGTGCCAGAGCTGTCATTTTCAGATTTCTTTGTGTATAATTGACAGTTAGCCATGTGCTGTATGCCAAGGGTAGGCACCATGTGAGCGCCCTTACTCAACACCGATTTTGAACACGACCGCTCAACGCTGTTTTAGCCGACCGCCACAATTGCCCGACGCAATGCTCCCCCGGGCCTCTCTGCGTCTTCGCCTTCCCCACCGCATCTCTCTTGTCGGACCGGACGCCAATTCCGTTCAGTCGGACGAGCCGAGATCCGACCTCACTGGAGGCCGCCGCGTTGACCACCGTCACCAAGACGGGCGGGCCCACGGCGCGACGAGCGTCGCGGAACCGTCAGCCTGTCGCCCGGATGGCGGGGTCTGACGATGGCGCGCTGAGGAGCGATTGATTAAGCCGGTACAGTGGCACGCGACGGCCGGGGTTGACTCGCGCTTCGCGCACATGCTGGGGCTCGTAGCCAGACGATTTGTAATTACCTAATTAGGGGCTATGCAAATAGCGGGGCCTGGTTTGCATAAAGCCCTGCACTCCGAGGGCCGGAGGCGAGACAAAGTGGATCCGGCGCCGGATGGGAGAGGCTCTCCTATGCGGCTCTTCACTCCGCTTTGGAGAGAGGGAGGGGAGCTAGCTGCACTTGGACATACTATGTTACCACTGGACATCGTCTTCACACTCAGGGCCTGTCTTTATACATTCGGCATTGAGGCACCACGGGAGGTAATAACTTTCACGCGCCAAGTTCGACAAATCGTCAAGACACGCTGCCATTAAAGGATGACGGTCAGAGAACCCCCTCAAACACCGTAGGGTCTCGGTCTCTCTCTCTCTCTCTCTCCCTCTCTCTCCCCCTCTCTCTCCCCCTCCAGGAAATAACAGCCATTGCCCCTTGGTAAATGATTACCAGAGGAGTAGATTTGTCTCATCAGAAAAACTATTACAAGAGAAATTTGTAATCAATTCACTCTCTTTGGTGAGATGACCAATTTCTAGACTGGTGACAATGTTGTCAAATCTAGTGATCCTAATGCTCTAGTGCAGGAGCTAGGTCTTCAGGGGGAAAGAGATAATCCAATTAGGTCAACAGCGACTTCAATTATCTGATTTAGTTTGTGGAATCGATTACCGGTTCCGGACATCAATAAAGACCTGGGAGCCTCTTCGTTTCAACGTTTGGTGGGGGGTGATAGAGACCCATTATAGACCCATACTGGGGGGTGTTACATTTGATAAGATGTTGCCAATTGGTGTGTAATACATGAACCTGACTTGAAATCAATTCACAATGCAGAGTTATAATTATGAAGAAGTGTCAATGTAGCCTATCTATCAAAGCCATTTTTCCAAGACTGCTTTAATCATAAGTGCTTGCCAATAGTATTATTATTATAATATATCTTTTTTACAAACAGCCTTATATGGACCACAATATGTGTTTCTTTAAAGAGTCCAATGTTGTTGCACATGCGATTTCAGCTTCTTAAAACCCTTAACAAAGCTAATTATTTCGTTGGCTGGCTAAGCGATAAATTGGAGGCATTAAACCACTTTCATTATGGAGATTAAAAAAGTGTTGGCTGGCTGAACTCTTAAACTGATGAGTATACATGGGGAAACAAATCTAACGCGTCATGCGTGGCAAAGCCTGTGCACATGCACTAAGGAGCCCAAGGAGACCACCTCTTTGACCAGGGAGGAACAGTGTGAAGGAGCCGTTGTATTCTCTCCCTGGAAGGGCTATCACACATTGTCATCGGTGTAGTCATTACGCGCAGATGCGCCGGGCCGATATTGCTTTTTAATGCAGGAGCTGTCACCAGGCGAGGTAATTCCACTCGCATAAAGCCAAAGTAATTCCCTTCCATGTAAGCATGACGGCTAGGGTCAAAGTGTCCTCCTCAAAAGAAAATAAATATGAGCATGAACGATGTGCGGAGGCCTCCCTGCTCTCCCACAGCCAGCTGCTAAGTGGAGCCCGGCCCTCGGACCATTAGTGCCTCCGACGTTACCCAGTGGAGCCAGTTCTCCGGTTGTTCTAACCGAGCAACGACTACTCTGACCGGAGCGTTAGCGTTAGCATTAACCCCGTGACCATATTTATCTACCATCCGCAGAAGCAGGCCCGGCCAATTAGCATTAGCAATTAGCATAGAATTAGCATTACTCGGCGCGGGGGCGGATATGGCGGAGTGCAATCAAGGTCCGATCGAGAGACCAACTGTGGAGAAGTAGGAAATATGATTTGGCTTAATTAACAGAGAACAATAAAAAGGAAATGAGAGTCTAATCTCCTCCAGCGCGGGTCCATCATTTCCACGCCTCATAAAGCCATTAGAGGCCCTTTAAGTTACTGTTGTGGCTCATCAGTCGTTGCATTTCTGATTGAATTTTTTTTTATACAAAAATCAACAACACTTCCCGTGATAAACAACGTCACCTGCCGATTTAGGAAACATCAATTCAACCGAACATTGTAATGCGCTCCTGGGCGTCTTCGACGGAAAAGTGTCCATTTGCCACGGTGGCATTTCCGCACGTCTAACACTCCCGGGACGCGCTAAGAGGAGGACGAGGTCTCATCTCGGGAGGATCCTCCCTCCGTCCCTCTGCGTGGGGCAGCAGACGCCCCCGCCGGGGACCTGTGGACCAGATTAGCACCTCTGGGGCTTTGGGTTGAGCCCAGCTGAGCTCTCCACTGCAGGGGCCAAGCATCCATTCTGTCTGGGCGCCTCGCGCTACCTCTGGAGATCGATTCGACGGAGGTGCCGAAAAGGCCTCCAGGACTCCGGGGAGTGTGTGTGTGTGTGCGTCTGCACCAGGACAAAATGACGGCCAAATGCAGAGGTGTGTGTGTGTGTGTGTGTGTGTGTGGGGAGGGGGGGGGCATATCAAGAGCTGAAATATCGTTTTTCTAGGTGTGTCTGTGTTGTGTTCCTGTGTCGGGCGGTCACTTAAAGAAGTGCTCCCTATTCCCGTGAATTAACGAGCAGTTGGGAAGAACAGGCCAAGGCGCTGCCATCTGTAAATGTCACAGGCGCTGCTTGCTCATTTTACACATCATTAAAGCCAATATTCCTAACCTGTATCAGAGCAATCAGGAGCAGGCCATTACTGGGACAGGGGCCTGGGGGGGGGGGGGGGGGGGGGGGGGGGGGGCTGGGGGACGCAGAGGAGGAGAGCACCGAGTGAGAAAGTGGAGAGAGAGCACGCTCTATCTATCTGACATCCATACACACAACCACACACACACACACACACACGCACGCACGCACGCACGCGCACGCACGCACACGCACGCACAAAGTCAGCGTGAGCGCACATGCACACACAAACGCACCGGCCAAACACAAACAGACGCGCACGAATTCACAACACCGACAGCAAGTGCATTAAACGACTGAGCAAAAATGAAAACACTGTCAATTATACCGTGTATCTGTGGGCAGTGTGTATGGTGGGCCAAATGAGAACCCTGTTATTTCTTCCTCTCGCAGGGAAAGCCGACCCATTACAGGAGCTGGGGCTCCGGGGACAGCTTTGGGAAATGAGAGCGAGTCGGGGAATGACAAAACAAAGTATTGAGATAAACACCCACTATTAGCACAGGCAGTTAAACCTCCATTTACAAATCCTCAGCTGGACTCCGGAGGAGGTAACCCTTTATGCACTGAGGTGAGGGAACACAGGGCTGTCTGTCTGTCTGTCTGTCTGTCTGTCTGTCTGTCTGTCTGTCTGTCTGTCTGTCTGTCTGTCTGTCTGTCTGTCTGTCTGTCTGTCTGTCTGTCTGTCTGTCTGTCTGTCTGTCTCTGTCTGTCTGCCTGCCTGCCTGCCTGCCTGCCTGCCTGCCTGCCTGCCTGCCTGCCTGTCTGCCTGCCTGCCTGCCTGCCTGCCTGTCTGCCTGCCTGCCTGTCTGCCTGTCTGCCTGTCTGCCTAGTTTCTGTTTGTCTGCCTGCCTAGTTTCTGTTTGTCTGTCTGTCTGTCTGTCTTGTCAGCTTGTCTGTCTGCCTGCCTGTCTGTCTGGCTGTAGTGTTTTCCTACCGGTCTGTCTGCCTCTCTGTCTATTGGAAACTATCATTTTACAGTTGAAATAAAGTTATAAGACCAATGTTAAAAGGCTTCCTTTTCATTGGTTACATTATGGTGCTACAATTATGTATTGGTTGAATAGAACCCTATCGACTACTAAGTTACTCTAACCCAGTCAAGTAATCCCGAGCCCATTATTAGTCCATTGCGCTATGTAAATGATTATTAATATACCACTAATAAAAACAGTAATAGCAACAAGTAATAAAAACAAAACTCTGCTTTTGACACAAACTTAGTTCTCAGAAGTTCTCTCTGGGAAGCACCGTGACCATGGCGGAGTTAATGTCCCCCTCTATTTAAACGTGAAAGACACCTTTCTCCTGCTCTCCGATCTTCCTGCTCTCCAACCCTCTCTCATCGAAACACGCGTCAACTCCCTAAACCCCCAAACAATGAACATTTAACACACCTTTTCCTTAACCAAAAAAAAAGAGGGGGTGTGGGGGGGGGGGGGGGGGGGGGGGGGGGGGGGCATTAACGATGCTCCCTGACAGTCTGCATTAATCAGGAGGGGCTCCCCTTGAACACAACGTTTGATCGGCCATCGATTCTCCGGTGGGTTTTGAGGCGAGCGCCGCGTCGAGCGCGGCCGTTGCCGGGGCCCGGCTGCTGGGAAACGCATTAGAGCGCTGTCGGTGGTCTCGCCATGCGTCCCGCATCACTCTTTAAGCACATGAGAAGTTCATTACCCCGCACAGCGCCGACAGGATGTGAGCGCGCGTCGGCGGGTTGGCGGCGTCGAGCGGCCGAGGATTCCTGTTCGCACGCGTCCCCAGTGATAAAACACTGTTGAAGGCTAAACGCCAGCCCCCTGGGACAACTAGACAAGTTCAAAGGACTTTCTGTCATCAGTCGCACAGGGAACATAGCTTCGCTTAAGGAGGACAACTCACTTTTTTTGGGAGGGGGGGGGGGGGGGGGGGGGGGGGGAGTACAAAATAAAATGTAGAACATTGTCTTTTTGATCGAACCTGAACGAAACAATGGGTCGCAGATGTATAGTACGACTCAATGGCCCTCGTATTCAGGAGTCTGGTGGAGACAACTCTAGTTACTGACAATACGGCTAGCAGCAGCAGTTTCTCCTTTTCTCCCCTGAGTGTCTCCTACTTCCTCATGTCGACCAAAACGATTGCTCACCTTAAAACGCACACCCGCCTTTTGATTTATGACGCCTCAGAACTACTAAAATTCAATTCCGGCCCGCATTCCGGAGCTCTGATTGTCCCGTAAATGAGATAAACTGATAGCAATTTATTCAAGGATCCCCTCCCCTCTCGACGCTCTCCAAGAGATACAACCTGTGTGCCACACTTGAGTGACTTCGATATTTAAGCAATATGTCTGTATTCCGCAGGCGTTCAGTAGAACTGACAACCTGATACTAATAGAATATCTCTGGGAAAGAGGAGAGCGAAAAATGAAAAATCGTGGTGTTTTTTTTTTTTCGACGAGAGAAAAACTTTGGGGAGCCCACCGCACTGATCTCCTGGCCGTATCTCTAGCCAATGATGATGGAGCTTTACCGTTTTTAACTCCTTTTAAAAGGAAGTCGAGACTAATATCCGTTTTTCTGAACCATCTTCGAGTAAGTAGGCATAGTTTTGTCTGCTCCCCTAAATGTAAAGTGATGATGTGAAGCCAGCCAGCACCCCCAACGTCCCTAATGCCGCCATCCGTCACTCGAGGGCCTAACTAACATCGTTACTGTTGTATTCCTAGAGTAGGGTTCCATTAGGAACCAATGAATGCCATTCGAGATAGGACTCATAAAAGAGAATGGTGCGAGATAGGCTTAAGACCCCGACGCGCCCCCCCCCCCCCCCCCCACACACTTCTTAACATTGACACAGGCTGCATACCCCATACCGTTCCCAAGAACAACACTTATCACACGTAACGTTGCAAATGTTTACCCCCTCGAACGGGGACCGTCGGGCAAGCCGGTCAAACTTAAGAGAGGAGCTGTCAAACGTCGCGATAAAAAGTGTAATGATTATAAATGCTGAGTCCCATCTAGGTCATTGATATGCAGGCATATCAATCATGTTGATGGATCATGGCTGCTCGGGTGACATCAGCTTTATGGCCTCTGAAAGGCCACTCTTGTGTTTTCACAATGCCATCCAATTAGAGGGCTCCATTCATCATCAGGCCCGGAGAATGATTATTAATTGGCTTCAAGGGCTGACTGCCACTCCCCTGCTGAGCGAGAGCCCACACCATTCACACACAGGCTGAGGGAACGAGGAGGACGGCGGAGGGAGAAACCAGGGATCGCAGGACGACGAGCCGAGCGGAACCGGGCTCCATTGATAAGCCTGCGCCCTGTCGTCGTCTCGCCATTTTGCAGCAGGGGCCTCGCAAAAAGGCTTTTCCATGTTTTAGGTAGGACACACGGGGTCATATCTAGTCGTGGGCTTTTGACAATTGTATGAGTGTGCCAAATCCGACAAGTCTGTTGTCGTTTAAGATTATTTCGTAAAATGACGGGTTTTTTTTTTTTTTGTGTGTGTATTTTACGTCGTTCTTACCTTCATTGCCGGCAGACAGCCCGTCTGGCTTGGTAATGCCAGTGCTCTTTTTCCGCTTGTGCTTCTTGCGGTTGGCATGCGGCGAGGGTGGGGGCTCCAGCTTGGGACTGGTGGCACTACCCAACCCAGAACCGCCCGTCATGGTATCACCTATCCCATTTGCTGAAAACAAAGGCAAGCCGGCCTCCTCATTAGCATATTCCTGGGAAAACATAGGTCCTCACCTCCACGGTTAGCAGGCTGGAAAAGACAAGCATTTCCGAGGACAACTTGACATGAAAACAAAGGGAGAGGAATAATGAAGGAATTCAAAAAAGGTGAAACATTTTGAAAATATGTTAAAAATTAAAAGGATTCATTTTTCTTTTATCAAAATAAATGAACACTCTCGTCTAAAGCGTAGGCTATAAGTTATCCTTTGATACGTCCATACACTGGCGCCACGCACACCAGGCCAGAGAGGCCTCGGATTGGCTCAGAAGGGGCTGCTCTGGAGCTGGCTTTAGACAGGCTGAAGGACAGGTACAGGGGGTGCTCGGCTAACAAATGGTTAGTTAGGCTAGCCCAAGGCCACGCGCTCTATATGGCTGTCTGGGAGTGACAGGGGGCTAAGAGCCCTGCTTTGTTTCTTGTAAGTGATTTTACAAATGTGATATTAACCTGCGCCACCGTCGGGCAAAGCAAGAGGGATGGGGGCCATGGGAGGGGGGGGGGGTTTGGTTGTCAGCTCGCCATCTTTTCTGGTTTCCTGACATTTGACATCACTTCCCCCCCCCCCCCCCTCCCCTCCCTTTTGGCCCCTGCAGATGCTATTAGGAGTTGTGGGGATGGAGAGAAGGCGGCCGGGGGCCAGAGGGAGGGAGGGAGGGCCAGTCGATGGGCCCCATATTGCTCTTCTCTCCCCCCCGCCCCCCCCCCCCCCATCCCACCACCCCGTGTGGTGCTAGCAGCCTCCTTCATTGTCCCCCATCAAAAGCTCATTGTAGTGTGGCAAACTCCATTCATTTTCCCCCATGCACAACGTCGCCAGCCCCAAGGGGCGCGGGCCACGAGGACAAGGGGGCTGGGGGATTATTGCTGCCGTCAGTGCCAGTCCCACATCCCCTAATGCTGCCGTGGCTGTGCCATTAGCCAGCGTACAACATTAGGCCTAATTTGGTCATTACCTTTGGGGAGATGGTCGTCTGTGGCTGGGCGTATGTGTGTGCGTGTGTGTGTGTGTGTGTGTCTGTGTGTGTGTGTTGTGGAGAACCACAATGAGCTCAGCAGGGGTCCACAATGTTTAAAGTGGTGAGACTGGAGCTGCTTGAAGAGCCCGAGGCGCTGTAGTTTGAGCGTGGGCTCCAATATAGCAGCAAACAGCCAAACACTCTTAAGCCGTAAAAGTTGGTTTGGCTGTCTTTGACCGCCATCCATGCACATCTAGATGGAACAAGGAATACCCCCTCCCTCCCCGCTCCCCTATAGCCTGAGAGAGCCTCTTTAAGTTAAGCTAATGGATTTATCAAACTGATTCGTTCTGAAGCTCCAATCAATACGTTGCGCTGCAATTAACGCGAGCAAAACATTTATAGATCGGATCAACGACCAGAACGCTGTCAGACCGGCTGGACGACACAGCGTCGTCCGACCCTTCTCTCCGCCGTGTCTGAACGGCGGGCACACGGCCACACATGTAGCGCGTGGCGTGGCGAGGCGTCTGTTTCAATTTCCCTGCTCTCCCCTCAACAGCCCCCGGGAGACGAGTCATTAGCCGGCGCAGACAGCTGGGGGGCGCAGGGGTCCTCCTCTGCCTAGCCCCCCCCCCCCCCCCCCCCCCCCCCCCGCCACCCCCCTCCTCCTCCAGCTCCACGTCTGTCCCGCCAGCACGGCACCGTATGGAGACCAGAGCGGCCAACCTGCCTCCCGACGTGACAGCCAGCATTTGTTTAATGTCGCTTGAGGTTAAAGGGGATGTGAGCCCCCCCCCCCCGCCCCCTTGGGACCCCCCGTCCGGCGCTGTGTCATAAACGCCTCTAATTATCAATTTTGGCCCTTAATGTTGAGGAGAATGACCCGTGCAGCACCTGGAACAGACGTAGCCCGCACAGAGTCATCACCTTCCATTGTCTGCTCCAGATCAGTCTTTTCCCCCTGACGCAGTCTCAGGGGGAGAAGCACGCACACACACACACACACAGACACACACACACACACACACACACACAGGCACACACACACACACACACACACACACACACACACACACACACACACACACACACACACACACACACACACACACCATTGGGCAATGATATCCGAGTAGCTACAGCTAGTCATCACACAGATTGCATGGTCTTTCATAAGTGGTTCTTAAGTCTAAGCCACCCATGTCTGAGAGATGACAGTTCCACAGCTAAGAGCTATGGCGGGAAGATCCGCCCGGGTGTCAAAAGCAGGCATGTGCCGCGCCGTTTGACCGTGGCGCCGTTAGTCGGCGGTTAGCGGGTCACGGCAAGGGGGGGCGGGGGGGGGCAGGGGGGCGGCGATTGGGAGTCTCTGGCTAGCGCTCCGCCGACTGCAGCAGCCACTCCTGGCTGGGCTGGCCGATAGGTATCAGGTGATTACAGCGCATTATGCTCCCGTCGCGCAAATGACAGCTTAAACATGCTTCACGATAAAGACCGTGGGCGAGACAAAGAGGGGGCCGTCGCCGCGCTCGCCTGTTAACAACTTCTTGGCCCTGCCTTCCGCTATCGTCACAATGAGAGGGAGAGAGGGAGAGAGGCAGCCGTTTCATTTCATGGTAATTCAAGAGGCTCTGGGTGCGGAGCCCCGTGATTTCGCCCCGGCCCCCTTGACACGGCAGCCCTGCCTGTCCTCAATCAAAGGCAACGGCTGCAATTAATGGCAAAAATTAGAAACAATCACCGCCTCCCCCTTATTATCCTCAATTAGAGTGCACTAATCAAGGTCTTATCGCGCGCCGCTGCTCTCTCCAAACTAAATGTCAAACTTCATTACGGCCCCGCGTGGAAATCAAACTCCCCGCCCGCTCTTCACGCACAGCGGGGAGGCCAGAGTGTGGCGCGCAGCAGCGCCGGGGGAAGAGGCTATCCCTGCTTCAACCTGGGCCTCGGTGCGGCCGCAGAGGACCGAGCCTGACCTGGTAGGGAATTAAAGACGGTTGGCCGTGGCAGAGCAACCTGGGCTTGAAGACCGGAGTAGAAAACGGTCCAGAAATCCGAGTAGACAGCGGAAAAACTTTCGCAAAGGGCATTGCTCACTTTTCTTATATATTTTTTTTGGGGACACGAGGGTAACTGCTCCGTCAATCTGTTTATGGCACATTGCTTGCTGGCAACCTTTGAGTCACCGTCTTTTAATTCAGGTGTAAAGATTGAGGCACAGGTTCTAAACAAGTATCCTGCAAACCGCGAGATTAAGAAGGGGTGTCTTTATAAATGCGCGCAATAGACAAAACGGGCCCGGGATTTAATCAAAAAGGCTGCATTCCATATTCAAGAGAGGATGCGTACCACTGCTGCGGCCTTGTGCTCCATAGGTTTACAAATGAGGACATTCTTTAAATAATATGGAAATGGTTAGCTGGCTTAGACGCATTCATTCATGAGCCAGTCATCAATCTAATGTTTTTGCATCTGAGAATCACCTTTTATGTTAACCTGCAACCTTCACCAAGGATAATGGAGTGATTGGGCTTGGGTTGAAGTCTATTCAAATGACAGAATATGAGCACCTTTCAATCGGAGGGCAGTCTCTATTGATTATCCAAGGCTCCATTAGGAAGACAGATATGAAGCGGGTCAGATTCAATCAAGTACATATGTGACACTGGAGTCCAACTTCACGCTGGGCAACTTCACTGTCATTACTTCTCATTGATAGGGGATGAATTTATAAGACAAAACTCCTTTAGAATTATTTTTTTTTAATTTCTGTGGCCTGATTTTGAAGTAATCACATTGCAAGAGTGAATGGAAAAGCAACATATCTATCACTTGAGAAAAAAAATAAAACTTTATTTTGAGCTCATTTGCCTCATTAAAGCTCATTTGTGGTTACCTTCTAGAGTAGCATGGAAATAATTGAAGAAATGGGAATAATGAGTAAATTGTCGAATTGATTTAGGAAGATGCTAGAGGATGCTTAATGAGCTATGGTAATATAAAGTATTCTCCATTTTCCAAACAAGAAAACGAGGAGGCCTATTCTGTATTTGTTCGCGTATGAATAATAAATCCACGTTGACCGCAAAACTACTTCCTACCCAAAACATACCAAAAGATATGTAGCTTTGCACTCTACACACACATAAAAATGCTTATTGAAGACGTGGAGCGACATTCCACCTATACACAAACAAGACACAGACACACACACACACACTCATTTCTTTGAGGTGCCCACGAATCTAAGTAATTCTGCTTTGGGCATGGGACTGATGGGAGTGAGGGGTAGGGGGTGATGGGAAGGGCCCAGGCAGAATTGATCGTTTGGCACTTCCAAATGAGGGACGGGGCTTGTCTGCCGAACCACAAGGGTCGCACAGTTGGACTCCAGCAGCGCTCGTAAAGAGCCCTCTTTAAACTGC
Organism: Aplochiton taeniatus; assembly: GCA_017639675.1. NCBI lineage: Eukaryota > Metazoa > Chordata > Actinopteri > Galaxiiformes > Galaxiidae > Aplochiton > Aplochiton taeniatus. The sequence goes on from CM030189.1 coordinate 12,551,381, forward strand.
CGGGGCCCCTGGGAGCCCACGGGGAGGGGAAGGGAGGTGGGGGCCGCCGCCGCCACGCTAATGAGAACTACCAGAGTGCAAACATGCATGGAAATGACTGTTATTCTGTTGATGTGCATTTAAGTGCTTTTTTACTGCCAACCACAAAGAGAGGGAAATAACTGGTGATGAATGGCGTCCCCGAAAAGCGTTCATTTTCGTCTATCGTCGGGCGGAAAGCGAGCGAGATCGTCGGCGAGAGGGAAAATAGAGAGAGAGGGGTGGCGGACACGCACGGCAAATGTATTATTTTACTTCACTCAAGTGCGCCGACAAAGCTCGCCGTGATGGGGAGGGACGGGGAAAGGTTGGGGGGGGGGGGGGGATGTACGGGAAGGGGGGACGGTTGAGGTGTCTCCATTGCAAATAACCCCTCAGTCACCCTCTGCTCCCCCCCCCCCCCCCCCCCCCCCCCCCCCCCCCTTCGTCCTGTCGGAGAGCAGAAGGCAAGAAGGTCACGGCGATCACAAGCCTGATTACCTAATTATCCCGACGAGCTTTGTTCTGCCTCGCCGGCCCGAGCCGCGGAGCGGGCTTCTGGACCAGATATTTGTTCGTGTTGTCGGCCCTCCACCCTCCGCTGCCCGGCCTCCTCTACCACGCCGCGTTCTATTTCAATTACACCCGCCATGGCAGGCCACAGGGCGCCGGCGCGTCGCACGGGGGGGGGGGGGGGGGGGGGCGACGTTGAGTAAAAGGACGTCCGGGAGGAGGAGGAGGAGGAGGAGAAGGAGGCGCAGCGACGGACGGCGTCGGGGGTCTCACCGGCGTTGACGACGGCCTCGTTCCACTGGTCGGCGCTGGACACGGAGAAGGAGCGCTGGTGCATGCCGTCCTTGCTGCCGAAGCCCGCCAGGCCCCCGCCGACCCCGCCCCCCGACTGCAGGGAGGAGCTGCTGTTGGAGTGGGGCGCACCTGGGAGGAGACACAGGGAGAGACGGAACGTGAACATCTGCAACACCTCGTCATTAAAGCAGCACTTGAAGAAAAGAGAGAAAAAAAAAAAACAAAAAAAAAGCTAATAACTTAGCAGGATAATAATGCACTGACAGCAACGGATGTAAGGCAACGATTAAAAGAGAGCAGGATATGTAGGTAATCCAAACCATAAGCGGGATTAACTCTAATTACATTGCACTTATTTGGAGCGGAATATATTACTCTATAGTTGCCTAATTGCATGTAAACTTCAACATGGCGGTGCGATGCTTCCCCCACTTTATCCGTGTTCATCTCTGGTGTTACATGTGTTCGGCGTTGCCCTCTCACAAACCGACACACACCCTTCTCCCTCCGCCTCTGCCTCTAATTAGCCCTTAATTAACAAGATACACTCGGAACGATAATTAGCTCGCCTCATCCCTCTGACTGCCACATCCATCTCTCCCGGGCGTCGGCGGGCGCTCTCCCTCCCCGACTTTCAATCAGGCGAGCCGCGGACGCCTGCTTCTCTTTACTAATTCATGGGCTAAGCTGCACGGCGTGGGGTCCTTCCTGTCTCGCTCCTCTACAAATGGCTCCTAACTACTCCAAAGTCACAGATACAATCCCTGCTCTGATGCCGAGTGAAATCTGAAGACTTGCCCCGAATTAAATACAACCGCAAGCATGTGTCAATTGTCAAAGCAACTCAACTAAATGAGTGCTAGTTGGTATATTTTGTCGGAGCAGTAAAAAAAAAAAGAAGATGCTATATTTGTAATCAAATCACGCCCCACTATATTTAAATAATTTGCCATTTGGTGAACACTTTTCTCCAAAGCACCTTGTAGTACTGTGATAGCACACTGATTGAGGTTTACAACCCACCGTACAACTCTGATCTACAAAAAAAAAAAAAGTCAACACGTAAATTGAAACACTAATATAAAGTACAATTTCCTGCAGCAAAAATATTGACTTGGCGGTTTATAACCCATAGTATTTGTTTTGATAAAGGATATGCAATATAGCCATGATTTTCTTAATTAAAAAACAACAACCACACATTTAACTCCTAAACATCACACATCGAGCCCTATTTGTTAATTATAACGTAATCATTTCAGAAAGCGATTGAGGTGAGGGAAACACTAGATATAGTTGTGCCATGTGTAAAGTAAACTAAGCGGCGCCAGCTCTTGTTAGGATAATATGTCCTACTCATTAGCCAGAGTAATAAGTGTATCAAATTCACATAATCATGTCTAATTAGTATCAGTAATTATCTTGTTGGGCCCGGGAATATTAATCTTCGAGTCCCAGAGGGGAGGAGAAGGACCGCAGCGAGAGTGGGAGAGAGAACGATGGAACCATGCTGAGGAGTGCTTGCTGAATTAGCATGCCCAAATCAGAGCAGTGGAGAGGGGAGGGAGGGTGATGACGAGTGGGGGGCCGTGGAAGGAAGGTGGAGGGGGGGAAAAAATTGGTTGAAACGTGAGTGAAGTGACGATAGGGGAAGTAATTCTATTCAACTCAAACTATGTCAAACTGAAGTCTAAAATGGACTAGTAGAAATGTTTTTGTCCAAATGTAAATGTCATTACACTATCACTATATTGACATCCCATAAATATTGATATACCATTAAGAAAAAAGCTTATTTAAATCCGAGGCCACTATTCAGCACTTTGAAATGTTGAAAAATCATATTATTTTTAAAACAATTTTGTCAAAACCAAAGTGTGGGAAAAGTATCAAACTCAAAATGAAGTTTGACTTTCTCTCATCGGAGTCTATTAGGCGAACACAAACCATGCTTAGACGGATACTTAAAATTCCACAATCACGCCTAATTGTCAAATTGGATGCTAATGATTAATGAATTAAACATGGCTGCATCAATTAGTCCCCAGAGACCACTCCTGCATAAAGGGGAGGATAATGTAATTACAGTGGAGGAATAATCAGCTGGTCCCATCGGGAGAGTGCCCCCCACTGTGCACCCACCCAAAGACTATAGGTTTATGGGAAATTCAGGACCCTGCCGTTCGCAACTATAAACCTGCAGGTAGAAAAGTAATAACCAAGGGCAAATAGATCAATTAAAATTTAAAACAAGCTTGGACCACTTTACCAATGACAACTTTTAATTTGCCCTGTCCGCTCTGGGTGTTTATACTATTGTATGTGCATAAAAAGAGTAGTCTAAATCCATTTCACAAACGTGAGTAATTGTTAAAAATATATACATTTCCAAACTGATTTCTTATAGAATGTAATATTTACAACGTGGTAAATCCACAAAATATTGTACCAGACCCCAGGTTGTGGGCCCCATTATATCATTCTGTGTGGTCTATGTCTTACATTTGTCCACCTAGCATTTATTGCCCTGGGCCCGATTTCCAGACATACAATTTACAATGGTAAACGTCTCACAAATGGTGGTCGGGATAAAATACTGCCAGGTTCTGTAAGATAGTCGTAGAGCCATTTACTAACGTAGCAACTCCACCGTCTAGCGTTTGGCCTGTACATTGGCCTTATAAAATACATTCCAATAGACACTTTGTTACTCTGGTAAATAAAGAAGAAGGGGGGGGGGGGGGGGAGGTCTTAGACCAAATACCAGTTTGACGAGCAAACATTAACTTTGCACCGCGCCCCAAACTTAACAGGTAACCAATCCCCGAAACGAAGCCATAAAACCAAATATAGTTGTGCAGCTATTTCCGAATTAATTCTTGTGTGTGCTGTGGGAGGTCTAGTGGTAACGTAGTCTGGGAGATGCAGTCTGGGAGATGCAGTCTGGGAGATGACTTGAGGCCATCCAGGGCTGTGGTGGTTAAGTAGAGGCAATGGATTAGCGGGGAGCGTTCGCCGCCACGGCCTCGCCTCTCATTTCTCTTTATGCTCGGCCGTCAGCGGGCTGATGAGCCGTGACGAGGCCTGACCCCTCCGCGCCGTTGTTGCCATTATGTACAAGGAGCGGTATAATGATGCATTCATGCTAATGTGCGGGCATGCGGCAGCCCATCATCTGGGGCTGGGGCTCTGTAATCCACCTCCTTCTCCTCATCATCCTCCTTTTCATCCTCCTCCTCCTTCTCCTCTTCTGGCATGGCTGCTGCTATAATCTCAGCTGCCCCTACGCCAATAGCACCACTAGGACTTAGCACACACACACACACACACACACACACACACACACACACACACATTCACACCCACATGAATTTATACAATCCTGAAAAAAGTAGAGGAGGCCCTTTCCCCCCCTTTTCAACCATACCCCCACAACGGCCTCCCATCACCAGGTATGCAGGGTGCACTGCCAGTGGGTTCTCTGTACCGATTGTTCTAAGACTTACAGGACAGACCTTGCTGATAAGGAGAGCGGCGTGAAATAATCCTTTGCCAAGCACCCACTCACACCCCCCCCTCCTCCTCCTCCTCCTCCTCCTCCTCCCGTGCCCCACACTACATCGCCCCCCCTCTCATCCAGGGGATTGATTAAAACTGATGGGCCCCATTAATAGTTTGATACGATGTATCTGTCGCGGGTGACATGGCGGGATGCGCCCTAACAGGGGGGATCATATTTAAAACGGTTCCGCTCAGCACTCCCTCTCCGCCGAAGGAATTAAACCAGGGAGACGCGCGCAGGCAGGCGGCCTCGTGAGCACACGCACTCAGTCATTTACTCTCTGTCTCTATCTCGTCCTCTCCATCTTCCGCCCCCCCCCCCCTTCATCCGCCCCCCCCCCCCCCCCCCCCCCCCCCCCCCCCTCTACTTGTCTCTCTGCGCGCTGCTCTCCCCTCTTCTGCCTGTGATTATAAAGGTCTTTAGATCCTCGGGATGAATGAATTACCAAAGGCAAAGACAGCGCTTGTGATTCGCGGCGCGGTGAATGAAAAATTACCCCTTTGTTCCCCTCATCAATTGCGCGTCTAATGAAATCAAAATTCCCGATCGCCTAATCAGGAGAGGGTCCTCCAGCGCCCGAGAGAGAGAGAGAGAGAGACCCGCCGTGATTTGTAACCTTTCTTCCTCTTAAGTGAAGATTAGCGCCGAAAACTTCTCCCTGGCATTGTTCCCCTGATTCAAACGTGGAGGGAGTGGTCCGATCCTCCGGCACACCACCGAGGCCTCTCGCTCTCAGGGGGGGGGGTCAAATCCGGCACGAGACAACACCTCTGTGCAAACACAGTTCGCGTCATATCCAGAAAGAAGGGTGAAAAAAAATAACATCGTATATCAAAAGAAAATAGTACCCCTAATGTGTTTTCCCTCAAACCCACGGATGGCGTCTGTGCCAGCCCTTGATGCCCGTCGCCCCTGGCAAGCGGCACACATCCCCTCTGCTAGCCGCTCAAGTGTAATTTTGTATGGGGCTGGATCAGCCCCTCCAAGCACTATCCTCTGCCCAGTAAACTACTGCATGCTCTCGGCCGTCGGACGGATGAGCTCCCTCACACGAGGTCGTAGAGGTTAGACGTCGTCCGGGGGTTACGGGACTTTCGGACTGCGTCTTTACTGTAACTGCTTTCAGCCAATTGACAGGAGCCTAAGCAGGAGAGGAAACCCTGTGCCATGGCCCCCCCACCCCCACCCCCACACACACACACACACACCCGCCGCCCCTTTGGGTGATTGCTCCGCTAATTAGTATTAATTACTCTTAATCCCAACCCCTGAAACCAATCAGGGGCCATGGCTCTCTGAGCATCTCTCTCTCTCTCTCTCTCTCTCTTTCCAGTCTCTGCTGGCATGGCCAGCACGGCAGGGAGAATGTGTCTATTTATAACGCCAAGAGAAGCAATGCAGAGCGGGACACAGCCCAGGCCCACCTGCTCTCTCGACTGCATCGGCCAGACAACCTTGGACGATGCAAACCAGGTCAGCGGCAGCACATGACATAAACATAGAGCGGGGTGGTATTCCTAATTTGCTATTTTTCTGAATGTTTAAAGGGGGAATCATCAGCAAATTCCCTGTTTAGTAATTTAAGGAACTAATAGTCTTCTCATAAGCACTCATTAGATTATAATTGTGTATACACACTTAATGGCAGCTCATTTGCATTCAGGAAAGATGTAGGGAGTGCGTGTAATTGGCTCAAAGGGACCTATTTTTATGATTAACACCAACTGAAGAGTAATCAAATGAATGCAGCATTACAAAGATACATCCTATATGTGCATTGCACTTCTCACCTGCTCATTTATCATAAAAGCCTACGGGAACAAAAATGTATCTCGAAAAGTGACACGGACACTTTAGGATTCTCCTTACTCAACTCCAGCCGTCATGTCAGGGATGCTGGGCTGGCCTTTAAATATGATCATTTTTGATTCATGATTTTAAATAAATTTGAAATATTTAAATGAAAATAAGAAAAATGGTATCGTCATGAGAACAGGGAAGAGCGCTGAGGACATCTCTGGGCTATGCCTCCCAACACCAAATGGTCTGATCACGTGACCATCCGACATCCAATCGTTGGACTGTAGGTACTCTCAATAGAGGCTCCATTGATTTATTTGAGACGTTTACTTTACTTTGTACAGACGTGACAGAGCGCTCGTTTGTAAAAACACATCTATCCCTGGTTTGGACTCAGAACCAACCTTTTGAAAATCATTGTCTTCATCAACCTGAATCTCTTACTCCTACAATGCGATAATAGAAAGTTCAGTATTACAACCCTAAAGGCCGACTGGCAGCCTGAAAAAAGTAGCATTCATCAATTAAGTAATGCTCTCTAACCATGTGACTTGTGCATGAGGTGGGCACGTACCGAAAAGCAGTTCCATTCGATTTTACTAGCTCTCTCTACCCAACTGACTTACACTCAACGTTGTTTCCCATGTCAAAGTGTGGGCTTCTGAACAAAAGCGAGCACAAATCGCAGTAAATGAAGACATAATAACAAAATGTGCTCAGTGCTTCTACGTCCTGAAATGAGCATAGACTAGCCCTATACCCTCTCATGCATGGTGGAAAGCACACTGACGGTTATTCAACAGCCTTTCCAGGCAAAAACCTAATTCAATTGACTAAAGACTCTACAGGAACACAACCATGTTTTCGTACAACCTACCAAACAAAACATTGCAGTCTGGGTTACTCGGTTTGGAGGTTGAGAATGGTTATGCCAGAGGTAGAGAAAGGTCCTTTGTTTTTTGGCCGCTCTTACCTGCGTTGCCTACTCCCAGCTGCATGGCGCTGCGGTCCTTGGTCAGGCCGTTGGTCTTGGGGCTGGCGGTGGGAGCGACCGTGGCGACGGCCCGGGGCGGCCTCTTCCCTGGGACCTTCACCGTGGTCCTCAGCAGGTCGATCTCCTTCCCGTGCACGTTCTGCATGTAGTCCTGGAACAGACATGCAGACATCGATACACACATTACGAACTCAAAGTCCCAGCACGTGCTCGACGTGGTTTAACAGCTTTCAGGTCGTGTGTTATCATGTCAAACGGAATCTATTATCTGTGTTGACACTCGATTACGCATAACGTAGCTCGTTAAAAGGAAAATAATGGCGTCGAGGTAATTATACCGACACCATACAACCAATTATCTACCCGGCAACACCACGCAGATTCCTGCCCCGGGACTCACGGCCGTTCCGAGGCCTCCGCCGCAGAAAGCAGAGCCCGGCCGAGTGACAGGTGAGACATGATGGGGCGGCCCCATGAAGCATCACCCGTGCCAGCTTACGGCGGGCCCACCCAACAGACCAGCCTCGGGGCTTCACGGCGAGCACACAGTCCCATTGCCTTCCAATCTGGCCATTGGATTTGGATCTAAGAAACTTCCCGCTCCCGAATGGCGGCCGCTAATGTGAAAATCATCGGGCTCAGCAGAAAGGGAAAAGGCACTGGGGGAGGTGGGGGCTCGGCCTTTCGCCGTCCCCCCCCCCAGCTCACTTTTTATTACCGTGCCATAAAGCACTCATTTCTTTCCCCAGCCTCCTCGCTAATTACCCAGTGAGCGCTCTCATTTCATTTTATTGCCGGAATTAACAGCCAGATCGAAGCGTGCAAAGCTATTAAGATGTGTGATTAAGCCACATTCAATTAGTTTCTACAAACAATTTAATTGATGTAGCAGATAGAATTAACAGAAGGTGATTGTGTGGATGGCTTGGCTGACTGCGAAATTAAAGGGATCCTCTCCCTCCGCCCCCTCTCTCTCTCTCTCTCGTCCTCAATTTCCCCGCTTCCTTCTCTCTCTCTCTCTCTCTCTCTCTCTCTCTCTCTCTCTCTCTCTCTCTCTCTCTCTCTCTCTCTCTCTCTCTCTCTCTCTCTCTCTCTCTCTCTCTCTCTCTCTCTCTCTCTCTCTCTCTCTCTCTCTCTCTCTCTCTCTCTCTCTCTCTCTCTCTCTCTCTCTCTCTCTCTCTCTCTCTCTCTCTCTCTCTCTCTCTCTCTCTCTCTCTCTCTCTCTCTCTCTCTCTCTCTCTCTCTCTCTCTCTCTCTCTCTCTCTCTCTCTCTCTCTCTCTCTCTCTCTCTCTCTGGAATGGGGCTGCGCACGTAGCTACAGTGCTAATGTAACAGCCCCCTCCTGCCTCCCCTCACCTCACGTCCACTCCGCTCGCCGAGTTAGCCGCCACGGACACTCACCGCTCCGCTCCCAGACAGCCTTGATGACCTGCGGTAGCTCTAATGATCTGCAGACAGGGCCGTCCACTCAATTACGTACATTGCCGTACTGCTCCTCTGCTCCTCTAATAACCGCCACTAAATTCAACCATTAAGGGTTTGTCAATAGGAGGGGAACATAAAACAAGCTGGAGCCTACACGGCGAGTCGGGTGCAGATGGATGGTCTTCCGCGGCCTCATAGCTGGGGCTGTCGTCGACTTCGGAATAGGATATCAATTAGCGTTTGCCGTGCTTAGCCCGGACGGCAAATTGAGTGTGACACTCGAGCGGACCGCGATCGATCCTGAAGACACGGACAGGTCCGGCCGGTGGGCTGAGAGCGGCAGACACTTCGGGCAGAGACTGGATCCCCTTGGCCCAGTGGGGCGGGGGGAGCAGGGGCCGGGGGGAGAGCCATGGTGGTGTAGGGGTGGCTGCAGGGAGATCCCGGGGACTCTGGCACGCCGCCGGGCTCTCCGGAGCGGCCCGCTGCCGGCCGCGTGTTTGGGAGGTATTAGCGGCCTGGCAGGACGCTGACAGAGACAGATGTGGCCCGGCCAGTCGGGCTACGGCACCACGCGGCGACCGCCATTATAACTACAAGGCAGCCCGGCGTTCCAAAGCCTGGCCGGCCACGCGGCTTCATTAAGCCGACGCCAGGGCCCGCAGGGGGCGGCCAAAATCACCACACATGACCGCCCCCCCTCTCTATCACACATGACCGGCCCCCCTCTATCTCTCTCTGTCGGTACCGGTGTATAATCACCGGTCTGGCTCTTGGGCCTGACACAGGGCTGATGCTGTGAGGCTGGGGGATGATTTGTAGCACAGAGGCCAGCACATTAGGGCGGTGTTGGGGGGTGAGGGAGGGGGGGAAGTCCCACTACCTGACAATTAAGAACGACCATGTTAAATACTGAGAAGGCTCTTCACTGGGAAGGAAATGCATTTTAAGGAGATGGACTGCCCGCCGGCATAATTGCGAGCAAAACATACCAGTGAAAAGGGAGAGAGGGCGTACTCACATGTAGACTGGGGGGTGGTAAGTGAGCAGGGTTAGGGTTAGAGGTGAAGAGAGAGAGACAGAGGGAGTACTCACATGTAGACTGGGGGTGGTAAGTGAACAGGGTTAGGGTTAGACGTGAAGAGAGAGAGAGGGCGTACTCACATGTAGACTGGGGGTGGTAAGTGAGCAGGGTTAGGGTTAGGGTTAGAGGTGAACAGAGAGAGAGGGCGTACTCACATGTAGACTGGGGGTGGTAAGTGAGCAGGGTTAGGGTTAGGGTTAGAGGTGAACAGAGAGAGAGGGCGTACTCACATGTAGACTGGGGTGGTAAGTGAGCAGGGTTAGGGTTAGACGTGGAGAGAGAGAGAGGGCGTACTCACATGTAGACTGGGGGTGGTAAGTGAGCAGGGTTAGGGTTAGAGGTGAACAGAGAGAGAGAGGGTGTACTCACATGTAAACTGGGGTGGTAAGTGAGCAGGGTTAGAGTTAGGGTTAGAGGTGAACAGAGAGAGAGAGGGTGTACTCACATGTAAACTAGGGTGGTAAGTGAGCAGGGTTAGAGTTAGGGTTAGAGGTGAACAGAGAGAGAGAGGGTGTACTCACATGTAGACTGGGGGTGGTAAGTGAGCAGGGTTAGAGTTAGGGTTAGAGGTGAACAGAGAGAGAGAGGGTGTACTCACATGTAAACTGGGGTGGTAAGTGAGCAGGGTTAGAGTTAGGGTTAGAGGTGAACAGAGAGAGAGAGAGAGGGCGTACTCACATGTAGACTGGGGTGGTAAGTGAGCAGGGTTAGGGTTAGGGTTAGAGGTGAACAGAGAGAGAGAGAGAGGGCGTACTCACATGTAAACTGGGGTGGTAAGTGAGCAGGGTTAGGGTTAGGGTTAGAGGTGAACAGAGAGAGAGAGAGAGGGCGTACTCACATGTAAACTGGGGTGGTAAGTGAGCAGGGTTAGGGTTAGGGTTAGAGGTGAACAGAGAGAGAGAGGGTGTACTCACATGTAAACTGGGGTGGTAAGTGAGCAGGCCGTTGTCGCACAGCGTCACGTACTTCTTTTTCCACTCCTTGTTCAGGGACTTCCCACTTCGCTTCAGGAGGATGCCCTGGAAGATGGGAGAGGATCGGATCAGAGCGACTTCCTCCACAAGGCACGGATAAAGAACAGACAAACTGGCCGGGCAGCGATACGTTTAGAATTCCTGCGGTTTTCACCACCGATTCATTGGTCTCTACTGTCTCTAATATTAAACCTCAGAGTTTTTGATAGTTTTACTTAGACCTATTTCTTTTTATAAAATGACTTCGTTTGGCATGTATTTCCCTACACATGGGCTTTGTTGGAGAGCAGTAGGAGCAGGGCCTTTATGTCAAAATACACTGGCCTTCTTTTGCTGACGGCCCTTTCATTCTTGGATCATCTCAACCTCGTAGCCCACACATGCACCGCTCATATGCTCCGCGGCGACCACTTGACCCGTCATAATTAGCCCCACAGCGACGGTTTGTATTCGGAAAGTGACCAGAGACAATCCAATTTGCCGGGCCCCCTCACCCCTTCCATTCATACCCATGGCCTTGCCGAACTCCAGAGGACCTCTCAAGCCCGGATTAGGGAGTGTGATCTCCCTTCTTCAAAGCTCTCTTGGCCCTCTCCTCTGCTCCACCTTATCTTTGAGGCTTCTTTTAAGGCCCTCAGATGGTTGCCCTTATCTTGTGGGCTCGACCCGCGGTAAACAATGCAGTTCCTCAGCTGGAGGTGGCTAAACGCTGAGCCTGGGCCTGGGGAGGGGCTCTGGGGGCTAAGGGCCGAGGAGGGGCACGCTTAATTAGGGGATTAGGAGGGAGGGGGATTGTGCTTTTACAGCCAGCCCCTGTGTGTGTGTGTGTGTGTGTGTGTGTGTGTGTGTGTGTGTGTGTGTGTGTGTGTGTGTGTGTGTGTGTGTGTGTGTCAATGTTTGAATGTGAGTGTCAGTGTCAGTGTGTGTGTGTGTGTGTGTGTCAGAAAGAGGGACCCAGGGATAGTTTGGGCCCGTCCTGCAGGGCCTCTAATCCTTATTAACACATCAGGAAGGAGCTGACCCTCGGTGACCTGGGCACCAGGCTGTTAGCCCACAATCCTTCTAATCCTGGTTGGCCTGATCAGGGGAGCGGACTCCAACCCTGCTGGGCCACCCAGACAACAAACTTAGTATGAATGTATGTTTAGACTTCCATTTTAGTTTTTTTTATCAAAGATTTGACTAAATTTGCACTATATTTCTTTCGTTCAAATAAATGTATATGGTTTGGATTGAATTAAAAAGGTGCGATTGTGTTTTTTGTAAAGGAGTGGGGCGACTAAAACAGCTCATTTTAAAACGGAGAGACATTGACTCTAAAACGCATGCGTCAATGCCAAAGGAGTGCCTACAACGCTGGTTTCTTTACTCTGCCAAACTGGTCTCGTGGTATGTCATATCCTCCCAGATGATATATTTGACATATTATATAGATTATATAAGAAGGCTTCACATCAAATAGTCATTTTTATAGCATAGGTCAATTGCAGGTGCAGCAGCTTGGCCATAGAAAAACAATGCCAGAGAAGGCCATATGTATCTACCCCCCCAACCCCCCCCCCCCCCCCCCCCCCCCCCCCCACCCGATTGGCCCAAGACTCGGCACAGCCCCTGGCACTGGAGTTATTTCGTTTAAAGGGAGGGTGAGAGTCAATATTTTGAAGGGTTGATGCTGAACTAGCCACATAGCAGTTTCATTCAATTAATATCCAAATGAAAAAAGAACCATATGTAGACACTCAACAAATTAGAATTAGTGAGCAACACCATCGATGTTTGCTGTAGGGGGGAAACAATCATAAAGTATAATAGCGTTCTTTCAATAAAGACAGCTTTCACGTCCTTCCACAGAAAGCTGCCGGCCACCCGTACTGTTCACGTTTTGGTCAATAAAAGCACAGTAAACACATTTTAATGGCTTTGTAATCACACAAAGCAAATGATCCAGTTATCGTGCCTCTGGCAAACATGGAATGCATGTTTTACAAGCAAATGTGTTGCTCGTTCCATTTTTTGAAGCACTCATAAATCCATAAATGTAATAAGCGCTTTGAACATGATCGATACAAGTAGAAATCCCGTTCTTCCACTTTATTTATTATTGGTGCAATGACTCTGACCTAGTCCGATTTTGGGCATTGACAACAGGGCTTTAATCAGAGACAATGTGTGGTCATGTTGATGCTGCATTCAAGCAGGTGTGCTCTTTCTTTACTTCACTCCACATCAAAAGGAAGCATGATGAGCAAAGACCTCAAGTCACTCTCTCTCACACACACACACACACACACACACACACACACACACACACACACACACACACACACACACACACACACACACACACACACACACACACACACGGGGCTGCTGTGATCACAGTGTTCAGCCCGGCCAACATAAGGAGACAGGCCGCTTGTCAGACGCGCTCTGTGTACGGGCCATTGTCATATCTACACACTGGAGATAGTGTCTCTCTACAGCCACCCCCCCCACCCCACCCCCCCACCCCTGCCATTGTCAGGCTGCTGGGCCAAAAGCTGCATCCTGCCACGCCAGGCTGACTGATAGGTGGGCCCTTTGTCACAGGCCGCAGGAGAACAGAAGGAAAAGGGGGGGGGGGGGGGGGCCGAGGGCCGCCAGAAGAAAGGCCCAATGTCGACAGCTCCTCAGCAGTGAGCCCATTGTTGCTCTTATTTACCATTTTTACTGATGGGGTGGGGGGTGGGAGGGGGGAGGCTGGGGGTACATAGGGACAGGCAGGGTGTAATTTGCCCAATGGGGGGTAATTAAGCTCACATTGGCACTTTGATCTTCCCGGTTGTGCATTTGACTGGCCGGCCCATGCTACTCATAATAGCCCCGGCCCCAGCCAACCACCCATCCTCGGCACCCCAAAGCTTTTCCCGGCTAGATGGAACAGGGCTGGCTCCGTATCATAAAAAAAGGTTGTGCTGATGCCCAGGGAAACAGCTCCTGTGACTTCCAAGGTGTGTTCCCTATAATCTGAGGGGGAAGAACAGGGGGGGCTTAAAAGTCCCTGTGTTTACAGGAGGGATCCTTTCAGACGTCGGCAAACTGACCCCCTGCTCACCTGTCGTTGGTGGTCTAATCCACCTCAAGCTGCGGGGCTCCTACCGAGCGGTGGCACTGATCTACGCGGCCAACCCCAACACTCACGGGGATCCAATGAAAACGCTCAGTTTGAAGATCGATTGAAGTGTGACTGCTTATTGTTGCTTCCAGGCTCATTTGATCAATCTATTTATTCTGTGTGTGTGTCTGTGTGTGTGTGTCTGTGTGTGTGTGTGTGTGTGTGTGTGTGTGTCTCAATGACTGGGCATCGAGGGGGTAATTGATAACCCTGACCTACTTGAACATACCCATTCAGTTTATGTCGAGCCGATTGGCTTCGTATTTATTTTCAAGTGAAACTCGAAGGAAACAAAAACATTTTTTGGGTGGTTCCCCTCAAAGGCCTTGTTGTATGAATTGTTGATTGATTGAGTGTGTTTGAAGGTCTGAATTCCATCATTAATTCACTTGGCCGAAGCCTGGACAGCCTGAGTGTGAGCTTAGCTGAACATTTTCCAAAGGACTTTTTTTTTTTTATCTCTGACCATTCCTGTAATTTGCGGTTGAGGATGATAATGCTAGGATACTGGACCCGTTTTCTGAAAAGCCCTCTTACAATCAAGAGAGAATGGTAATCAATGTGTCAATTACTTCTCTCCTTGGGCTCCCAAGTTATACCTTGAGAAATAACCTCTACTTAGATATGAATCACTGGTCTGAACGGGTGGTGCTGCGTAATTTTAACCTCTCAAAGAAAGCAAGAAGGGCATTAGCGCACATTTCCGAGCAAGACAAATATTGTAACTGAGGGGGAAAAATGAGGTGTTGTATGTATAACGTTTTCGTTTTTTTTATGTAACAAATGATATGATTAAATCTTTTATGATCTTGTTTATCATTAGAATTGGGGAGAATATCATAAGTGTGAATAGCCCATGGTTGCATACTTGGGTTATTTAATACAGAATAAAAAAAAATGTTTTTCTTGCATTTGAACTTGAATTGAAAATATAAAATATGTAAAAAAAAACAGTTTGTAATATAAATATGCCTGGCCAAAATTGCACTTTAATGCCTAAAACCAAAAGAATGCACATAAATCTATTATGGTATGCAATTATGATTTACAAATGAGATCAGAAACATAAAGCTATACTTTTGTCATAACCTAACATCTTAAAACCATCATTGACTGTCTGTACTTTTAAAATTACTCATTGGAAATATATTAGAAAAACCCAAAGGAGTTTTTACTACATTTACTGCATGTGTCATCCCGTGATGACGGTTAGCATTTAAAATGTGGTACTACATCACCACCTAGTGGTGGAAACCTTGTATTGCCATGCCCACAGACACATAAGTAGCATAGAACCATTAAACTAGCACTGAGTATGGCCATAATTATTTAAAACATTTGTCTATAGACTCTATGTTGCATACCATACTTACCCAGCAAACTAGGGCTAACGTACAGGGTTAAGTAAAGTGACACTCACCTGTTTGATGGGAATGGCCCTTCCACTGCCTATGCTGTCAGTTTTACTGTCAGTGCTCTTTGACTGTTCACTGGCTTTCCGCGACTGCAAGGAAACAAGAGAGTCAGTCGGTAACTGAAACAATGCATGGACAACGCAGGTGGCTGGGGGTGGGGTGGGGGTGGGGGCGCTAAGAGTGGGGTATGGGTGCGAGCGTGTGTCTCAAGGTCGGGGGGACGGGGGAGGGGGGACGAGGTGAAACGGGGGCCAACGGTGTACGTGAGTGTGAGGTAGTGTCGGTCGTTGTGCGGGACTGGACAACGCAAACCAAAAAAAGTACGAATAAAGAAAGAAATAGAACAATAAAATAGCTCGAAAACAACAAACAAGCAGACCAGCGCAATACACAGCGGTAACACTGACGTGCAAGAGTCCAAATAAGGAGCGGACTGTACACAAAAGACCATTGCAACACAGAGCACCAAACACTGAGTCATGACTCGGCCCTGAAACCCACTGAGAGATCCAGCCCCTGGTTTCAGGCCCACTGGTGTCCAAGTGGGCCTGAAGACCACCTGCTGGGACCACATAAGACCAAGTAGGGCCTTTTTACCAAAGGTACATTTATCATGTTCATTTGGAACACAATGCATGGGACAAAAATTTGATTAGCGGGAAAAACAGAAAATCTGGTTATTCTAGAGGAGACATCGTTTTTGTTGTTTTTGTAGCGGCTCCTTCAACCTGTACAACCTGTCGGGACAGTGGTAAATTACCATTGGACCATTGCAAGGGTTAGGGTTAGCAAAAGTACTGTTGCACAACAGCCTTAAAAAAAACAAACAGCGCAAAAAGAGAGTCTCTCAAGCAAACAGTAGGTTTTCCGGTTCTCGCTGTGGAGTTAAAGGTTGTCAAAAGACGATCATACCATTTCAGATAAATCATTTAAAAGTAAAAAAAAAAAATCAAAGTATTCCCCCTACACATATATAGATGAGGGACAGGACAAACAGGACTTGATGATGGTCTCATTCAGCACATGATGAAGAAATGCCCAGTCGCCAATGGAGAGAGGGAGACTCACGTTTCAAGTAAACCAACTCTGGTTTATATTTTCCAACATTTGATCTTTTTATTATAGTTAGGATGTTTTGTTTCTATACAGACACCATACAAATCAAGTCACAGGTTCACTTCCAAATATTCAACAGATTGAGCCAAACATTGCAGTTCCCACAAAATATAGGATGGACAATAAAGGCATTATTTCATATATTTCATATATATGTATATAATATACTTTGAATAGAGTACCATTGTAAATAAAATACAATACAAGATATACAGCAGACTATATTTGTCAATCCGTCCATGATAGAAAAGCGATTATGTAATAGTTCATAATCTCCATACCAAACCTTGATAATAAAACACAAAATAAATAAATGTAAATAATAATATGTGGGGGAAATAAATAATTCAAATCAAATAGCAACAAAAGGAACAGTAACTACATTCATACAAGTCGGTGCAATCCATTTTCATTCAATGTTACCTTCATATACCTCTTCAACTAACACCCTACTCTACTTTTTTATGAAGGCCTTCATAAAACTCCCCAAACTTGATTCTCCTAAACTAATATACCTTTCAATAAACCACACATATAACCACATTTTTAGGTACTGTCAAGACTTTCCCTGGAAACAAATAAAGAAAAGTAGAAGGGATGAATGAGAGCTTAAAACTAAACCGAGAAATGTACTTGGCACCTCTAGTCCTTGAGTCCTCGTTTATGGCAAAGGCAGTGGTATGTAAAGTGAGAAGAGGGGGTGTCCATTGGGGCTTTGGACAGTAGTTCCAAGAATGATTAAGACTGTACACAGAATGTCTGGATGGGGGTAAATCGAGGGAAAGAAGGGGGTGGGGGCTGTTCCAGCATACGAGAGTCCCTACAGTCTCATTTAATAGAGTATATGTTCGACAGTCTAGTTTGCGTCCGCACGTCGGACTCCAAAACCTAGTCAAGGTAGAGTTGTGTTTGTCGCAAGGTCCTAGGGCCTCCACTTCTCCTGCTTTACCCCGAGTGCTACGCAGCAATAAGGGTAAAGCTCTAAGTCGTCAATCACAACTCCCTAATCAAAACGGCAAACCGGGGCACACATTTTTTTTTGGGGGGGTCGCCACCGAGCTCTTCTAATTCGGAAGGAGTTGGAAAGCCCTTTTTGTCGACGAAAGGTTGGAAACACAAATCTGTAAATATCGGAAAAACATTTCAGATGGTTATTCTTTGCTTACTTTTAGTGGACATTCGCACAAGACCGGATGTTAAAGAACTAATAAAAACACAAAATGAAATGAAATGGAAAAAAAATGCCAACAAAATTATGAGCTACTAATGGGCTTAATGAAGTGGAAAATGCAGTTCAAATTAAGTAATAAAATGTCAAACGACTCCTCTTAATTCCTCACAACTGTGCTTTCAAACATAAACAGGAACATACGGCCTAAACATCTCAGATGCCAAAAACCTATCAGTATGGTTACTATACCATGGAAGCACTTGGAAAAGATTATGTGTGCTGGCCTGACACCTAGCGGCCACTGGTAGCTATGACAAGAGTCGTTGAAAATGGCTCATGGCAGCAAAACTGACCGGTGAGGGTGGTGAAAAGATGGCGCGGTCTTTCTCTGTAAAGCTTTTAGGACCTTGGAGGATACCACCTTCTTTATCCACCGATCACTTTAAAAAAACAAAAGTCAAACATTCTAGGGGGTTTATAGTATTCCTAAAATCGATAACCATATTTTCCCAATTTTTTTTTTAGAGTGGTGGCTAGATTTTAAATTGGCAATACTCTCGTGTGTGTAAAGTCTTATAGTTAAGTAATTCAGAATTGATTCCAGTAACTGAATAGTCAGTCCAATGATTTAGTGTCAGTAAAACCAAGGCATATTCTCTGTCCCACCTGTGTCAGAACTCCCAAACAGGACAAAACGTTGTCTACTCAGTACAATATGGCTAGGGACAATGGCAAGGCCAGCTTTATAATGCTGATTTGCCAGTTATCTATGGCTAGCAGGACATGTCATAAACTGCTTTAAATAGGCAAACACTTCTGTCTGAAATAAAAAAAGTAGTAAAAAAGCAAGACTGCCAGGTGATTAATTAAAAATTGGTCAGCGGACACACTATTTAGCTCTTCTCTGTATACGCTTCGGAAAAGGGGGCTGAAGAGGCTGCATTTCAAGTCTTCCTGTCCTTGTGCTCTTGAAGCGCTGGGTAGGCGTAAATGTCGAAATCTTCCCCTTCCTCCTCCTTTTCCTCCTCCTCCTCCTCCTTCACCCACCCCCCCCCTACCGTCCCGCCCCCGCCGGCTTGGCTCTTTCTCTCCGTTCAGAAGGTCATGAGCTGAAACTCCCGCTCGGCCTGCCACTCGGGCACCCACACAGGGTAGGTGGCGTGCTTCGGTGGCATCTCCATGACGCGGACGGGGAGCGGCTCACGCCTCTGGTGGACGGGGTTAGTCACTACCTAGCAGGAGGGGGATAGGGAGAGAACATGGGGGAGGCTAGCACACCACAAGGCTGCACGGCTCACCAGCCTCTGCTCAGCGCCCGGACCCTCCCCCCCGTTCGGGGGATAGGAGGAGGAGGAAACGGGTAAGAGCAGGGGAGAAGGAGGGGGGAGCTAAAGGAGAGAGAGAGAGAGAGAGAGAGAGAGAGAGAGAGAGAGAGAGAGAGAGAGAGAGATAGGGGGAATCTAAAGAGCGTGAGAAACAAGAACACAGAGTAAGAGAGAGAGAGAGAGAGAGAGAGAGAGAGAGAGAGAGAGAGAGAGAGAGATATTGAGAGAGATAGGGGGAATCTAAAGAGCGTGAGAAACAAGAACACAGAGTAAGAGAGAGAGAGAGAGAGAGAGAGAGAGAGAGAGAGAGAGAAAAAGAGAGGGATGAAGGTACTAAGCATGGGTAGGTCTGTATCAAAGGTAGAGGGAGCAGTAAAAGGAGATAGAGGAGGGGGGGGGAGGGGGACTAGGAGCTGAGGAGAGGAGAGTTAGTGCAGGCACATACATACTAGAGGTTAGAGCAAGCGTCCACAAGGCAGGCTATAGGGGGCAGGAAGAGAGCCAAGAAGGGAGAGCCTGGAGATAGACAGTTTTACGGGGACAGGGATTCCACTAAGGCCATCCAAGCTAGTGTTTACGGGGACAGGGAGAGGCTGGAGCACGTGAAGCTAGAGGGGTTAGTAGATCTCAGGACAGTTGAAGCAGGGGGGGATCTAGAGGTGGGAGCATGCAGTAGCAATAGTGGCGGGTTCAAAAAGTAACATGGCCTCTATGGCATGGCTCGGACGTTTAATTGGGGACGAGGAGGACAAGGGTCTGACAAGGCGCTGCCTTAACCTCCGCAGTGGTAAAAAAAAAATCACTGCAAAGAAAGGATCTAGTAAGAGATAAGAGGGGTGGGGAAAGGGAGGCCAGAGATTTAGAGAGCAGAAAGTAGGCTCGGACTGCTATGGACAGGATGAGGCATCTCTATTACTTCCAATTAGAGAGTACAAAAGGATAATGTTACATGTACGTGTTTTTTTCTTTTCTTTAAAGGCTGAGATATTATTTTTCCACAGTGCTTTGCTTTGATATTTGCTTGTAGATAAAAAGAAAGAAACAAAATGAAGCTATTATTTAAATTTTTCTTCTTCTTTTCAGGATTTATTACAACCCTGGTTGCGGCAACCTCCAGCGTGGTATATATCTTTCCCTCTCCCTTGTCCATGGTACTGCTTGTATAACTGAAGCCTGGGGGCTTCGCATGCCTCTGTCTGAGACAGGAAGAGGGGGGCGGCTTTGAAGATTTCTTTTCTTTTTTGTTTGTTTTGGAGCGGCCTGTCTCCCCCTGGTGGACAACGCGTGCGCGGCACTCCGCCCTCTAGTAGTGTGAGTGGGTGTTGCTCTGCATCAGCTGCCGCATACTTACTGTGAAGATGTTGGAGCGGCGCTTGGACTGCTTGCGGATGGGCGTGGGCGTGTTGGAGGCGGCGATGGTCTCGATGCGCATCTCCCTCTGGCTTATGCTGGGGGTGGAGGGCACCGAGGAGGAATAGTCGCTGAACGCGCCCCCACCGTTTGCCGCCTGGGGAGGGAGAGACGGAGAAGAGCGGACGGAGAGACGGAGAGATGGATATATATATATATATATATATATATTTATATACACACGTTGAGAGAAAAGAAGAAAGTGAGGGATGGATAAAGAAAGAGAGAAGAGAGAAGGAAGGGAGACAGGGTCGGGTGGTGAGAAAGAGAGATATGGAGGGAGTGACAAAATCATACCGACGGTTGACACAGGAAAGATTTGGGAATGAGGAGATCAATAACGTCTTCTATCATGGTCACCAGATTAAAAAAGGAAAAGAACAAACAAAGCCTAATCTGCATACAAGAAAACAAAGCATTGTGGTCTAAATTAACAGAATTGATTGTGTTTCTGTTCCTATTGTTGAAAGTGTCATATATTTACATGTTACGGATTGCCTTATCTGTTATTACATTGACGTAATCATATTACGGATGTTCTAGGAATACTGGTACATCCATGTCTAATCAGTTGGTTGGGGAATGGGTCCTTTTATCACTTGTTTATAACTAGACTAGGGCCATCTAGTGGCCACGGGTATAAGTATTCTGTGGCAACTCTGGTGCGGGGCTCTCCACCTAGGTAGTGAACCACTATCATCCTGGGTAGTGGTGTGCACAGGAGGGCCCATGGACAAACGACTCATATTTCCTTTGTCCATGACTGTTATGATTGAACTGAATACATTCTTACAACCTGATTATACAAGCAAAAGAACAAGAAGACCCCGCCCCCCCCCCCACCCCCCACCCCCTCCCACGCTATCAGATGCAATGGCGCTGGATGTGTGCGCTGCCTGTGTGTGTGGGGGGTCTCCTCACCTGGTTGAGGTGCACCGAGGGCATGGACGCGTTCGGCACGGACGAGTGGCTGGGCGAGTTGGGCAGGGACTTGCACGGGCCGATGGACAGCTGCTGCTTTTTCCTCAGGGCCACCACCTTCTGGGCAACTGGGCCGCGGGGAGAAGCACAGAGCAAGGGTTAACCCACCGCGGCAGGACCGAGCATCGACGCACATCGACTCACGGCAGCTTAGCGGCCCGGGAAAAAGGTCTCGTGGGGTGGGGTGGGGTGGGGTGGGGTGGGGTGGGGGCGTGGGGGGCGACGAGGGCGGGGGTTGTTGGGTGTGATGCACGCGAAAGGCAGTCGAGGTAGCGCGCGAATCCTTCTCTGATGTGCTTTAGGTGGCGCTTCCCCCGTTCCCTTGTTGTGTCAACACGGCTGTTGACAATCCGACGGCGACGGGTCTGTGCTGAGATGGAGGGCTGTGTTGTCTAAAGCAGCCCGGGGCTCGTTAGGCTTCCACGTTCCTGAAATGCGCAACGTATGGCCGAATCTGTTTCCCTGGATGTCCCCAGACACAAACGTCTCCATTTCCCTAAAACAACAACAAACACGGTATGACGTTGTGGGGGGGGGGGGTGGGGGGGCGAGACTGTCACCTGCTGAGAGTGGTGAGTTTGTCGCTGTCCGAAGGGACCCTGATTGGTGGCGGGGGGGGGGGGAGTACTACATGACGTGAACGACGAGTGAGGATGCGGAGAGATTAGAGTTGGCTGACAGCCACTTCCAACAGCAAACACTTTCACGCCATTTAATTATTTCAGATTGCGCTTTGGGAAGCAATTAGGGCAACAAGGAGCAGGGAAAGACAACAACAAGCCGTTGTCAGCGAATGAGAAGGCGAAGGCATTACGTCTTTAGAAGTTGGTGGAGGAAATGACAGGCTTCAAGAAGTGCTCTTCTTCAGGAGATTTGAAAGTAGCATCAAAACCGTTCTGAAGCCCGAGGAGAGTTTGGAGAACATCAATGGACTCTGCTAGCTTGTCAACAGCGACTAGAACTTCAACCGCCTAATATATAAGACTTAGAATGTGTCCAAGACAGATTTCCCCATCTGTGCAAGGCAATCACTCCCCTTTATATGCACCACACGTATCCACTGTGTAACACCAAACTCATCTCTCTTGATGTTCTGTAATCAAAAGTCCATGTACGCATATCCATCAAATCTGGTCCTCTTTATCTCTTTGTGCAAGTGATTACTGTAGAGTTAAGGGCCCCGCAGGCTGCATATCCCATTTCATTGGGATCCTGGATGGCCTATTCATCAACCCACGGAATGAAAAGTCAAAAGTCGGGGTGCGGGTTTTGCTCCCTCGCTCACCGTCCTGGAAGACTCGCTCCACGTTGAGGCCATAGGTGGAGCAGGTCTCGTAGTAGGTGGAGCGCTTCAGGTCGTTGGACAGCTTGCGGGCTCGCGAGTCGTCAATCACCCTGGGGTTGGCGGCGCTGATGGCATCTGGAGGGGAGACGCCACACACACACACACACACACACACACACACACACACACACACACACACACACACACACACACACACACACGTCAACTCCTACGGACCGATTCGTTCATCAGTATTAAAGCCCATTCAACCAATAGACCTTGTAATAAAAGGTTAGGTATGCTGCTTAATGCTTTTGGCCACACGGCGTGGAAGCTAATTCCCCTTCTGTTCAAAGAGTGGTAAAGTATTAAATCTCGGAACACATGCTTAATAAAATACAAACTGTTGTGGTAAGAAAGGTTTCACGGGAACCTGTGTCGGGATATGCCACGTCAAAGACACATAACGATACCGTATGAAACATAAATTTGATTTATTCAAGCAAGACCACACAACAGGTGTTGGTCGTCACCTTGCGTCCCGACCAGCACCATGGGAACCTCGTTGGTGTTCCTGTAGCTGGACAGACGCAGGAAGTAGTTGTACACCGTCTGGAAGCTGATCTCGTCCTCCAGACTGAAGACGAACACCACCGCGTCAACCCAGGCAGCAAACTAAGAGAAGAGGACACAGGAGCCCGGCTGGAAATGAGTCCGGATTATAAAAAAAAAAAAAGAAGACGCTTCACAATAATAGATGATTTTTTTTAATTTATTTATTTTAATGATAGGGTTGCTCACATTAAAAGGAACCATTTCCTGAAGTGAGTTTCAATTAAATAAACAAAGCCCTTCAGACAAGTGCACATTAAAAGGGAATTGGAATGACGTTTTTGTCACACACCTGAAAGGTTACTTTATTTTGTGTACCCGGTTTGGGAATTAATAAGCTTAGCAATTTTATGTTTACTATTAAAGATAATCAAATAGGTTAGCATTAATACATTCAGTTTGCCTCTCTAAAATTACAGGAAAATGAATTACTCCCTGAGTCAATTAGCATGCAAAGCAATTTACTTGTGTCATGTGGTCTAAGAGGCCATTAGAGGCTGCAGTTACAGATTAGGGCCAGAAGAGGGCAGTGGCGTAGCGATTGAAAAACTGCAACGTCGTTTATGACGGCAACATCAATTTCCGGAAAGCAAGATCGAAAACATATCTTTTGACAAAAAAAAAAGTCCTGCTGCAACCACGATCCCGTGCGTTCCAGACGTTGGTATACCCAAACCTAATCCTACAGGTTCAGTCTTACAGATAGGTTAATTCCATTTGAGCCGAAGCAGGCCATGCTAATCAGAAACAGTTGCAATAGAGTGGTTAAAAGGGGCACGGTGCTAATGATAATAGCTATTCCCTAGCCTCACCGTCCACTCTACTCGGCATTCACATTTAGCCTCCCCGAATCCCCACAGGAGATGTATGGCACATTGTGCCTCCAAGTCACAGCTTTGCTCAGCCTCCTGCGGGTGGCGATGTAATGAAGGCCTTTAATTATGCCTCGCTAATTACACAGGCAACCGACGAGCGAGCTGAAGTCATTTTCATTCTTCCGTCTCGTCGGGCATTAACATAACGTTAGCATAACTCGGGGCTTTGCCGGGGCAGGTATCAATGTGGTTGGGAGTTAGATTGGCTTAACAACAGCCTGGCTCCCCCGAGTGGAACTGGGAACGCAGGCAGTGCGGCTGTTTCATCCATAATAAATGGCTGGGTCGTGTGTGTGTGTGTGTGTGTATGTGAGAGGGTAGGACATTATTTTGCATTTAGAGAGTGCCACAGCTCTGGGCTTAGCGTAGGTTACAACTGCTTCAACAAGAAACCTCAGGGATGGTTAGAATCCCGAGGACCTTGCAATGATAGGAAGTCCAGTTATAGTCTCCAAGACGAGTAATAACAGTCCAGCTCACACGGCCCCTCAGCTGAATGAAGCAGAAGATAATTTAATCTTTCGGAAGGCACACACCTGCAGCTCTGGAGGTCCGCCCTCATCTCGGATTAGGAGCAGGTAGCTCTGTCCATCAACCACAATCTCCTTCTTGAACCGACCACCTGCGGAAGAAAGGATTGGAAGGTAGGTTTTTGTTTTTACTCTCCAATGATCTGGGGCTAAAATGCAGCAGAAATCACAAAAAGATGAATCAGACAACACTGAATTTAGTACAAAGGCACCATGAACGGTTTTCACATCGATCACAGGACCCCTGATGGCACACCGCAAGAAAATAAACCCAACCAACCACTCCAGTGGGACAGATCCTAAATAGCATACCCCATTGCAACCAAGCGTATGACTGGAAGTTTGCATCACATTTCGGAAAATGTCAATGCCAACTTGGACTCGGTGCCTGCGTCAGGGTGAGAATCATCTGCAGAGCAGAGAGAGGAACCAGGGTCTCCATGGAGCCAATTACGTGGGAGGGAAATTGCCATTTAGCGTGCCTAATGCACAGCTGCTGAGTGAACCTGTTTCTGCTGCGCGGTCACAGAGGAGCTACCCTCCCCAGTCCCCCCCCCCCCCCGCCGCCGCCACCCTTCCAGCACACAGCCCTATCTCTGTCTGACTGGCGGATCAGCCTCCATAGCCGAGCTCCAAGAGCCCAGTTAGCCTATTGCTAGTCCCATTAGTTAGGGCAGCAGACAGAGCATATTTCCTGTAATTGGTGATAAGCGATAAAGAGTGTGGCTTCGAACTAGTGACTAAGAGCGAGGGAGGAACGCACTGAGAGAAAAGAGAAGAATAAAACGTAGTCATTATTCTGAAATTGTAGTTCATGTCCACAGGACAGTGGAGAGAAAAATAACAGTCATCTACAGCCTTGACCCCGTAGCTTTTTCTTCCTGATACATTCAGATTCCTTGCCGCTAGCAAAGCTGTCTGGAGATAGAAAAGTGACTACAGGGAATACCTCACATTAAATTGAATATTGCATATGATTAGCATGGCAGGAGATTCTGCAGAGAGAGAAAAAAAAGAAAAAAAAACTTCAATTTTTTGGGAATAAAAAAAATTAAACATTGCCTTCAGACAGCCAAAATATGTTCGAGGCAATTTTTCCTCCTGCATAATGCAAATATTGTATCTCGAGGGTGGGAAAATATCAATGAATATTCTTAATCCATCTTGGAAGACATGGGTGGGTCATAATCTACTTTGTAATAGCCTTTCATGCATTGCACTGTGGAATGAAAAACTCCAAGGTTTGATTATAAGGGTAGATAGTAACCATTTTAATTATAAAGAATCAGCAGCCATCAATTCTCGACCAAAGCTGTTTATATAAATAGGCCGAATACATACTTACGCGAGCACATAACCATCCTAATTATTTGAGAAATGTAAAATGCTCCAAAAAGTGTCTAACCACTCGATGTCAGCATTTCCGTTAAGCTACTATTATACAAAATCAACATCCCAATAAACAAAAACCGAACAAAGCATCTCAAGCTGTTACATAAAACGGGTTCCATTATGCACACAGGGTTACGGCTACATATCTGTTATGTAAATGTGACCTCCTCTCTCCTGTACTTATTTTAGTTTTCTATACACCACACTAGACATTAAATGTATTATCTAAATGACAGACCTCTATGACAAAAGCTCTGCATATTATCCACGAAACCTTTCAGCACGTGAATTTAAACGAGAAGTCCCTTTTTTCCCCACAAAAGCCCTGTAAGACTACAAGTCCCATCTCTCACAGGAGACATACAAAGAGGGTGACGGGGTGGCTGGTGCAGGGGTGTGGGGGAAACAGGCAGTGTCCCAGGGCCAGCAAGCAGCGCAGATCCACTTAAGCCACACTTCCACCCTGTTAAGTCCACTTTAGCCCACTTGGCAAAAGCTGGACTCTCCCAGGCTTCACCGTCCTTCTGGTTGGATTGTGTAAGAGCCAGGGAGAGATTCACCAAACACTGGCCAGCGTTCCTACGCTGAATGAGCGGCACTGCGAGATTGGCGTCTACATGGGCCTGGGAATCTTTTCTTACAGACACGAGTCATAGTGCTAATGCCAGACTCAGAGAAGCAAGATGTTTCCGGACCAAAAGTGAGGGAGTCAAAGTTTGAAGATCACAGGGAAAAAAATGTGAGGCGCCTGTCTCTCGTTATTGGATATTCTTCATCTCAAAAAGGATTTAGAAGACGAAGTATTTCCCTTTAGTAATCAAAGAAGTACAATTCAAGTGATTAGTCGAATGGCCTTTTGCTATTATTTTATTATTTCTTTTTTTTAAGCGGCAGTAAGTCAGTGAGCATCCCCCGACCAACGCAGAGGCTCAGACCTCCGCCACCGTTGCCATGGAAACACACTTCGGATATACCTCTTCGCACGTCTCACGGCCACCGGCACGCGGGAACAAAACATTGCGGCGTGAGCAGCAAATGAAACCGACGCCAAACAAACAGCGGTCCCCCCCCCCCACGTCGGCCCAGCTTCCGAGAGGAAGAGGTTCCGGTGCACCTGAAAAGGAAGGAGTGCCTCTGTTTGTATCTCTCCCTGGGATGATGTCAGCCGAGTTTGAAACCCTGTTGGCCACCAGAGACCAGTAGGGGAGAGGTAGGCTGTAACACAGCAACTTGCAGTCCTCGTTGGGGAATGCCAAAAATTGCAGAGGAACACGGTTCCTTAATTACACAAACAACACTCAAGCTCTGCTTTCCAGCGTTTTTTCCTCATTGATTTCTCAAGGACTAATTAGGCTATGAGGATTTTTCTCCCTCGGTACAACAAAAACTACAGCCACTAATTACGCGCTTCATGTCTTGTCCTTACTCTAATTACACCCAAAATGAGACGCCACAAACGCCCTCTAAGATTGCCGTTTAACCCCGGATTTGCCAACATATCGGCTGTATCATCCCTCAGTTCTGAGAGTGCGGAATTCGTTATGATAATAGAACAACAAGAGATTTCCAGTTCTCATTCTCTGAGGTTGAGGTGGAATTGATCCTCAACTCTAGAGGCGGAAACTGCTAACCATGTCATGCCCCCTCATTCTTCCTCCCAACTCCCCTGCCACAAATTGTTCATGTAAGCAGGAGAAACGTTAATCTCCAATTCCCCCAGAAATTGCGGTTTTGGCAGGATTTGTGGATAAGCACGGGTCTTAGTTTTAGCTTGATGTGTTAGGAATTAGAATTCTACAAAGCCTACTCTTTAATGGGGGGGCTGCTTTGCTCTACCATTGTTTTTTACTTCAGCCTGATAGGGAAGCAGAGAAGAGTTGGAAAATCAAACAGCCAAGCAGATGAAAGCCAATTATATCACTGGCATCTCTTTCTTCATCCTGAAGTTAGGAGACCATCCAACAGTCTGTCAAACAATATCAACACAACACCACAAACACTGGGATGTCTGGCTTCAAAGGCTAACCGCTAATAAGCAAAAATTCTATATTCCCGCTTTTAAATAAGTAAACATATTCATTTATTTAGAAAATTATTTGTAGCAATCAACTTCAAAGGATCTGCTTATCTGCTCAAAGCTTCAGCATCATCAAAAGTCTTGCTAGACTCCTAAGCAAGTTTAACAGCGGACCATTTACAACATAATAAGAACATATACTTTTCCCACTGTCAGTGCAACTAATAGGATATCAAAAGGTTCTACGGGTGTTCCCCATTGCTTGCTCTTCTTAAAGTCTGCCAGCCTCTCAAGGCTTCAGGATATTGGGGACCTGTCTTTGCTCCCTGGGCCTGGACCCAGACACAGCACGGGAGACACTTTACCTTCAGGGGACTCCTCCTGGACGTATGTGCCCGTCAAGTACCGGTGGACCAGGGCCGACTTTCCGCTGGACAGATTACCCACGATGCCCTGGAAGACACAACACGACATCATTGCCACGGTTAAGCATTGCTACAAAGTTGCTGACGCAACAGACAAACACCCCAGGCAATGGCTTTGTATCCAACTGAGTAAATGTAAAACGTTAAGAGTTCATGGAAAAGTAGCACATTTATTCCAGGTGTCTGAGGCCGTACTGACAACAGTGCCTTCAGGGCGAGGGTTGGGGCAACGGGCGGGCTGAGTGAAGCCAGCGTGTCTCTGGAAGAACAAAGGTTTCACCCCCACCCCACCCTCATCCCCTCATCCTCACCCACCTGCACAGCCCTCCTCTTCTTATGATCATTAGGGGGGAAGTAAAGCCAGGTATGGCTTTAATTAGAGGGGAGTCTGAGGCATAGGCGATGTGCCGGGCCTGGTCCACACTCACCTCTCAGTCACAGTATTTACAGTCTTAAAGAGAGGAAGTAAGCCTCGAGGAAGAGAGGGAGTAGTAGTCTACATTGTGAGATCGGAATAAGCTATGAATCAACAAAAAAACTACAAAAGAAAAGGGTCGCTGCTGTTTTTGTAACTATAAAGCTTTGTGGCATGCTGCTTTGTAGTCTCCATTAAGTCGACTCGCTAGATCAGCACAATTCACAAAAATCAAAGTTAAAGGGCTTCTGTTTTTTTTCAGTCTACGCTGCAGATGTTTGGTTGATCTGTGGACAATTACAAATGCACAGACATTTATAGACAGTACCCAATTCAGTTTTCCACAGTCAAAAATCCTTATATCGGTGTATATTAGTGGATCTTTTTTTTTAAATGAACATCCTTTTTTCCCTCATCTATCACATAATTCTTTCTTCCCTGCTGAGTCTATGTCCGATCCCCCAAAGGGGTGCGCTGTGCCAATTAACACCTTGGCAGCACAAAAGGAAATGGACGTTTTTGAAGTAGAAAATAAAGAGTTTCCCCTTTTGAGCAAGCAGTATCTCAGATTCATCTCAGAGTTTCCTCTGACTTACCACGACAATTAACTACTCTGACCCAAAAATCCCCCAGCATTTATTAACGGGATAGCAGACAGTGGATTCTTTTCTGGTAAACAGTCTTATTGATATGAGGCCTGCTGTGCATGGTGTGACGTGGTGGGACCCGCAATGCCGGTGTGTGGACGGGATCCAGGAAGTGTCATCAGTCTAGCCCAAAACTGTCAGTCATCCCCTAGCTCCGCTGTAAGCCACCCGCCATCGCCATGCCAACGCATCTCATTAAAAATCAGCCAGTCTGTGCCAATGGAAAAATTCCAGGCCGGCCTATTTCTCCCCTCTCCTCTTCTCATGTAAAATGCGAACCAGGATTACATGCAGACAACATGCGCTTCCATTGACATTTAAATCGGCCCCAATGCTAATGGAAAATGCCTCTCCAAGGGCTTCTCCCTGTCCACAGAGGTGCACAGGGTTTTGAATACTCTTTTTTTTTTTTTACTCACCACTTTGAGTTCTGGCACGGATCGACTCAATGTCCACTCCTGGCTGTTGACAAAAGAATCTGAAAGGAGAGAGGGAAAAAAACAACTATTAAGGTCAGGGCAGAAAAGGCTAAGCCATCTGTTTACGGCCCCATCTCCCTCAAATGCCACCCTTTGACTCGATTTTAGGATCTTTGATGGATCTCAAGAATATCCCTTTGCATGACTCATTTCTGATACAGCAGTTTGTTGGTTTATTTGTGTGCACCCCGCTGCCCCAGTGAACACGTTCTCGAAGAGCGTTCCAAGGACTAATGTGTGTTTGCTTCCCGACGACAATTTCGCCTCGAGGCAAACTCTGAAGACGGTGCTGGCTTTGTCATTTCTTAAAGTTTGGGGATGGGTTGACTTGACGCAGCATGTACACTGGTTTAACGACAATCATGGGTGTAACATTGTGCTCGATAATCACGGGTTGAAAGCACAATGGAGACAAGCCTTCAAACACTCCATGATTAGGGCTGAAGCCAGGGCTGGTAGCGCACGGCGAGAATGAAACAAAGCGTTTACTCTGGCTCCAGAGGTGCAACAGGGATGGGATGCGCCATAACAACCACTAGACACCTTCTCGACCGGCTACCTGTTTCAGTTGACCGGTGCCCCACTATCTGCAACCCCCGTGGCTATACCGTCTTTAAGTGTGGGAGGGGATACAGACACCCCGTCTCCAGGAAACCTTGTGCAGTGCCAGGTGGGAACAAACTTGCACCAGCCCCACCCCACCCACCCACCCACCCACCCACCCTACGTCTGTCCACACCAGAACAATGCGACACCCAAACACCAAACGGACCATTAGTATTGAGTTGGTTTCACCGAGGTTGTTGCACCAACAGTTTTGGTTCTCCCCATGAGAGACCTGAGGCAATGTTACCAGGAAATCGATCACACAAAGAAAGGCCCAATAAAACACGTCAGCAGCCATTTGCTGTCACATAAAGGAATAGGCCGACGTGCAATTGAATTTGCATGCCTGGAAATGTCTATAAAACTAAACTATTTCCTTCTTAAATGTGAACCTGTGAAGTTAAATCACCTAAATTGGCAATGAAGATTCTCTCAACTTTCAACAAGAATAATAAAGAAAGTGGCTGGCATTTACTTGTAGTCTTTTTCATATTTCTAGCTCGCTTATTTTTCGGACACATTCCGGCCAGTGTACAACAATCCTATTGTGTGGCTTATCTCCTAATTTTTTGTAGCTTTGTCAATGTGAGGTGAGAATTGCACCCCTTGTACTGGACTCTTTTCACCTTGCTTCAGCTTGGCGTTAAAAGCCCTCTCAAATACAAGGTTTGACGCTTATCCTTGAGCATGTCGGAACATGAACAATCACAACAACCACAACGCACAGGTTCCTGAACACTCTGCATGTTAGGGGGGGTAGGGGTTGGTTGGGGGGTGGTGGTGGTGGTGGTGGGGGGGGGGGGGGGGGGGGGGGGGGGACGTGCAGCTCACAATCCCATGGTCAGACAGTGTGACTTCGTCCTAGCCTACATTGGGATGTGGGTTTGTTTTTGTCATTGCAGCGGTCTGCATTGTGTGCCTCATCAATTACAGTGTCAGATTGAATCTTGTTCATGAGATAACAGGACCAAAGGCTATATGGATTTTGTGAAATGAAAACCCCAAACCCCTTGATGTAAAGGGCACTTCCAGACAGCCTGTTTTCGCCGTACCCCATCATCAACCTATTTGTGATACACAGCACACGCTTCTAGACAGACAATCCACTACTGTTCCCCCCGCTTTTCAATATCGCATGGCCAGGGTCCCGGAAATAGAACAGCTCAATCCAGTAGAATGAAGAGTCATCTAGGGCCATCACACAAACGGGACTATGGTGTTGCTGGGCACTTTGGGTTCTAGGACAGGGCTGTTTCAGAACAGCACATTTCTCCTCTTAGGGACCGTAACAACAGCCCTCATCTTTTTCTTTTCACAGACATGGAGACTGAAGACGCGAGGATATAAAAACACGCCACATGAGATGTTAATATCCGTGGATCCTTAGCAAGTCACGAGACCTCCATTTGTTTCCTGTTACCCAAGTGCTGTCGGCGACCGCGCATCAACGCATTACGTGGCCTGTGCCCCACGAGTCCTTCACCACGCACCACGCACGTCTGTGTTGCTGTCCGTCTGAGCATTATTGTCTTATTCTTTTTCTGTAAAGCGTCTTTCGGTCTTCAAAAAGCGCCGTATAAATAAAATGAATTATTATGATCATTTTTCATTGATTTCATGTGCTTTTGGAACGCATCGTTCTTCAGAAACGAGGGCCCCCACAGATCTGTGGCCTGGAATGCGTATGTAAACAAGCCGAGCCCCGACTTCAGCGATGCTGGCAACCGGCAGGACATCGGTGCCTTTGTCCCGGGCAGAGGGAAACTTTGCCCGCTTGTTTGTCATGTTTTTCACTTCACTGCCCATGTCCACTTGAATAAAAATGAATACTTCATCTGAGCGGGGGGGGGGGCACTGAAGCGTGATTGGTTGCTCTTTATTGAGTTTCGGGAGATAGGAAAATGCAGAGAGAGCAGAAACGGCTCCTAAGCTGTACTGACTGTGCTTATCGGTGTGTGTGTGTGTGTGTGTGTGTGTGTGTGTGTGTGTGTGTGTGTGTGTGTGGGGACCGAAGAGGCCCGCCACTGCTTTCCCACCGCCCCAAAAAATTTACAGAGTGAGAACTTAGCTCGCAATAAGTATTTTCACCTCCCTCATTTGCAAACCACACCGTTCCCTTCCTGCCCACTCCCATTTCCCTCCGACTAGGGGACTACTTACACCCGCCGCTGCCGCTCTTTCGAGATAATCGCCCCGAATCATTTGCGCTATCTTGTACCGCTCACCCGAGCCATTCAGAGAGCCGACGACTCGCTCTGCCAAAGCTCTTATCGGTGGCTGTTCAACTCCCAGCTCAAAGTAATTTCTCTCGGAGGGGGGGGGGGGGGGATCAGACACAAACATAATCAGCAGAGCAACAGGCTGTTGGACCGAGGCAGACTGAAAGGCCCCTCCTTACACCTTGTGTGTGTGTTTTTTTTTTTTCCTCCAGAGTCCAGGTATCGACCCCCCTCCCACAGAAAGATACGAGGCAGGCAGCCGTGTTGAGACGCACTCTCGTCTAACACAAAGTAGACAAATTGGATTTTGGACAAGAGTGTCTGCCATTGCCGCTGCCATCTTGACTGACTTTATTTAGAGAGAAAAAATAACAAGGGAGAAGCTTGCAGCATGAGCTCACCTTTTCCCTTCACCCCAAACGAGTGAGCGAGGACGGCGGCCATGGAAGAATGATTACCAGCATGCCTTAATGTGTCTTCTCATAGCCCATACAAAACGAACTGAATATGAATCAGATGTTCAACTCTAGCAAAGCAGAGGGTGGGGCCTCTCTCCAGCTCCGATCCCTTTTTTTGTTTTGAAGAGCTTTTGACAAGTTGATTTGAGAGGGGAAAAAAAAAGCTGTTTCTCGTCGAGAGTGGTGCCCAGCTTGGCCCGCCGGTGAAGCGTGAGCATGGACTGGTCCCGGGGAGTGGGGAAGAGTGCGCCGCGCTGCGCCGCGAGGTGGCAGATACGCCAGAGGAGGAGCCATGCTGAGTAATCAGCCCGACCCCCCCCCCCCGCTTCTGTGTGGCGCCTATGCTCGCGGAAAGTGGGCCCCGGACTATCGCCGCGTCAAAAGAGTTGCGTCTCGCAATTCGCCTGGAAGTGACACGCCAATCAGCCGGATGGGAAGCGGGCGCACACCAGAGGAGGGGAGGAGGGGGGGGGGGGTCCTGCTGTGGGGAAGTGAATAAGTGAATGCGTCTCGAACACGCCACCCTTTCCGTCGCCGTCTTTGACGAGGGCGGGACAGATTGGGCTTTGCAGAGAGGAGAGGCTGCCCGTCGGGAGAGGCACACTCGGCGACGCGGCGCGGAGCTGCGTAATGAAGTCTGCCTCGGCGGTGGTACGTCCTGTCAGGGGGCCCATCAGACAACCACTGATGGCTAACGACAAGGTGGGCCGCCATCCACAGATGTGCGTCGGCGAACCCTCTTTTAAGACCTTTCGACAGCTTGAGACGCCACCGCGCCGCCCAGCCGTCCACTCCCTACTCCCACTTGTAGTCCCGGGGCCCTCTGAGAGAAAAGAATGGGCCAGGGGGGCTTTGTCAGTGTTGGCTGCCTTGCGACCGGCCAGCTACGGCCATCCCACTCCCAGCTGACCCTCCCCACCAGAAACCCCCGTCTCACCACATGGTTCACTGACCGCCCAAGTATCCGCAGGCCTCCGACCTCAACACAGGAATTTGGAGGCTTTGTTTATCCCCTGGTGGGGGTGGGGAGGCGGGACTCAACACCTCAGTCCCGGCGTAGGGGAGGGGGGCTACTACACCGCAGAGCAGAAACACAAAGGCTAGAGGGAGAACTGCTCAGCGCAACCTGACTCGAGGAAACCCAGAAACATATTGCTTTTGACCTAAGAGTGCAACCGAAAAGATCCTGGTGATTTAGTTTTTTTGGGGGGGGGAGCAGTAATGTCTGCATCAAATGCTCTATCACAATTGTGTTACAGCAAGTGGGTGTGTGTGTGTGTGTGTGTGTGTGTACATGTATGGGCATGTCTGAGTGTGAATGAGAGAGAGAGAGAGAGAGAGAGAGAGAGAGAGAGAGAGAGAGAGAGAGAGAGAGAGAGAGAGAGAGAGAGAGAGAGAGAGAGAGAGAGAGAGAGAGAGAGAGAGAGAGAGAGAGAGAGAGAGAGAGAGAGAGAGAGAGAGAGAGAGAGAGAGAGAGAGAGAGAGAGAGAGAGAGAGAGAGAGAGAGAGAGAGAGAGAGAGAGAGAGAGAGAGAGAGAGAGAGAGAGAGAGAGAGAGAGAGAGAGAGAGACATGTTTTCCCCAATACACCCAGAGGGCTGGGCTTCAGAGCTAGCAGGATTAATTTTGGAGCCAGGTTGTCAAACACTTAGGCAGGTAGCAACAGGCGCCTGGGCCCGCCCCAGTACAT
Source organism: Aplochiton taeniatus (assembly GCA_017639675.1). Lineage (NCBI taxonomy): Eukaryota > Metazoa > Chordata > Actinopteri > Galaxiiformes > Galaxiidae > Aplochiton > Aplochiton taeniatus. The sequence goes on from CM030189.1 coordinate 12,586,267, forward strand.
TGAACAGCCAGCACTGTTCGGCTTGATTGGCACTCCTACATTCCTAGTGACTGACTTACAGAGAAAACACACAACCGTAGACAAATATCACTGAATGGGCACCTAACACTACACCCTAAGGTACTCTGTACATGGTAGCAGGTGAATCCTAACCAACCAACCTAACCTAACCCTAACCCTAACACTACACCCTAAGGTACTCTGTACATGGTAGCAGGTGAATCAAGGATACAAATGATAGCGTTGGTTAACAACCCAGAGTGGAACAAAGCTTATTGTTAGCACAGAACAACAGAACAGAACAACACCTTTTTAGTCAACTTTGCCACTGCTAATGAGTCTGACCTTTAAAAAGCCAAAACACAACGTCATTTTCCCAGGGAGAACAACTAAGAACTGCCTTCCAAACAAGGCGTAGCTTATAGCTTCCCGAAACGTGACAAATGGCTAGCCATTAGATATAAATAGCAGGCCTTATTTGTTTCTTTCCGCGCGGCTTTCTCCGAGCGAGTCAACCGACGCACTCCTGTCAGCGCTAACCTTTAAACACAGTGCTTAAGACGTCTCCGTGCTCCCCATCATTACCGTATGTAAGCCCTCCTAATTTAGCCCTGCTAGGCTGCCAAACACATCCCCGTAAGAGCTAGTGGCTGCTTTAAGGCCCCTGCTTAAGCTGTGTCCCTGACTCCACCAAGCCAGTGGCATGACCCCCACCCCCCGCACCCTCCTAGCCTCCTCGCTGTTGGCCGGACTCAGAGAGCCACACTGGTTTATAGTGACGCACAACAGGCTTTCCTTATCAAACCCTTCAGACCCATTGCATAATCACTTTTGAAAAAGAGGAAATCTCTGGTGAATGCTTCTTTAAACTGTTTTGGTTTGGTTTGGTTTTTTTTCTAACTCAAAAACATATATTAAAAATGAACGGCAGTGAAAGGAAAGCGACTCGCTGAAAAGCGCCAGCCAGGGCTGCTTTTAACCTCTGGGGACTAGACGTCTTTGAAAGCCATCCAAATGCACCCTTTTACATGTGTTTCTCATTTTCTCTTTTCCTTTAAAAGTGCATTCCCTTGTTCCCCATAAAACTATAAAAAAAAAAGTGAACTCCCCTCTCCAAGATTAGAAGGGGGGCTGTACAGTTTCTGGCTGTGCTGAGGAATAAATTCATCAATCACAGGGCTTACCTTGACCTTTGCTGAAGTCAATGCCTGTTACGATCTCTATGGCAACCGGTCGGGGTTTTTTATTCCCGGCCAAGGGATATTTGTCCGTGTCTTTGCTTGGGGGGCTAGGAGGTTCACGTTTGCTGTTGGACGGCTGCTCTTTCCTCCTGAACCGGTTGGCTATGAGCTGCCATACGCTGGGCTCCTCCGGGGCTGGCTTGGAGGACAACTTGGCTGGGTGGTGGGGCACCTCCATCACCTTGACCTTTCCCTTGCTCCGGTACTGAAAGTACTGCACTCCCTGATCCTCGTCCCCTGGCTCGCAGCCTGTCGGCAGGGTCTTGCCGGTCAGGTAGGAGAAGGGGCGCGAGGGCAGCGCGGTGTCTCCCAACACGCTGTGCCGTTCCTCTGGAACCCCATTGGGCACCTCGCTGTGGTCCCGCGGTCGGTTCCGCCGGATCCTCAGGCTAAGGCTCCGGCGCAGGGAGCTCAGAGTCCGTTTGGGGGCATCTGGCCTGCCACTGGGCTTGGGGACCGGGGTCCCCGCTTGCTCCTGTTCCTTGGGCTTCTCCTGCGCCGCCCTGCCAAATAGCCTCCAGGGGAAGAAGCCCCTTCTTAGGAAGCCTCCTCCATCACTCTCAGTGGGGGCGTCCATGTCCTCTTGTGAGCTCTTCTTCCTGAGCTCCAGCACTGTCATGCTAACAGGCCGGGGCCTGGAGCTCTTTTGGCGGACCCTGGGGGCGACCCCGTCCAGGGGCACCGCCGGCCGCTGGGGCGGGGCGGTCTTGAGGCCGTCCACAGCCCTAAGCTCAGACCGTCGGTTCCGGTACTGCTGGGTGCCGTCCAAAGAGCCGGCCCTGGGGGCGGTCGTCTGCTGGGAGCCCGGCTCCACCAAGGGGCCGGCCAGTAAACACACGCTGCGGGGCCTCCGGAGCGGGCGCTCCTGCTCGCTCAGTGAACCTCGGTGCTGCCTGAGGGGGGCTCCATACATGCTCACAGGCCTCCTGCCCGGAGCTGGGGCTTCGTCCTGGGGCGGCCGGCGCCGCAAAGCCCGGGGAAGAGTGCTGCTGTGGCCCGGCGCGGCCACATGTCCCCCCGTGAGAGAGCCTCGAGCCCGGGGAAAGGGAGAGGCTGCAACGGGGCTCTGTCTCTCGGCTCGACCGCGGCTCTGGTTCTCCGGCGGAGCTGCGTGGTCTGACTCCGCTCCCGTCCCTGCTAAAGCATGCACTGACTCGGGGTTCGCTCCTGACTTGTCGGTAGGCTGTCGGAGAAACCGGTCCGTCTTCATTTTTTCCGCCACCACCTCCTCCTCCTCCTCCTCCTCCTCCTCCTCCTCCTCCTCCTCCTCCTCCTCCTCCTCCTCCTCCTCCACCTCCACCACCACCTCCTCCCTCTGTCTCCTGCCTCTGGCTGCCTGGCCCAGCGAGTGCCACCTGCCTGGCTCCTGCCGTGCCCAGCCCAGCCCAGCCGGGTCTTCGGCTGGCTCTAACCTGCCTGGCCCACCTCTTACCTGGCCAGGCTCCGCCAGAGTGAGGGCAGACAGGGCAGACCGGAGCCCCAGGTCAGGCTCATCCTCCTGGGTCCCTTTGGGAGTACCTGAAAGGTTGTAAAAAGTCTTCCCCAGCTGCTGCTGCTGGCCTGGAGACGTGGCCCTGGGTATAGCTTCGTCGGTGCCACTGCTCAGCAATAGCATGGCACGTCTTGCTTACTCCTTAATCATTCTGCACACAGAAATACACACACACACACACACACACACACACACACCCTTAGTCTGTCTGAGCAGTTCAGGGCTGGTCTAAGAGTCATACACTTCCAGGCTGCATTCCAACCCCAGGCATAATCCTTCACCTTTGACACGGGGGAACTTCAAACAAGCCAGAGCAAAGCCTTAGGTGCCACCTCCAGAACTTCTCCCCCCTCTCTCCAGACTTTTCACTCAGCCGCGCGGTGAAAACCCATCACCAGGACGGTCACTGTGTGGTTCTCCCAGAAAGCTCCTCCTCTTTGCTGGAGTGAACAGACCAAAAAGTTGCCTCTCCCAGGTTTACCATAGAGTGAATACGGGTGTCATAGTTCCGAAACGTGCGGCGTATGAAAGAATGGTTCACTGTCCTGCTCCTTGGGAAGTTGCATGTTGTGTGAGCAGTGCCTCTTGCCGGCGATGCAGACAAACCCCCTTAATCTCGGAGCTCTCGCCTTGCCGAGCATGAGGGAGTGTGTGTCTGTTTGAACTTTTCAGCTGCCTCCCAACCCCAAGGATGCCGTGAAAACAAGGAGCGGATCCCACTGGAATAAAAAAAAAAAATAAAAAAAAACACACACACACACAATCTGCCGTTCCGAGCGAATCTCCACAGGGAGAGGAGCAGCCCCCAGAGAGGAGCATTGGAAGACAGTCCAGGGAAGTGAGCGTAATCGACAAAGACTTGGACCCTAAACAAACGGCTATGAAAGAGGACTTTGTGTCCCTGGGGGCTCTCCCTCCCACCCACTCTTTTTCGGTCTGTCTCCTGTTGCAGTTCAAGTCGACAGCAACAACCAAGTTAGAAAAGGGAAGACAACATGGTCACGTGCCCACAGGTGAAAACAAGAAAGGCTTACCAGGAGAAAGAAAAAAAACTCCAGGTGCTCTCTTAATAAATCCTATCCAGGTTTTCAACATCACTTTAAAGCACCACTAATCCTAGAGTACGCCAAAAGTAGACCACATGGGTTGCACACAGGTGGGCGAGATCACTTTTAAAGGGCAAGATTGGAAAAAGATGTTTGCTTCTTGCAGGAGAAAGTCAAGGCAGAGGCTAATTGTGTGAGGGGAAAATGGAAAAGGCTAGCCTGATCCCCACCATGAATGGGGTGAACTACATGTTCCAGTGGCTCACAAACACTTTCATAAATATTACTGTTAGAGGCTTATGGCTTCCAGGTAGAGCAGGCAGGTATTTTGTACAATTTATTTTCATTGATGTTAACTACAAGGACAGAGACAGGCTAATGGTTGTAATTAAATAGATCAATTAATAAGAATTGACAATGGAAGTACAAATCGGGTGTTAAGTTCAATTTAAATTAAATTACATGGCCTTTTAAGATATGCAGTTAGTGGATAAACCGTTATTCGGGTTTTATTTCCATATATTTTAGGAACTTTTGGACGCACAGGCCATTACTTTACAGATGCATTTTTTGTCTTGGCAAAGCTTCAGTGCTCAATTAGACATGGGTAAATCAAGTTGGAGCCATTCTGAATGGCCAAACAACGCAAAGAGAACCAGGGATAAGTTCAACTCCCCACTCCAGTCTCCAACACAACACTGGTCAATGGACGGTGCAGGCGAATGCACCACCCCCTGGTGGCAACAGAGTGCTAGGCAACTGCAGATAGGGAAGTATATTAGAAATTCTCAGATCCTATTTATCTCTGTAACAATAGTTTAACTTATTATATGTTTGATACAATAGTGTGGCGGTGCCTGTTGGAATGTCCTAGTATTACTTCCTTCTGATCATTCTCTTGGAATGGCCTTGAGGAGAAAAGGAAATTGGATTTCCCTGCTGACCATTGTAAGAGGATGGTAGCTGAATAGCTTGATTTAGATGGTTCCTTAACTTTACAACTCCTGCTTAAATATATATCCCAGTCTTTCAAGATGGCCGCCTATCATGTTCCTCGGTATCTAATCTAACTCCTTCCAATGGTTAAGGTTGAGAAAGCCACCTTTTTTTCACCACATGGCCTTATTACAGAGGTGTTTGAGCCACTGGATGTATTTAAGGAAAGATGTAGCTCCAAGGTGACACTCGAAGCCGTTCAGAGACTCGACTACTCCATTAGTATTCCTCAGAGCATCAGGTCAACTTGTCCTGCTGCAGGAAATGCAAACCAACCGGTTGTCAACAGAATCCCCCATGATGCCCTTGGATGATTAAATGAGTGTGGTGAACAAAACTGACCCACTAGTGCTAAAGTTTAGTTTAACTTCACTGAAGACTCAAAAAACTCAAAAGTTACTTTTATATCACATTACATTAACATTACAATAGCAGCATTGGACAAAAATACTTGTGAATTGTACTTTTTAAAGATAGAACTGATTGAAAGATAGAAATGTTTGTTATCGATCTGGATCTGGAGCATTTACATTCCGCACATTTCTCAGCACGTCTTTTCGATTGTGACATTTTAAAGAGATTGACTATCGCGGCTGGACGTCTGGGGGGAAATCAATGTTTTTAGCCAAACTATTCTCTATTAGTTGTCAAAGGTGTCATCATTAAAATATAGTAAGTATCTTCATTTAAAATGTTAACACTCCCAATGCATACTAAAAAGTACTGCTCGACCAAAACGGCCTCTTCTGCTTTTGGTAACCTTTCTTCTTTCCTTGATCTTGTTATCCCGACTCACGCATCATCTACAGTCACCATGAGCTGCGCTAGGAGCTAATGGCCACGCGACGTCATTCGCTAAAGCCCTTGTGTTTACCTGAGTCCAGGAAGCAGGGGTTAGGAATGACCTGAGGCGCCTCGTTCAGCAAACACTCCTGCTCGCTCCAATGGTTGGCATGGGGTTTGTGGCGCCGGCGGCCCCCGAAACACAGCATGGCGACGGGGTTCTACGTCACACGCCACGCCCCCTCATAACCCCGACCTGGTGGGTCACTCCCAATGGTTCCGACCTTTGCGGTTCTCTACGGCTTTCGTTCCGCTCTTCCGTGACATCAGAGCCCGACGATGTATCACATCTCGTCAGTCCTCCATACAAAAAAAAAAAAAAGAGTGAATAGGCTTTTTGCCCGTTCCGGCCTCAGCCACGTGCCAGACCCTGGGGCATTCCTCCCCTAGCGCCCTGCCAGCATGGGGACTGGTAGAAGCTAGAAGCGGGGGGCTGGATGGAGCCGGGGAAGACCATACAAGTGTATGGGTATCTGGAAGCCACTTCTTTGCTGCTAATCCCCTGAGAAGGAGTGGTCTACCCAGTGGACACTGATTGGATTAGTGGGCTAATCCGCCGCACCATTGACCACGGACGGTGGAGGTCAAGGCCAGTCGGCGCTCCGGTTGAAGCCAGGACCCAGGACTCAGATCTGGTTAGAGAGAGAGGCGTCCTTGTTTGTGTGTCTCTCTTTCTCGCTCTCTTCTCTTTCCTGTTCTGCACGCAGCGCTCTGTGCTTCAAGTCGTGACCAAATCTCCAAAGTCTGATGGACGGAGGTTTGTGGAAAAACTGGATTGCTGAGTTTTGATTTGGTTTTTTTTTGTTTTTTTAACAGGGGGTGCCTGTCTGTGTGAGTTTGTTTGTGTGTATTTTGTTTTTTTTGTATGTGTGTTCGCTCATTCTTGTGCTGCCTAGGTAATACCTTGCATGTCCGAGTGGTGTGCATGTGAGTTGTTTGGACGTCTAGGTATGTACATTCTTCTCAGCAGCATGAGTTATTGTGCAGTGTAGAACTCCTGACTTTAAGCCTTGTTTTGTCATCACCAACATCCGCTGACCCCACTATGACCTTTCAGCATAACCAGCGTTACATGGTGGCCTACATAGCTGGTCCTCAGAGGCCAGCTTAATTGAAATGTGTGACTAACATCTCTACTTCCTTGGAAAATAACTAGTGAGTTGTAGCAGCCTCATACCTTGGGAAAGTTAGAAAACCTTGAATCATTTCGTAATATCCTGAAATACAGTTGTGAGCCAAATACATTCAATTTGGATTAGCCTCGACAAGAAGCACAATATTGCTCCGGCTGGGTGGCCAGAGAATACACGGCAGTCAGATGGTAGCGCCTGTTCCAATAATGAAATCTGTCTAAGATAGAGTTCTCAGAAAAAGGACTGTGGATGAGAGGAGAGCAGTATATTTTGTAAGTGCTATCTTAAGGGAAATAAGGGCCTGTATTTAATTCAGCACAGGTCTAATTAAATTGCTTTTATAGAAAAACTCATTATACTCCTATAATTAGTTTTTTTTTTTTCTTCCAGGACGAGTTTCTTCCATTTTCTCAGTTGACTATTGTATTAAACGAAGGCCTGGTCTCCAGAAACACGTTTTGAATATTTACTACCCTGACAAAGTGCAGTGCACGACATGGCCAGCGGGGGGCAGCAACACCGTTGAACCACCCCACGGTAAACCACAGGGACTGCTTGATGAGCACAGGGACTCGTGTTCAAAGGTTCTTGCCTTATGTAAGCTCCGACTTCGCCCAGGGTAGGTAGCTGTGCGCTGAATCTAGATGCAATAGCTGCGACTGGCACAAGTCCGTAGGGGGCGAGGGGGGGGGGGGGTTGGAGAAGATGGACGTCACTGCGAGGCTGCATGAGTTTGTGTGGACGTCACTGGGAGGCTCCGAGGGGGAGGGAAAGACTCTTTCTCCTGGGCTCTTCAGAACAGGGGGGCATGGTTTAGACAGAATCAATAGTTCCCTTTGGCTTAGGGAAATCTATTAGAAGTCTGGATGACGCCAAGTCAATAGAAAAACAGAAGAAGCCCAGTCTTAGGCGAGAGTACGTAAAAGGTTTTGGTAGAGATTTCAATGCATTTCAGCAATCACTGACTTCACGAGACATTTTACCCGGATTCTTCCTACCGTCCCCGTTAAAACGCCCTGAGCATGGAACAGAGGCGTCGGAACAACCCTAACTCAACGAGCATGCCAGCCTTGAACAGCACGGCAGACATGTACAACGCCACAAGGGTTTCACCAGGACAGTCGCCTCGTGCAGACTGGCACCGTGACGTGTCCCCGGCAGCACGGCAGACCGGACCCCCACACACACACACACACACACACCCCGGCTCCCCCGCCAGTCGCAAACAGGAACAGACGCAGGGAGGCCATCTTGGCCCCCGCGGCGATCACCATCGTTACCCTCAGCCTGCTCCTTACAGCAGACAAAGGGCCAGAGTAGTCATTCACCTGTGGCAACCAGTCGCGCCTCTGACGTTCCGGATCCACACTGCAATTCCGGACGAAAACCCTGGAAACAGTTTTCCACCACATTGACAGTGCCCACCCGCGATTCAGCTGGTGCCACACCACACCGTCACTCCTATTAACTGAAGCAGGTGTGAGTGTGGGATGGTGTGCGTGTGTTTGTAAATGTTTGTGTGTGTGTAAATGCGTGTGATGATGTGTGTGTGTGTGTAAATGTGTGTGATGGTGTGTGTGTGTGTGTGTGTGTGTGTGTAAATGCGTGTGATGGTGTGTGTGTGTAAATGTGTGTGATGGTGTGTGTAAATGCGTGTGATGGTGTGTGTGTGTGTGTGTGTTGGAGAATGTTTCGTGCAATGTGCATGGGTACTCTAGCAAAAGCTCGTGACAATGAGTCACCGGGACTCACGAGCACAAGCGCCATCTTGGAAGGGGAAGGGTCTCGCCTTCCTGGTTCAAACCTTGGCCGTTGAACACCATGCGAGTACTCTGCATTGGCGCACGTGTTGGTGCCCTTTTTTCTCCTTTTTCATTTTTGAAAGAAGTTCACACCTTTCTGATGATTCAGTCAAGAGACGGACGACGGGATTGAACGGAGACAAATGCGATTGGGCCATGGCCTAGAGACAAGCCTCCGGGTGAAGTGATGGACGTGTCTAACAGCCAATCCCCTGAGGATGTGGCCGGTGTTGGAGGATGGGGACCGTCCGCCGTGTCACAACAACTAAAACTCCATTTCATTGAACGATTTGTCCTCCGGCCAATCACACGCTCCGGCCGATGCAACTTTTCTTTTCACCGGCAACGACTCGCTGTCCTTTTCCTTGAGTGTCCCTCGCTGACGTGACCTGACTTGAGAGAGCCATCGGAATACGACAGGAGACAATGAACGCTTTAGGAGTGGCCAGGCCTGCGCTCTCTCTTTTTCTCTCTCCACCCCTCGCGCACGCACGCAGACCTGTCCATTCCCACCGACCACTTAGCCCACCTACACACACCCAGATAATCAGCAAACAAAACTGCGCTGCCCCTCAAACAAATATTTAATTGTTGGGCGAACAACCTTGGAGGAGAGTCACTGATTGCAGTGAGCCGCCAATTACAAAACTCGGAGTCCTATTAAAATCTGTCCAGTAGTACTTTAACACAAAATGAATGTGGGCCCATGAATAAGTCAAAGGATCTATATAAACAGACACAGGCAAGGAGAGTGCTACCGAGCCAGAGAAGTTGATGATCATTATGCTCGCTGTAGTGGTATCGAGCGCGGGCGGAGAGCTTTTTAAAATTCAGCTGCACCACGGAGGAGGGTACGTCACCATTCCTCCGCTGCAGAGAAAATGATAGGTTCGAGGACGTCTGTGGGAGGCTGTTGGAGAGAGGGAGGGAAAGAGAGAGGGGGAGAGAGAGAGAGAGAGAGGGAGGGAGAGAGAAAGAAAGAAAGAGAGAGAAGATTCCAGACGCTTCTCGGTCTCTGGAACGTGCTTGGATTCGCTGTTTGTGTGGGGGAGTACGTGCGCTCACGAGCCTGTGTGTGAACCTGTATGTTTAAAAGTGTATGTATCTGGTTGTGTATGCCGCACACATTTGTTTGTGTGTGTGTGTGTGTGTGTGTGTGTGTGCGTGCGTGCCCGAGAAAGATTGTCTCAGTACGTGTGGGTGCATGTATGCGTGTCTATGGGATGGCCGTGCGTGAGTGGATGGATGCTGGAGGTGGGGAGTTTTGACTCCATGCCCAGTTCCCTCCACACACAACCAACACACTTGGCTCAGCTCGTCCGGCCACTTGAATAAACTCCGGCCCAAATGTACTGGTTGCTAATGTTTACGACTGGCTCAAGAAGACGGGGACATTGGGTTTTGAAACGGGAGGGTGAACCATGCACGGTTCCATGGAGCTTAGGCAGGGGGTGGGGGGGGTGGGGGTTTGGGGGGGGGTGCGGACGTGCTCCTTGGATGCACCTCTTCTCCCAGGCAGCCGCTCTGCCAGCGTGGGCTCATAGTACGCCTCGCTACTCCACCGTACGCTGCTTCAAAAGCCACTTAGAAGAGAGGCAGAGCAACGAGGAGGGAGAGAGAGAGAGGGGGAGAGAGAGAGAGAGAGAGAGAGAGAGAGAGAGAGAGAGAGAGAGAGAGAGAGAGAGAGAGAGAGAGAGAGAGAGAGAGAGAGACATTCTAGCAAGATATTACTAAAGTGAAACCTAGGGCTAGATGAAAAGCCCTCACACAGTGGGTGGCTTCAATGTCAACTGCGCAGAAAATAATAATGCACTTACGCTGTATATTTTTTTAAAACATATTTTGAAGCCTGTTGTTCCTGTAAGACACCAGGTAACCAGGGGCAACAATAATGCCCTTCCCCCGAACAAGCAGGGAGCTAAGATGGAGGGGAAAATTGCTTTAATCATCTGTGTCTGCATTCAAAACAAGGCACTGTAACTTACACCATCCTTTAACCCCCCAACGAATTGCCTTTTAGGTAGAACTAAGGTGAAAAGGAAGCATACAAGTTATCAAACTAAGCCTGTTTTTACACACTCTTTTTTCGTTACCCTTTTTGAACAGTCAAGCCCCGGCAGGAAGCTTAAAAAAAGGTTCAAGGCTGTTCCCTCTTACAACTGAGGAGGCCACAGCGAGAGTCTTCACCAGCCCGTTTCCGTCGGCAACGTTCCCTACCTATAGAAAAGCGTCGACACTGGCTAATTCACTCCAGCGTCTCCCTCCAACTCTCCTCAAGGCTCCCCTGCAGCATCAAAGCGCCCGGGGGGCTGAGAAGAGCGGTGGGTTTGGGCACAGGCTCCCATGTCATTCCTCCTGCCTTTTGTCTCTGTTCCTGTGCCGCCCACGCCCGCTCAGACAATGAGCCTGGAGCTTCGTTATGTAGCTGACAACAGCCTCTCCAGCCCCTCGCCCTGGAAGAGAGGCAGGGGCAAAACGTTTTCGTGTCAACCTCTCCACGTCCTTGACGCCCCTGACGAGCGCGCACACACACGCCGTTAACGTCGATCCATAGCTAGACAATATGTCTGCCGGACATGGGCGTTATCGGTAACCACGTGCACGTTTATCAGTGGGTGCACGAGACCAAATGCCTGTAAACCAATGCCTGATTGGAACGTTTTCCGTAGTGTGAATGTTTTGGTACTGCCCACTGTGCACTTGGGTAACAATTATGTAGCTTGTTTCAACCGCCAGAGGCCTGAAAGATATGGATGTGCGTTAGCTAGCGGTGGGACTCATTGTTGCCATGGAACGTTTCAGCGCAGCTCAACTGTGACCAATGGAAATTACTTAGAGCTGCCATTTAGTTGCAGTGAATTAATTCCACAGGTGACAGTTTTGAGACGCTGCTCCAAGTCTAATAAATTACAATGGAAATGGCCCCATGGTTACCCACAATTAGCATGGCTCAAAATGAGTGATGACCGTATAACTGCAGAGGACAGCTAGATAAAAAAACATAAATATGTTTGGACCGAAGCCTATTTTTTTTAAACGCGGGGGGGGGGGGGGGGGGGGGGGGGGGGGGAGAAGAGAGACAAAATCAACAGATGCTCATCCTCTTCCTTTGCCCTAGCCAGGCCAGATAGCCAGCCCCAAATCTTTTCCAGGCTGCTTAGACAGGCTCTGCCGTGAAATTGAATAGCCTCAAAGCCATTTACAGTGAGAGGCCACTTTCATTGGCCTGAGATGACACGCTATCAGAGTTCTGGCGGGGAGCGTGTCCGAGGCCAGCCATCCCAACGCAGGGCTAAGCAGCGGCTCAGACAGCAGAGAGAGATGTTTCCTTGGGAGGTTTTAAGGCTGGCAGGGCTGGGGGGGAAAACATCGGTTTCCCAAACTGCCCCAGTTGGTGACAGCTCTATTAAGAGAAATTCTACTAAGGTAAAAGTACGCGATGGTGTCCTTTAAGCGGGCATAATGTCATAATGTTTCCGCAGGGTGCTCGGAAAACATGGACTTCCTCGTTCATCCTTTTCAGCCGGTGCGTACAGAACCACAATCGCTGACACTTGACGTGTTTTAGGGGGGGGAGGGGGTTGAAGGAAATCTGTTCGAAATGGAAGATTTAGAAAATGAAAAGGTGACCGAAAGACCCAATTGGCCATTCGCATATGAATAGATAAAAATGAAATTATTAGCTCGAAGTTTGATGATAAGAAAATTTCGATTATATTTTTTTGTACAATGATTCCACATACCATTGGTGATCTGGAGTTCTAATATTATCCAAACAAATATTATCCAAACAAATATTATCCGCTGGGATGGGTCATCATGGCTGACATGATGCTTTGAACACACGTGGCTGGACTAAACATGCCAACTGAAAAGTGCACTGCCTCAAATAAACCTCCAACAGAAAAGAGTGGCGCTGAACGAGCACTGAACGATTGTAATCCCTTAACCAAGCGAGTGAGTATACATTAACAACTATATATTCTTTCACATTATAAGTAAATTCCCCAGACTCTAGGACATAAACTCTAGGAAAATGAGTGCACTTTTAAATGTTACAGCCTTTGACTTGAATCAACACTAAACCAATTGAATGTAAAAGTCTAGTCAACTGGATTTCAAGCGGAATAAGTAGTTCCACAAAACTACATGGGTGTTTTTAAAAGTCAGCCTCTAGTAAAACTATTTTTTTGGCTGTCAACGGTTGCAGAGAAAACAAGTTCCACTGGGAATTCTGGGTTCATATCTACTGACAATCATCAAAATAATGAATCACTCTTTCTTTCCCCAGGAAAAACTTCTTCCAACTTTGACATCTTAGCAACTTCCGAAATCTAAACGCTGCAAAACCACTTCGAAGTCCAACACCCTGGGAGATTGAATTGTTCCAAATGCTGACCAACCGTCTTTATTGGACTGGGGGGATGGGTGGGTGGGGGTGGGGGGGTAAGAAGGCTGTCTCCTCTGGGTAGAGCCAGAACTGAGCCAATTTAATGGAGAGCTATACACTGGTGTGCCAGCGAGGGTTATGTAACACACGCCTTTCCAAGAAAGGGGGGGGTTACAGAAACCGACAGCTGCCACAGACCAACACTAGTCCACAGTCCTCTCTAAGCCACCCACCTCAAGGACTGCACAATGGATATGATGCAACTCCAGCTCCACAGCACTTTACTCACACTAACGTTAAGAGACCCGCTGTCTCGATGACGAAACTCCATACTTCTGACGACCAGCCCGGAGACAAAATGTCTGAAGATGTGTCCACGACCAGTTAGGGAGTCTCTGCTACATCGTACGTTTGCCACGGTATTCATTCAAGGACCCAGTGGCCCTGCAAAATTCCACGACGTAAAATTACTTTGAACTATTAACTCCACTGTTTGGCTGAGGATCTACCCGTTTTTAAACCGTACATTGGTGGTGAAGCACACAAAATATCACTCCAACCACCGAAATGTAGTGGTCCACTGGATTTCGGAGAAGATTGAAAACAGTAGCTGATACTGGGGCGTTCAACATCTATTCATACATATTCACTATTAGCATTCCACTTGGTGCTGGAGTAAGAGTAGGCTGAGCAGGTAGAATAATGCCACTCTGTCTACCCATAATGCCTCACTGGGATTTGAAAAGTGTCATCACCTCCCGGAACCGATCCCTGCTCACTTTTCAACGATTGATTTTTTGTATCTTCCACTGAGGTCCACTGAATCTAAGTGCCATTTCACACACACGCCAAACACGAAATGAACTGCACGCAGACACCAAGAGGCGCGCGCGCACACACACACACACACACACACACACACCCCCATCCCGTCCTTTCCCACAGCGTTCCGAAGGGAGAGAGGCAGCCTAATGAGCAGGGAGAAGTGAAGCTGGGCCATGGGAAAACAAGCCCCCGGCAGCTGAGGGGAGCTCCAAACTCCCCAACTCCTCCAGGACCTGCTATCTCCTCCTGCTACCTCCCCCTGCTACCTCCTCCTGCTACCTCCTCCCAGCCTTCCAAACATTTACCTCAGCAGCCTCCTCTCCCCTGGGGGAGAGAGGGGGCGGCCTTCTCTTTAACTAGCTCATTAATAAGCGACCACGCCCGCCCTCGAGAGACCGCGGAGACGCACCAACTTCATCCGCATCCGCCCACGCCTTTCGGGGTGGGGGGGGTGGGATGAATTCCCCCGGTCTCCTGTCGTAACGCGATCGCGGGTTACATAACCGGGCGGGATGAACAACGGCGGGCCGGCTGAAGGGAGGCAGGGGAAGCCCCTCTTCGCCCGCTTTCCCGCTTTTCTTCGGCTTCGAGATGTGTCGGGCTGCTGTGTCTGCTCCAGGCGTCGACACGGGTAAAGGTGTCAGGGCGGCCGGGCTCTCATCCCACCAACGAATGGGCTGCTGCACTCGTTTTTTAACTCTGGTGCCTCTACCCCTCTCTAGACAGGTGTGAGGGTTCCCGCACGGCCTAGCCGCCGCCGCTCCTGACCCTGCGCGCTAATGGGGGAAAGATGCCAGCATGCCGCGTGGCGGTACAGCATAATTAGGACACCTGTCCGCCAGCCAATCCCCTCGCCTCACTTGACGCCGGCCAGGTGTTGTCCTCTGGCGACAAGCCACGAGGGGGCGGGGATGTGAGGGAGCAGCTGCTTGATTGACAGGCCCTGTGGTGGTGCTGTCAGGGAGGTGTCCGGCCACCAGCATCAGAGCAGACGGCTGGCATTGCAGCCTGATAGGAGGGCCACCGCCCCCCCCCCCCCCCCCCCCCCAAAAAAAAAGTTGACAGTGAATAGCCATTTCTAAGCCTGGGACTCCACTGAGACAGGCACAGTTGAATACTAGGCTCTGGTATTCGGCTTGTCACAGAGCACAGTGCAACAAAGAGGTCGCAGTCCTTTGATGCCGTGAACCCTGTTTACGACTGGAGCTAACGTTGACTGCCTAACGCACTGGGTATCAATGACCTCTCTGAGCTGAAAGGGCAGTTCTAAACTTCTTAAAAGATTAATCGTGATTAAAAACCATTAACATCAAAGCCCTTTTGTAAGTAGCTGGGAAAGTTAGGCATTACATAAATTGACTCCACTTGGTTGATGTTCTTAGATAAATAAAACATTTGATTTCTGAATCATCAATTTAATGAATAAATCTTTAAAATGGTGTGTTTCTGTGATCCTTTCTTCACCCATCAAAGGGCATTATTTTACCAATTCAAAGTAGAACTTACAAATGGAAGAACCCCTTTACAAAATGCATCCAAAGAGCACACAAGGCATATGAAAACTGAAGAGAGAATGAGCAAAGATTTCATGGCATTTCAAGATATTGTGTCACAGCCCAGGACCATGCAGTCTTCACTTTGCTCTCATAGCAGAGTGTCATTTGGCTAGTTATTTTAACATGGCGCCCATGCTCCCAGGATTGTACGGGCTCTTAATGACAGATAATGGAGATTGTCCCATCAGTGATGAAACCCCTTGTTCTGCCACCATGGTGATCACAGGCGATGGACGGCTGATGCGCCGATGCTACGACACGACTCCACAACAACAGTAGGTTGCTAATGAGTAATTGTTGTGAAGGAGGTACGCATCTCTCTGGCATAGCCTTGGTATGAACAAGGGGTGTGAAAATAATAATGAAAGCAGCAGCATGACAGGTTGTATCACTAGCACACATCAAAGCAGGAAACTTCGCGAACCAAAGCTTGAGTCTGGGATCATAGAAGAAACAGGAGCTGTAAAGGTGACATCTTGGGCTGGCCTTATGGTCTTCTTTCATGTTGCTCCGGGGGCCAATTTAGCGTGAGGGCTGTAAAAGTTTTTTCAGCTGTAATCAGCTTTTTATCCAGGGCGAATTTGTGCGTCAGTCTCCCTTTTCGAAGTCCCTCAGCAGAAGGACCCCGTGGAGGCTAGCTGCCGTGGAGGAAGCACAGGCCCCACAAAAGCCCATGTTGAGATACTGAGGGGCACTGACCCTGAGCCACCTGACCACTCCAAAAATAGACCTGGTTGGGAGACGGGGAGCTAATTATCTACTCCCCAGGTGTGGAGCTACCGACTGGTTTCGCAGGTGACTCGTCAACTCCTTCAGGTAGGAAGTCTCGGTCGAGTGCACAGGAGCCAACTTCTGTTCTGTGGGATCTACCACCGCGCTGACGCAGCTAGAAACACTAGAGACTCACACGGGAGAGGTTGCGTTATGCAAAAAAATTCTAATAATAATAAATACAGCCTCGTCATGAAGCGATAAAAGAGGTGCTTCCTCCAGGTCCTCCAAGGCCCTTTCACACAAGCGTGGTTACCTTGACACAGGAAAAGAAAGTCTTCTTAGAAGCTGGCCCTTCTTATGATTTGTTGACCAATCTTTTCAAACGAAAAAAGATGCCCTAGCATTTGGTTCACTCTTTGGTCCCAAAAGTCACCTTTCAGTCGTAGGAGCCTACGCTCAAGCAGTTTTCTTGAACAAGGGTTGTTCCACTTTAAGTCTGTGAAAGAGAAAAACTAAAGGACAAGACTTGACATTTTGTTCTTTGACAGTGCTAGAACCAAACTCATAAACAAAACACAACCTACCAATGATAAGCCCTTATGGAATTCCCAAAAGGAGGTACCGTCTCTGCCCCAAACCCCAAAGTTACACTTGCAGCACGAAGGACACTATTTTGCTATGACACGTTGACTATTCCCTGTATCAGAGATGGAAAGCCATGAGGACGGCAGAAAACAACTGCAACATGGTTGCAATTTGGCAAGGGGGAGGGGGGGGGGGCTCGAGGGGGCAGGACAGCTGCCGAGGGGTAAACAAATAGCTAATCTGACTTTAGCCAACGACTGAGCGCTGCCTTGCCACAATAAACGCAGGAGATCCTCCTAAAGCCTAGCATAAGCTCTGCCCACGTACTGCACAGAGCTGGAGCACAACACCGTGACAGAAGAGGCAGCCGCGGGTTGTGTTTTTTTTTTTTGTCACAGTCTATCCCTGATATGCTGCAGCGTTGCTAAAATGGGTCTCTCCTCCATGTGCTCATCTGCGTTGTCGTGGCTACACTACTGGTCACCACGAGGACAGCCACATTCCGCTCACAAAAGGTTTGTGGCGATAACAGTGGAGCGGGGGACGACGTAGTCCAGTGTGCGTGTGAAGTTCTGGACCACCACCAGAGGGTGTCACTGTGTCACTGTTGCTACGTCTAAAATACAATGTGTTTGCATGCTTTCCTGGGGACAATAATAGTGTATTGCTTTTCCGGAAAGGCTTTTTGTGTGTGTGTGTGTGTGTGGGGGGGGGGGGGGGCTGATGTTCATCTATAATTATTGTCAGCAAGGGTTTGTTTACGGCGACTCTTTGTAAGTGACTGTAATTGGGTATATGTCAGTCATACTGCATATCCACTGCCTGGCTGCGAAATCACTCACCACAATGCTTGCATTGTACAAAGAAACACGAAACAATAAATGCACTCTTCGTGAATTTTTCCGGGGGGGGGGGGGGGGATATTTTCACACGGTTACCTTATCAATGGTTCCTCTAATCACATCGACAAGATGGAGGTTATTACCGCCAGTGATGCAAAGCACGTCTGTTGGCAGGACACATATCAGGGCGATGCTCGGTGGAGATGGAGACGCACTGAAGTGTGCGAGACTGAACAGCAGAGATTGCATAAGAGAGCCATCAGTGGGGTAGTAGCCCACGCACTCCACCACCACCACCACCACCACCGCCGCCGCCGCCTCCTCCTCCTCCTCCTCCTCCTCAGCCCAGCCCTGCTCTCTGCACGGGCCCGCCTCTCACTCTCAAGGTACCAAACAAAATGGCTGAGGGAACTGAGTGTGTGTGTGTGTGTGTGTGTGTGTGGGGGGGGGGGGGTAAAAAACGAGGAAAGCAAGACATCTTCATCTGTACAATGTTTCCTCCTGACACCTCGTGTGTCAATTCAAATGATCTCCGTTTGAATGAATAAAAGGAAAAAACGAAAAAAACGTCGACCTACCAGCCATGCACGTACGCTCAACATACTCCCTCGCACACGCATGCTTCCATTGGTGCTGGCATAGAATACAAATGAGAGACCTATACCCAAGTGCATTAGTCGCATTTTACATCTATGGCTGTTTGCTTACGCGGAGGCATGTTTCCAGTATGGCTCCGGTTCATCCTGCCTTGAAGGCTGCCCTTGAACGAGAGTCTCTCCTGAAACTTTGGAGCCTTGCCTCGGAGTAATAATCAGCGTGTAGTGTAACAATAGCGGGGGAAGATGGAGGCGACACTCTTTGTCAAGCGGCGTGGTATCGACGGAGGGTAGGTCACGACCACAGCACGACTTAGTGCACCCAGGCCTCGAAAAACACTCAATCAGTCCGCTTCTGCCTTAAGTGTAAACCCCCGGTCTGGTGGAGGTCACAAGACATTTCAAAAGGCTTTTTAGTCGATCGTAACCAACCGAGGCCTTTACAAAATGACAAAAAGGAGCATGCGCCCGAAACAGATCGGTAAATACAAGCGAAAGGGGAGAAGGCAAGTGTTCTATGAGCTGTTTTTTGTACAAATAATTATGCGGTTGTGGTAAAAAAAAAAACTGCGTTCGCATAGGTCTGGAAGAGTTAAAAAGACAACCAATTGCAGCGGCAGGATGACACAGAGCAAACTTAGTTATCCTCTGAAGTCGGAAGATTCAAGGACAAACTCTCTAACAGGGTTCTAAACAATCTTGACAGATGCGAAAAACAAAAGTGACGTGATACTTATTCGTTTAGGTCTATTTCGACCAAGACAGTGTGTGAGTGAAAAAAATAAAAAAATAAAAGATGTTTGTCGCCGACGTTCGTTTCGTCTTTTTGACCATTCTTTAATCTGTCTGTGATAGGTCAGGGGTCAGCGTGTCACGAGCCAACGGGACTCCGAGCTTGGCGGTGGCGTGTGCCAATCGGCTGCCTCCGCTCTCTACCAACCCACAGCCCCCCTGCTGACTCCACGCCCACTCTACCGTCCATTACCACAGGCAAACCTGTTGCCTAGGCAACCCCAAAGCACTTGCGACTGTCTGAGTGTGGAAAACAAATTATTTGTTTGATTCTCTTTACCTTTCATTCATTCATCATTCATCGAATCATTACTCATGTATCCATGTCTATCGGCTAACCCGAAAATCGAATATGATCTTTCACCTTCCAAAAAAAAAAATCTATAACGCTGGATTGTGGATGAGTGACAACTAAATCCCCCACTGTTTAATGAAGCCCAGCATTTAAAATGTTTCGTTTTCGGGCAATGACATTTCGGATAGCCCTATTCGTAATGTCAACAGGAAATGTTAACGCTACAAAATGTGATGGGATACATCCACCACAACAGTTCAGCTTGAATCTTTTCACAAAGAAAAGACCAAATTGGTAAGAACAAAAAGCCCAAAAGCCTTAATGTGCTCAAGCAGCATGCTGTCTCTCATTAGAATGCCTTTGACATGTGCGAGTCTCACAGCAAAACTGATGGGCCTTGCTAATGTCGTGTTTCTGTTGCCGGCGGTGGGAAACGATACATCCCAAAAAAACAGCAAGGAGTGGGGAATTGTCTGTCAAATGTTTTTGTATTCTTTTTGTCTTTGTGAAGGATGTGTGCGCCATTGTGCGTGTGCATGTGCTGAATAAGAGGCAAGTCTCATGATGCTGCATTCATCGCTGCCAGTCGACAGGGCATGACACGCATACTCGCACTACTACACACACACACACACACACACACACACACGCGTTCCCAAACCCACCTTTTACACACCAACACACTCGCCAACCCCACGCGCCCTCACACGGCTGGAGGCTGATGTTGCACTCATCAGTGTCACTCCAGCTTTGCCCCTCGCTGCGCACAGGGCACAGCGGGAGCGTAGCCCACATAACGGAAGCTTACATAAAATCAAGCTGCCGGAGAAATGATGGGCATGATGCAAATGGGCGGGCGGGCTGCCGTGTGCATGCGCACAAACAAACGACCCCCCCCCCCCCCACACACACACACAGACACACACACACACACAGTTAGCATCAAAACAATAGGGAGTACATATGTTCACGTTACATATTTCATGTTCACGCGCGCACACACACCTTAAACCGGGCTTTGAGACGGCTGAGGGCTTAGTGGTCCATTAGCAATGTGTTTTCTCTCTACCTCAGCTCTAGCCCACATTTAAGCAGCGAGCTGATGCCATGCTCTGTACAACCGCCCACGTCCACCCGCACAGAGAGGGAGGGAGAGGAAGAAAGACCAAAAGAGGTGGAGGGGGAGAGAGAGCGAGAGAGAGGGAGAGAGAGAGAAAGAGAGAGACAGAGGGAGGGAGAAGGAACGGAAGTGCTTTCACAGTGAGAGTCCAAAGATACACCATGGGAACACAAGGCACATTGCTTCATGCTGTGTCCTTAACAAACGAGAGCACTAGCAACAACAACAACCCCCCCCCCCCCCCACACACACACACACACACACTCACACTCACACACCTCCCCAAGGCTGTTTGCCAGGCTCTGCTTAGCATAGCCAAGGTTAGCGGGCTGAATAGGACTGAGGTGAGTGCACACCAAATTCCTTTAGGTTGGGTTTCTGTTGTTTTTCATAATGGGGAAAGTGTTTACATGGTGCGCAGCTCCGCACAGTAATGTCTCAACAAATACCTGCAAATGAAATGCCGGCAGCGCTCGTCGCCTGCCAAGCCCATCCAAGACCCGCAGAAAGTGCTGGTCCCCCAGGGCAAAGCAAAAGCACTTATTGATTGTGTGGAAAGAGAACAAAATAACTCCTCCTTCCCCCTTGGTTTCTCCAGGTGTGGCAACATGTCCGAGTCTCTTTTTTCCCCCGAAAACCCTTTGGGATGGCCCTTCATCTCTGTCTAGACACAAATCAAACCATGCCCCCCAAATCACAACAGCGGGTGGGTTTCCTTTCATTCCACTTTCCAGTGACTGCGGATCCATCAAAGGAGGAGCGCCCTGGGAACTGAATTAGAATAGACAGAAGCGGTGTTACCAGGGCGCTTGGCAGCTGCGCGACAACTGTGTGGCGACAGCAGGAGGCTGCCGGTCAAAACAACCCGCCCACCGGTCGGCGTGGTTTCAGAGAGCTGGAGATCCCGCGGACGGTCACCGGGACTGGGCCTCGCGGAGACGGGTGAGGGAGGACATGGACCAGCCACCGCATCCTCAGCCACGGGGGATGAGCTCCTTCGGCCGTACAAGGCTCCTGGCGCTCGGGCCGAGGCCGCTCGCGTGCCGACGACCCGACCCGATCCCAGCTCTCCGTATAGGTTTCCGGACCGGTCCGGACCGGACGCCCCCCCTCTCTCTCCTCTCTCTCCTTCCTCGGGCCCTGGTACGGCAGGTGACCCTCAGGTGGTCCCAAAGCGAAGGAAGGAAGGAAATCTATTGTAGAGTGAGAAATGTCACCCACTCACGGGCTAGAAGACACGATATCAGAGGTTGCAAGTCGCGTTCGCCAAGCAGTCAAACATTCTCATGTCCAGTAAGCCTCATCATGACCACCAAATGTGGTACACCTGCCCCTGCACATCCATCCAATGCCACTGATCTGAAGATCCTTTTTTTTAACCATTGAATCTTTTGAAAGGTAAAATTAGTTTGTTTTGGCAGATAATGTTAATAATAATCATCATCATAATAATGATTATAATAAATCTTTATTTCAAAATAAATGCTACAGTGCTTTGCATGTGCAAAATGATACAACAAAAATAAGTTTAAGAATGAAACATACAATGAATAAAGAGAGAATAATTCATTTGCCTATCAAATGACAATAATACAAAACAAAATTACACTACGTGTTTAAATTCCTTGTTTTTATTCTTGTTAGAAGTCGGGCAGCTGCTTTTTGCACTAGTTGCAAACAAGAAATTATATTTTGACTAGGACACGTTTAGGGACAGTTACAATAATTTAGTCCGGAAGAAATAAATGCATAACTTTCTCTAGATAAAGATGACCTTATTCTGGACATGTTTCTTGACTGAAAAAGAACAAGACTGAAGAACACTTTTTCGCCTGTTTGTTCAAATTATGATCAGGATCAAAGATACCAACGTTTCTAGCCATTGGCTAAACAAAAATTAGTAGATCTCATAGGTCCAAAAAAGATTCTCTGGTTTTTCTTTATTTAACTTTAGATAACCTCCTAAGATGACTGGGATTTATATTTAAATAAAGCTGAGAGTCATCAGCATAGCAATGGAAGGAAACCTTGTATTTACAAATTACTTGATCCAGACGCAAGGCAACATGCACAAACTAAACGATACTGGACCTAGAATTTAACCTTGAGGTGCACCACATGTAACTGGTGTGAAGGGGGAAACAAAGTCGCCCAATTGAACTGATAACTGCCAATTAAAAAAATATATGACTTGAGCCAAAGGCTGTGTCTGTTAATGTCTCTCTCCCATTGAGCCTTGATAATGAGATGTACAGTATATTCTAGCATGGCAAATATCAAAAAGATTTATCCCAACAAAATTAGCTTTGCCTTCAGCAACTGAAAAATGCAGTGGCGTGGAATGGGTTCATCTGGAACACTGCCTTAGACTGAAGAAGAATACGGCCCGTCTAAAATAAAGGTGCAGTAGTAGATGGCATTAAAAAGGTAATTAAAGCTAGGCTTCCTTGAGCGGAAAAGGGATAACTCTGCCTTCATGTCTCCAGAAATACTTCTGCCTTTGAATAGGTAAAGTGACAGGTGAGCCTCAACCAGAAGGGAACATTATGCACTGTACGTTAGACAGTATAAAGCAAGATGAGTGTGTCATTAAGAGTGTGTGTCTGCTTAAAAGGGAAGATGAATGCATTGCTGTAGGCCCATTCAACACAAAAAATAGGTATAGTGAAAATGGGTGTACGTCAACTCATAGACACAAACACACACAGACACATACACTCACACATACATATTCACATATTCACACACACACACACACACACACACACACACACACACACACACACACACACACACACACAACTCAAGACTATATTGGCAGTCTGAAAGCGCCCTGTATTCTCATTAAGTCGGCAAAGACTGCAGCAGCGTAGTTCAGCACTCCCCGGGGAAGCTAAAGGCTTAGAAAAAGAAAGAAGAAGAAGTCACCTCTCTGTACCTTAAAGCCACCCTGACTACTGCAAATGAACAGCTAACCGCGGAGGATGGGTGACCTCTTCTTACCCCAAAACAGGTTCGGTATACGATTACTGCTGCAGTCGTTTCACCTTGATTGACAGGCACTTTCCACCATGTTTCCCCAATCAATTGAGACAGAGACAGCGGTGAGGACGGCATGCCGTGTCGACGCTTCGTTCAAATCCAGCGAGTGAGTGGGGGGCTTGGGACCCGGGGATTTGCTCGAGGACCGTACATATCTGCTGAGAACGCGTCGGGAGGAGAGACGAGATGAGCTCCGTGTTGTCGTGTGGTGAGGCAGGCCGCTCGACGTCAGCAACTCGGGCCGCCGGCCAGCGCCCGGAGGAGCGGGGGAGGGGGATGGTGGGGGGGGGGGGGGGGGGGGGCAGGCAACGCGGGAACTGCAAAATGGCCTTTTTCCCTCCAGGACTTTCCTGCCCCCGAGACCTGGCGGCGTGCCTGGGCCATGAGCGGGCTTCTGCCATCGAGAGAGGCCGGTGCCCGGCGTCATCTCCAGATGGTGCTGCTGGGGCCGGGGCGTCCGGGAAGGGCTGGAAGTGAGGGATGACACGGGTTCCTGACCACACGTCCTGCGGGCACACAGGCCCACTTGGGCCACGTCAGGCAGGGCCTCAGAGACCGGATGGTCCGGTGTCCTCGCAAGGCCTCTGGACCGAGAAGGAGGCCGTGGCTTGGCTACAATTCACTGGTGCTATACTCACATGTACCCGCTAACTAAAGGTGATAATAAATGAGCATGATGCATAGTTGGCCCAGGCTATATTTGTGAGTTCTGTATTTGTGAGTACTATCATAGCAAAAAAAGGGTAAAGCATGATGCAGGCTTCAGAATATTGGAAGGTTAGACTGGCTTATTGAATTAAAACAATACAACTCAAGAATTAAGACATTCTGAAAAAGGGGGGTATAATTCACAATAAAAAAAATGGTAGGCAACCAATGTAGGTTATTTTGAGTTGTACCTTCAATGTAAGTGTTACCTTTTTGTAAAACCCATGGAATGCAAACATGGATGTAGTTTAATCCAAAAAAACATGCAGGATCAACGGTTGCCTTTCAAGGGAAATCCTATTAGCATAAGGCTAGTTTTCAACCGATTAAGTGATTTAACAAATAACTTCTTAGTTCCTTCTGTGCAAAGAAAAATACTGACTTTGTAACATGTGAACACAATACTGACTTGATTTGGCTATAGCCTAATACCTTCTGTTAAACAAAAACTGGAAAAGAAAATGCCTGAGAATAATATGTGGCCTTGGTTTTGTGGGATGTGAGAAAGAGGGAGAAGAAAGGAGAGCTGTTTGCCACGGCACGCTCGCCCCTCCGTAGAGGGCATAGCGAATCATTTGGCCCTCAAATGTCAAATCTAACAAGAGCGGAAAGAGTCTCATCAGTTCCCATTTTGGAAAAGTTCTGGACAAATGTCAGAGGATGCTCCTGCCAACATTCTGTTGCGTGGCGATGGAAGGAATGCCAGCGACATAGGGGAAAGTCTTCACTTCTGGGAGGAGAGCAGAAGTCGTAATGCTAACATTAAAGTATCTAGGAACGGCAAAAGGGCAGAAATGCTTGGAACACAAACAAACAAACAAAACTCGCAGATGACCTAAAAAGTTGGAGAAGTTGGAGAATTTACCGTGAATCTTTTTCCTTATGAAACCATCACCGTTATGCTCCTTTTAGAGATGGACCACATACAAAAAAAAGGCCTCTGAAAATATCGAATACCTTCGAAAACCTCCAGACGGTTACATAATCTGCATAATTCTCCGCCACCAGCTCCATCATCTTGCACCTCGCAATCATTTCCCCCCGCCATCGTCTCTCAGTCTCTTTCAAGGGTTCAGCCATAGAGAAAGAACACTTGTGTTGTATCTCTATGGGTTCATCATTGGCAGCATTGAGAGACTAAAAGGAGAAGGTGGAGAACGAAGAGCAGGAGGAAAGGTGTGTGTGTGTGTGTGTGTGTGTGTGTGTGTAGGTGTGTGCGTGTATGTAGGTCTGAAGGTGTGTGTGTGTAGATCTGTAGGTGTGTGTGTGTGTGTGTGTGTGTGTGTAGATCTGTGTGTGTGTGTGTGTGTGTAGATCTGTGTGTGTGCGTGTGTAGATCTGTGTGTGCGCATGTGTAGATCTGTGTGTGTGTGTGTGTGTGTGTGTGTTGGGGGGACCCCTCAGGCAGCCCGGGAGACGCGCGTTGTGTTGTGCGCAGGTTGATTTATGAGTCTCCTGTTTATGGATGAGGCTGCAGCCCCTTACATAACGCCACTCATTTGGAGCAGCTACCGGGCTAGCAGACAGCGCTCACCACTGGCTGCCACTCCATGGAGCCCCTGCTCCCCGCGCCCCTGTCCCCCTGTCACGTCGCATGATGTTAGCCTCGTTACAGAGACCGGACCGGGCAAGACGAATGGAGGTCTGCATCGTAAAAAAGATTCAGAATCCATTTGTCTTATTCAAGTTAAGCCACACGCCGCAAAAGTGACTAAAATAGCTTGGAGGAGGGGCGATACCTCCTCTCTCCAACACGAACAATGCTACTTTCATTTACTTAAACTACTATAACTAATATTAATAATAGCACAATCAAACACTATTACCTAAGAATACTATTGAGATTAGATTCAAACTGTTTGATAATGGAACACTAGTATTTCTGATATTATTTGATGGCCAAAGATGATAAAACCATTTCCCCTTGGAATCAGTAAAGTACAATCCAATCCAATCCGTTCTACAGACAAACAACTCTTCAAACAGCAGAGACAAAGCCGTATGAAAGTCAACACTACTCCTTTTTTAACCACATTTAAACCCAATGAGGAAACTTCAACTTCACCAAAACAAATAATTGACTACCGTGCGCAGTGTTCCCTAGGCTCGGGTATGAGTGATACTTCACTGGTCAGAGGAGAAGCAAAAGCTCCCGAACAGAAAAAGAACTGCAGAGGGCGGTGGAAATGTTTAGTGCTGATCTGGGAGTGTGTGGCGGGTGCTAATCCTCCTGTTTGGTCGTGGATGTGCCGTCTCTGGCAATCACACACACACACACACACACACACACACACACACACACACACACAAAGCACACCAGCAGGCAAGCAGCGTAGCCTGGGTGGGGAACTGGCTTATTGTGGCCTGGTGGCGGGTGTGGGTAAACACCATCTCGTCTATGAAACATACTGACGATTTTCGAAAACAAACCCTGGAAAGAGTTCTGACGGCAACCGAAATTCTGCACTCAAAACGGACGGTGGAATGTACACACAGCCGTTTCCAATGATGCCTCGACTCCCTCAAGTGGATACATTATAGAGACGTCCGTCAGCAGGGGCGAATGTTAATAAGTGATTAAGCTCGCACACATGCAGCAGCTTTCATGCTTTAATGAAAGAACCGAAAATGTCCCTCATGACGCGCCAGTGTTTTTGCAGAAGGAACCCCCAAAAAATTAAGGAAACGCAGCAGATGATTCAGCGCGCTGGATTTGAGAACTGTGAAAAGCTGTGGGTGCGGTGGTAAACCTCGTAGTGGCAGGGCCTCGCGTCTGAGGGTGACACTGCCGGGGTGGCATGGCCAAAGAGCTGCTGGCCGCGCCCGCCCGCGCGCCGCCCCCCCCCCCCCCCGCCCCGCCCCGCCACTGGAACAGGGCCGAGGCGTTCAAAGTAATTACATGTCTGGCTTAAACTGAGAAGCTCTGCACAGGAGGATTGGCCAAAACGATACTGTGTGACGAGAGGATCCAAAGAAGTAGGCCAGCCAATGGGGGTGGCACAAACATCTGGGGGACCCTCTGGGGGCCTTGGATCAGCCAAGCGCATGCAATCGTCCTCCATCCCCCGACCTCGCTGTTTACCAACCTCTTACATCGCTACCTCATTAAGACTGACCAGTCTGTACAAGGCAACGGCCTTCTCCTCCTCCCACATCCAAACACAGGTCACAAACCCTGGCTCTTTGCGAGAGGTGGCATCTCTAAAAGTCTTTCCGCCACCCTCACGTTCTTCCTGTCTTCAGCAGCTTACCAGTCGGCCCACAGACGCGGCAACACATTAGGGGGCTTATGGGTAATTGGAGCGCTCAAGCGTTGAGAGTAGCGACTCACATATCAATTGAGCAGGTAATACGCTCGCCAGCAAAAAGGCCCAGAGGGGGCTGAGAATGACGACAAAGTATGGATTTGTTTTATGAATATTCCTATGCCCTGTCAGGGTCTGCGACCTTCGGTTTACACGTGGTTAGCCAGAATGTCAGGATGGTGAATGAGGACAAGAAATGTAGTCCCAGTCCAGGTGGCCTGAGGCCTACATATAACAGCTGGTCATTTAGGCTGGGCATGAGGACAGGGCATGGCGGCGTCTGGTGAGGTAACCCCGGGGTCAAGACAGGTGAACGGGCCCGCCGGAAATATTCGCACACGCGACCGACACCGTTGACAGACACTCATGGAAAGGTGTGTTCGTGTGGCAAGCGGTTGGTGTCCGAGAGGGGCAAGTAAGCCGCCGCACTCGGATCCGGAACGTCTCCTGGGAGCACTGAGATCATGTGGTTTCCATGAATAGGACTTACCTGCAGAGTTGCACCGAGTGTCAATCATAGGCCGGGGCCCGGGAGAGCGTGGAGAGGGAAAGAAAACGGAACGTCAATCAACAGCCAAGACAACACATCGATGGAGACAACCTCTTGTCGCTTGATCATCCCAATAACGCACGCTTGTGTCATGACTACGCGTGATAGCTAAGAACTTTGCTTCGGCGAACTTACAACAATGGAATACTTTCTGAAGTGACTTGACAAACCCCTTCATTTGCATAATATAGCCTCGTCTCTAAAACGCAATATGAATGATTCATAAGGCCATCTCAGAGTGTTGCGAGCTGTCAGCGTATGATTTATCGTGCACGAGTTTCCATACAGTTGACATTTGGGCATTCTTTCAGATGTCAAAAAGCATGGCAATAGCCTGTAGGAGATCATCAATCTTTTAAAACAAAAAAATTATAAATAATTCTATTAAGTACAATTGTAGTCAGATTTGCATTACAATTCAGGCCAACAAATGTTCTAGGATCTTTCCTATTAAAAGGACAACTCAACTGATTCAAATTGCTTTGCAGAGGAAAACCCTACAAACAGCTAAATAGGTCTTTGTACAAACTTAGAATAAATGTGTCTTGATTGACATGAATGAATTCAAGAAATAGCACCAACATTAAAACAGCCAACCGATTTTTCATTGCAGTACAGTGATAAATTAAACCTGCTGTGTTCAACTCTTCCAAACGCTACATGAGTAGAGGACATGGGTTTTAATACTTTATTAATGAATGTCAACTGCAGCAATCTGCTCTGTGCTGTGTTACTGTGGGGAATGCACCACCGTGACTTCAAATAAGACAGCATATACTAATAGTATTATATATATATATATATATATATATATATATATATATATATATATATATATATATAAATAAAAACATATTACATTTATATAAATAAATATATATAAATGCATATACTTTGAACAAGAACCTCATGATAAGGATACATGTCCAATTTAAAGATTCACTTTTTATTTGGGTATTTTTTACAGTATATTAGCGCTGTATCATTCTAAATATAGAGCCAATCAATCGGCCAATCATTTTATTTGTCATTTTTTAAAACCATGCCTGAGTCATCGCAGATGGACCACGGTTTAAATATACTTAAGTCCTTTGATTTAATACACAAACTACAATATCCAATATGGAAAACATATATATAAAATAACTGGTTTGGAAACTTGGTAGGACATCAAATTGTGCAGGTTTTTAAGGTAACATGGTGATGTCATCACAGACAGCTGGCGAATGAAATCACATCAATGTAATCCCATAAGTCAAAGGAGGACTTTTCTTATTGAGTTGATTCGAGTCGGCTTGTGCGGGCGCTGTTCAAATCTGCTGACTCCCTGATGCTCTATTGAGTTAGCTTCTCTGCCATCCATCTAGTCGACCTGCCTTAATCTGGACCTCAGGAGAGATCCTGATCAAACAGATAGGAGTCCGTCCCCGGTGGCCGACCGCAGCCTGGCCGAGTTGGATACCGATGGGATAAGCCAATCACAACCCGAGGAGATCAGAGCTCAGAGAGGTTTTTCCATCTCTGACCGCTGCTTTGCACTTATCTACACGCCTGTCCAAACCGAAAGCAGGCACAGGTCTTCAGCACAGCGGTAGATGAATGAGGCCGGGAGCCAGCCTAACGCAATCGTATTACAAATCAAGATAATCCTACAAAAAAAAGAGATTTAGTTCTCCAATCTATAGTAAATCTGCAGTTTTTTGGGAATGGGGTGGGCCCGGCTGTAGAGTTGACAGAATATGCAAAAGTGTTGAATATTGACTTTCGTAATATGTACATTTATACATACAGGTTTACATAGCAGCAGGTTTAAAATGTTGAGGGAGCGGTAAAATCAAACCAGTTTATTTTTTTGACAATTTCAAATGCAGTTGGAGAGGTGCACCGCCTGGTTCTGGCGGCCATTTTGAATGCCTTTATAAGCGTCTGAAAAGCCTCCATGTTTGGCTCCACCGTTGTCTGGCCTGCCCTTGAAACTACGCAGGGCCCCAGCCCCTGCATTGCTCTGCTGAGGTCATAGAGAACCATGAGTGCTTTCAATGAATCCCCGCGTGGACATCCAGCCAGTTCATCCAGGCTTGGGACACTCCCAGAGACCGGATGGTTACGCGGTACAGCTCCCTGAGCGGTGGCGCAGACATCAAGTAGCTGTAGAACGACACATCCGTGGCTAGACACTTCGATCACACGTACAAGAGAACATCCGTGAGGGAAAGAGCAGATAACCCATGCAGACACGGGACAAAGTATGCCACGCTTCAACGAGCGATTGACTGTTGAGCTGATGAGATTTTGTCCAAGAACGTGCAAACAGACCAGACTCTTCACTGACTGAACTTCGCAATGCGCCGGACCGCGGCGTGTGCAGAGTTTACGAACACGCAGGCCCTGATGGGCCGTATTTTTCCTGCAGCCATTAATTCTGGCACTGGCAGCAGCGCAGCCTCAGACAGTCCCGGCTTGACCCGTCCTCGGGCCAAGACATCTGACAAAATCTCATCTCTTTGTGAGAACCACGGATGTCTGGGGCCCCTGTTCACTACAAACAAAGGGGGGAATAACACCACAGAGGGTAATAGAAGAGTCACCACCTCTACTAGTCTCTGGTAGTCTCAGTGTGTGGGCGTGTGTGTGTGTGGGGGGGGGGGGGGGGGGGGGGGGGGGGGAAGGGAGAGAGAGAGAGATAAAGAGAGAGTGAGAGAAAATGGAAAGTGGTGTGAACTGGCCTTGTCAGACAAGCAAATTGGAGAAAGGAGGCTGGTGAGGCGGCAGACTCTACCCCCTCCCACCCCCCGCTACCTTCCCTGCCCCCCAGTAAACCCCCGCCCCCATTACATCCAAACCCCCCCCAGGGGCTCTGCACTAAACACTTCATCCAGGCGAGGGGGACGTTTGTTGGTTTGTGCGGGGGATATTCACGACCCCTCCCCCCCCCCCCTACTCGAGACACTCTGGCCGGCTCCTTGGCCGTTACATAACAAGCCGCCGCCCACTCACCCACCGGCGGCTTTGCACTGTCCTCCAAGGCTGATCGAGAGGAACTCAATGCTGATTGCTGGTATGAGGACTTCGAAACCGACGGCTGTATCGCCAGGGCTGCACCCCGAGAGGCACACAGGCCCGTGCTCCCTCGTGTTTCTCATGGGAGGTACTTGGGGCTCATTCTGGACAGTTCATCCAGGCTTGGGACACTCCCAGGCCAGCTGTTACAGGACCTCCAGCTGTCCAGGCAGTGTAAACTGAGATGCCACTCAGAGGGTCCTCCCCGCCAAGTCTGACATCTGGCCGTCCATCAGGGTCACTTTGAAACGAGCCTTTTGTTTTCGGAGGGAGACACTCGGTAAAACCCAAATTCACCTTTCGGTCCCAGCTCAAGAGGCTTTGCAAAAATACCAGGTATCCTAGGGATATATCAATCATGTACCTGTGAATGCTCACTCGGCCACACAGAATGACGGGCATGTGTACACACGCGCACACGCACACACGCACACGCACACGCACACGCACACGCACACGCCATTCATGCATCCGGAACGAACAGACTGGAGCCTTTTACACATTCAGACGAACCCAAATGAAATGAAGATGCAGGTCTTTTTCCCTTTCAACCCCAGAGTCGTCCTCAGAGCCTGTCGTTTCTGAAAAGCACAGCGCGCTAACAAGTGTCATAACTCTCCCTCCCATTTAACCTTTCAGTATTTTGTCTGAGGCCAGCATTTTGTCAGAGAGGAGCTCATCTTCTGAGAGCTGTTTTTCTGCCTGCTGAACGAGGCACTTTTCCTGCCAACACCCGACCACATTCTCATCACCCGGTTCTGCTGGGAAGAAAGGCATCAAGTCAGCCCAGAGCGAGTCTCTTAGCTTAATTTCAAAGCGGAAGAGAATGGATTTTATGCACGTTTTTCTTTTTTTTCTGCTAGGTACGCACTGCAGAGCATCCTTTCACAGAGTAAACAATGACTCCCTGAAGTTTTGCTGGTCTTGCGTAAGAAGCACTGCGACACAGAACCAAGAATTTAAAAACAAAGGGACCTATCATCCGCTTCAATAAAAAAGAGCAATTAAACATAATCCAAGAACACAAGACGTTCACAGCAAATCTTTGTGACATGACGGCTACAGCTATTTACCATTCTGGTGACCTTCCTGTTCACAAATCTCCATAGTAACACAGCTTTCCTAACCGGGAGGCAAAGCATTCATATTAATAACTCAGGATGCAAAGCCCAGCTTTGGTTCCATTCTTTATTCACATTCGCCTTCTGGTCCTTGAATTTTTCATTCTTGAGTCCCTCTTGAGAAAAAAGAAAAGATAAAAAAAAGGGTATTTTTGCCAGTGCCTTTGTTTTTAAACAATGCAAAGCTCTTATAATTTTTCCATGATGTATGTATTTGTCAGCAAAATGCTGCAGCCTCACGGTCATTACGCTTCTCCACCACCGTAACTAATGGCCGTAGGGAACTGTTGTGAGAACACAAAACCTTACACTGTGTGCAGTGACAAAACTACAGCCTGAGACCACCGGTGTCCAGCATCTTATGGAGATGGTGTGCTTAAAAGTACAATCTCCACAGACTTTCAGTATATCCAAGAATTGCAACAAAAAAAAAAGATTACCTCTAGCCTTTAAACACCACTCCAATCTAGATGAAATTAGATGCTTTTTAGGTTGGAATATCCTTCTAAGCATGTTATTTCTTCAAAACTCGCTGAGAAAAATATATTTTTATTATAGTATTACAATCCATCGTACTTTTTAATACGTAAGAGCACGCTACCCCCAAAAAATCCTCACTCAATGTTTCAAAAACATACTATCTTCTGGAACCTATTACGAGTGAAACAGCAAAAGCCTTGCCGCCCCCCCACCCACCCCCACCCCCCCCACCCACCCCCACCCCCGACCAAAAAAAAGCAGTCGAGACATCAAACAACTGGACCGCCTCCAGCCGGCGCTGACGGGGGCGGGAAGTCAACAGAACCTCACAGCGTGCCGCTGGTGGCCTGAGAGGGGTTAGCACGAACGGATGAGCGACCATCCTGGATAGCCCATCAGAGACGCGGTCCAAAAATGGCACCACCGCTTGGCTCTGACGGGGGGCTTGTCGAACACAAGGGTTCGCAGAGCACACCACACGATTTGGGTCACGGGTCACAGCCAGAGGGAGCGGAGTGGAACAACTTTGGGTTATTTCCGTCAGGGAATGCAGGAAATGGGGGAATAAACAGTAACGGGGGTCACCTTACACATCCTCTCTGATTCGTTCACAGAGGAAAGGGGTCTCCCACTGACTGCAGACCAAGGGGAAGTTGGCGGATTGAGTCTCATCTGAAAAAGTTTCGTTCAAAGAAAATGTGTGCTGTCGTTTTCAGGGACTTCCCTTTTGATCTTTGGCCAAACCAATCTGGTTGAAATGCTCTTGACCAATGTTTCTGTTCTCATGACTATTTTCAACAATAGGCTGGATTCGAACAACAACAACAACAACAAAAAACACTCGAACATGTAGAATCTGGCACCTTGCCTGAATGAGCCCTTTGAAGGCACCAAAACACAAAAGGACAGGGAGCATGCGGCTGGTCTGTCAACACGATGACATATGCATTCGGAATGTAGGGCCTGGGTGATAATCCTTCTCCAGCACATGTGAAACACACTTTAACAGACAGAGGTCTTACCTACCAGCCCACGACAGCTGAACGGGGAGCAGTCAATCAAAAAAAAAAAGAAAGGCAATGTCTGCAAATCTTTAACAACATGACTTCTGCTTATTCTACTTCGACCACACGACACAACAAATATCACGTTGTGTCATTAGTATCAAACGATCTCACCTGGGGACTCATCCAATGACCAAATAGACCATGTGATTGATTGTTTTTGTCGTGGTTGGTAGGGGGGGGGGGGGGGGTAATTATTCATGCCACAGACTTTCCACAGCAACACAGTAAAGATTCCGCCATTAATGATAATGCGACCCTATGAGCAATCCACAGGGACTGTGTAATATGAGCAGGCACTTTAGAGGAGCAATGGAACTGCTAGGCCTTGAGAAGTTCCGTAACACTGGCAGAGAACAGACAGTATACTCGGATAGCATCAATGCTCCCCTAACCCATTCACATCACAGAATATTAAACAGTGTTGAAAAAACGGCAACACGGAAACTCTGTCATCCGTCCTTGAGACTTGAGATGCATGAGAACTCCAACATGGCCCTGTGCTATAATTGTCATCCTGGAATTTGATTTCATTTCCACGGGCCTGACACCCTTAGAAAGACTGTGCGTTCCCGATTAGCTCCCAAGGCGTGGAAGTGACTGGCAGTCGCCTGACTTCCGCGCTACAGCAGTGCATGCGGCCATACTACACCTCATTATGCCCTTGCACGTGCTGCGTTTCCCGCTCCCTGCATCCTGTATTTACCCCGCTATCATGACTTAGAATGTGTGTCTTGGGGGGGGGGGGGGGGGTAAATGACAATGCACAAAGCTCCTCAGAACAGAGGCTGGATAAAGCCTCTGGTCCCTGCAGCTCGTTCCACACCACAGTTCTCCAGTCCCCCAACCTGGGGCTCTGGATCCTCCCACAGCTAGACACAGGACTGCTGGCAAGCAGAGGGGGGACTTGGAGGCATATGTGCCTTTCCATCTGTTGCTCACTACCGGCTTTCCAAAGGCGCCCTTCCTCTGTCAGGGGCCATCTGCTTCCAGGCCCGCTTCACTCTCAGGGGGAAGAGTAGCACTTCCAACGTCGGGCTTCGGATGACGTTAGCGCACACCGCGAACCGGCTGGACATTTTAGACTCTGATCACCGGCTCTCAGCCAATCGGAAAGAACGCCATTGAGGGAATTATAGGTATCGAGTGACCATCCCTTCTTATTGCCCTGTTGCTGATGTGGCGCCGGTCTACGACTCATAAAGGGCCGTCTAGTCCAATATACAAATTGAGTATGTGAAAGTACCCGATGCAGTAGCACTAATTGCAAAGAGCAGATCCAATTGGCTTAATAAATCACTGTGTCACAGCTGCTCACTGTTTACGTCTTCTGGCTCTCCGGTTTTAGGGGGGTCCGCTGACAAAGCAAAGCCGTGTCCGAGACCAAGAAAAAACACAGAAGGAAACACTATTTTATGTTTGTTTTACTACTGCCGGAAACATATATCAAGTAATCTCATCCTTTTTTTTTTTTTTTTTTTTGCAAAAAAAAAAAAAAAAAAATGAAAGAAAAAGTACCCCATTCTCCCCCTACAGAGTCAAAACCAAAAGAGAAAACATCAGCTGGCCATCAACAGGAGAGAGCCTTTGTTCGATGGGAACAATGGAGGACATTCTGCTGTAAAGGATAGCGTCACAGTGTCTCACCCTATGCCATGGTGTCGAAACACTGAGGGGACAGCAGGGCTACTGACCAGGCCGGGCCCACGACCCCCCCCGACGTATGCCTCCCTCATTAACCAGCCCGCTCAGCTCATCCCTGGCAGGCCGGGGTTCAAAGGCCACAGCCAGTGTTTCCCCCATTTGAATGGGGATGTAATGGGCGTTTTGACGCGCGGGACGAGGGCAAGCGCATGGAGTAATGGCCCAACAAAGAGTCGTTTGAGGCCGAAGCGCGTGGAGACCCGGTCGACTGACATGTATCTGCTGTGGGCGGGAGGATTTCACTGTACTGCGACATGAAACTGCGGAGGGGCAGAAATTGAACTTCCATTTTGAAAAGCACTTCATTTGGGTCAAAGATACTGTTGGGTTGTCAGTTGGAGGCGGAATGCACCGCTGTGTTTTGGTCCTGGGTCTGACAGTTCCCCTAAATGAATGTGAAAAGTAGCAGAGGCTGGTGCTTAATCGAACGCCAATCCCAACTAGGCTGACTGACACCAAGGTTTGACACACACCTTGCAGGTGTTCGTTTCAATCTCGGTTCCGTCACATTGGCCTCAATGAACAGGGTGGACGTGTGGATGGGCAGTAGAAATTGGAAGCTATACAGCTATTGCAATCACTTGTAACAAAAATTTCACCAACACTAATGTTGACATACTGTACATCGAAGTTAATCTGCTTGATTCCACAAAGGACATTTGTCCAGACTTAATATTACAGTTTTAACATAGACTAAAGTTCTGACCTTGGTCCTACCTTCAATCTGCACTAGCAGTCTCGAGTTGGACACAGTCGTTTATGGAAATAAGGGCCTCGGCTCCCGTGTCTGTACATTATCCACAAGCATTTACTCTGTGTAACTCTCTGAAATTCTTTTGAATTGGTGGCTATTGCTCCGGTTGGTGCGTTGCCTATTCTCTGTACAGCGCTGTAATAAAACTCCATTTTCTCTAATTGAGTGTGTGCCTTTCTTTAATATACTGTTAAAGCAAAACAATAGTGGGATCATCTCTGTAACAGTAATTGAAGCTCTTTCCCTTTAAGTTAGCCTGACAATTAGCGAATGCTTATTGAAAAAATGATCCATAGTGAAATTCTCTAGTTCGTATTTACTGGAGAGACTTGAGCCCTCACAACTATAAGCCAGAGCTGGGTTTCCTCCAGGCTTCCCAGATGTGTTTATCTGGGATGATCTACAGAGGTACAGATCCACCACCAGTAAACCTTTCCCAAGCTCCTCTGTAAACACCAAACGTTCCATATTAAAATGCCGCGGAGGAGAAGCAGGTGGCAACAATGGACATTAGTTTAACAGAAACATTGGCATGAACGTATGGTATTTGTCATCTGTGATCTAAATCAGCAGGTCTTCAAATGCTAATGGAAGCCCTACCCATGGAAAAATAAGACCCCACAGGAACGAAGGCTCTTCATTGTCACAGGACACCAGTAACCAGCAGGTCTAATTTACTAACCCAACACACACTCACAGCTCAAATTGTTTCCCAAGCCTATTGGCGCACCTCATCTGCGAGCCTTTGTGTGGCCAAACGCCATAACCACCCATCTACGATTGTTATGGCCAGTCATAACCTCGGGAGCACTGAGCGTGAAAAACAGTCCTCACGGTGACCCTGGTTACGCGACAGCCGTCAGTGACGGCTGCAAACAGCGTTAATCAAGCGCCCCCGGTCTTAATTTCATCTCCACGGCCATTAGCAACAAAAATCGATCCCGTTCCCGCGCCATGGGCAGGAGACGCAGCGTCGTCATTCTCGTGAATGCGAGGGCCTTGGGGCTTCGCGTCTGCCTACGCTAATCGACTTGCTGGGGACACGCGTAGACGCTGGGGCACTTCGGGCAGGCCATTTCAGGTGCAGCCTTTACGGCAGACTCCCCAGCGACTTCTCTGTGTGCGAGTGCCCTCTGTATCTCTCCGTGTCATCCCTCGCGTTGGGTGTTCCCGCACACAATGTTCTATTGTGTCCGTCTCAATGGCAAAGCGAGGGCAGGCTTGCTGGGACCCCGCTTCAAATCCCTAAGCAGCGTTCCTAAGTGGCCATGCGCTGAGAAGGCCCCAGCAGAAACAGACCTAGCCCTCGATTACTGCTACACCTTCGTTTTTAAACGGGGAATAGTCATCCAATGCTGGTAGCATAGTTGTTTGGACTCCTGAGTAAATTGAGTGCATTTTGGGGGGAAACATTAGGTTCCTAAGTTGTTTCACTAACGCAGGCGGTTCCATTCAGTTTTTTAAAAGGTTGTTGTTTTTTTAAATGACTGTTTATGGGTGTATGAATGTGTGTGTATTATGTGGCCAACCAGAAACTACTGGCATAATTATTCAAACCTGAAACCGATGATAAACGGTATTTCATTGAGTTTTTTTATATTTTTAAAGAATGTTTGTTACAATAAGGTACCCTACACAACAATTAGATAGAGTTTGCAAACATAACAATGAATGTATTATAAAACCTACTAAGAAACTAAATTAGGGAACAATCTAAACCACATTACAACTGGAACGGGGGTGGGGGTAATTCCCAGAGTGTGCTGTCTTCTTAATGGAACCCAGTAGTCTTTGGTTTGACCTGCTAAAAGGATAACATAGATTGCATTAGCAATGCATCCACAGCTGCTGCCACTATAGCTAGATCCAAATCGTACCCATTGCTACTGTAACTGAACACATTTTCACCCAAAGCCTTGTCTGACTCTGGTGCGGGTGCAATGAATAATAATTCAAGCATCGTTTCAAAGCCTGTGACCTAGTTCTGTGTTCAGAAAGATCTCCTTCTCACCTGAGATTGCCTAACCTCTGAAGTTAGGCAACCCATTATGCATTATGGACGCGGTATCAAATACATTGCCTGGTGAAGGGATGTTTAACTAGGAGGAATACATTTGTTTGAATATCCTCCAGCGCCAACCGATCCTTTGTTGTGCATAATTAGCTTCCTGACCCTTTGATGTCACAACACGTGGGAGAAGACACCATTTTTAAGTTGACATTTTAGTTTATTTATTTAACAGGGACAATGGACAGTTAGTAACTGTCCCGGGCTTAGCTTAGAAAGCTACATTTCCTCTGCAGTCCCTGGCATGCACGAGTGTGACCCAAATCTAGACCTACAGTATGTTCCTTGGAAACTTGTATGGCTTGTATGTGCCGCTACCACAGATCCTTGGGCAAGGCCATGGCAATGTCTAGGCTACAGTTTCCTTGCACAAAGTGCAGAGCATAATTGATTGTTCTATCAATAATGCAAAAATGCAGCTACAGAAAATGACAGCATTTCATTTGAGATGTGTTTCCTATTGAACAGTGTGTTGCCCTGTTGATGCGCTGGGGAATAGATTCTATTTTTGTTTTGTTTTCACTGGGAACAAAGCAAAATGAAGAGAAGAAGACAAAAAAAAAAACGAAACGAAAACAGCTCCGCCGCTCTTCCTAATTCTCGGTTAATCGCAAATGCAGTAAAAATGCTCACTGAGACCAACTAGTGCCTTGCATGTCAAACAAGGGGAGTGGTGAGCAAAACCAAACAATCCTGTCAGGCATCGACCAGCTTGGTATTTCATGGACGCTACCTACTGCATAATACAGGTAAAGGTCACAACAGACCAAAAGATACTTTAGCAGCAATGAGGATGTAGCCTACTTTCTAAGGGTTAGAATATTCATTCTCTCTCTCTCTCTCTCTCTCTCTCTCTCTCTCTCTCTCTCTCTCTCTCTCTCTCTCTCTCTCTCTCTCTCTCTCTCTCTCTCTCTCTCTCTCTCTCTCTCTCTCTCTCTCTCTCTCTCTCTCTCTCTCTCTCTCTCTCTCTCTCTCTCTCTCTCTCTCTCTCTCTCTCTCTCTCTCTCTCTCTCTCTCTCTCTCTCTCTCTCTCTCTCTCTCTCTCTCTCTCTCTCTCATCCTCAACTAAAGGCATGATCGAGCCACTGGTTCCTTAGCAACAGTCACTCTGCAATGATGCAAGAAAGAAGAGGAATCTGCAGTTCTACAGCACAGGTGAATATCGGTCAGCCCTGTTGCTGCTCCCTCAGCCTCTAGAACAGGAAACAACGCAGACGTTTCAGCAGATTAAGATGGAGGAAGACATTTAGACATTCAAGCACAATTAAATGGTAAGACATGTGTTCCGGAAAGATACACATTCTTCCGTAATTAAGAAGTTAACGCACATATGGCTGAGGCCTAGAGACCGCACTGTGCTCTCCTTGTACAACTCGTGCATCCAAAATCAAAATGCCCTTTCCTCTTCACTGTGCACTACTATGCAACTGGGTCCTTCACTATGCCATGTGCAGTGACAAATAATACCAACAAAAGGCCCCGCTTGTTCTTATCAAGAAGCATGAAAACGATATACAAGACAAATTTGTGTCAGCCACTGGTGTGGCACGAAGCCAAACAACTGCTCGTCCTCATTAAAACCAATATATGCAGCATCTTTTCGAGGGGGGGTGGGGGGGTGGGGGGGAGTGGCGCATAAGAGGCTCTAGTGTTTTCCTATTGAGATATTGCATAAAGGCATGCCTTCATTCAGGAAAATTATGTAACCCAATGCATCAAAACAAACCAGTTGTGATCTTCAACATAGCCAAAACGAGCACGTGCTAGGGCTGACTTGTCCTCTGCAGGGACATGAATACCATTCTCACACTTGTGTATCTTGAGCTTAAGAACCATAGATCATTTTAGGTCAGACATTAGACTTAAAACCAGTTGCCCAGCTTAATCAGTGAAAAACGCTTTTAAAAATGGTGCCTGTAAATGACGTTACTCAGCATTTCCAATTGAAGTTATATTAAAGTGCATTGAATTGAACCACAAATTGGCCATTTCCTGTGAAAGAAATCCCCCTAGTAGCAATAAAGTAACAGGAATCACATTTCATGTTTCTTTGGCATAATTGATTCTCACAAGACGTTATGTTTGTGTCGCTCTGTTAAAGACTTGAAAGTCCATTTTCAGTAAAGCTATGCTCTCTCCCACAGATGTAAGAAACCATGTTGCATGCAGTCTAATAGATTTTAAAAGAGTGATATTTCTGCTATTGCACCGTGTACAACATGCGCCAATTTTCTCTAACACTCGGCTCCAATCTTCTGTATTAGTAAAGCTACAAGAATCACTGTTACCTACAGCAAAAACAGATGCCCATAACAGCAGTAGTTCCCTAGTTGCTCTGTTCAAACTCCTGTCCATTGTGCTCCTGTTCCTATCACATAGTTTGGTTCTATACCTGATGTTCTGTATGATAATTCCAGTTTAGTAGTGGAGTCTACCCTTTAGTGATCCAGATGCCCACCAAGGATGAACACATCTCTACACACAGTGAGCAGAGACACTGACTAGATCAGACCAGACAAATGTTTGAACCATGAAGCTTCGTTCTACTGAAAAATTACTCATTCTGCTAACCAGTCCACCTGGTTTCATCACTAAGGTTATTTGTTCTTTTACCTGCCTGGTCAGGAAACTCAATCTACTTTGAGGCATCAGTAAACATTTGATGTTAGCATAAGCCCCATTGCACGTAGCTCTCCTCTATCAGAAGTCACCCAGCATACATCGAATAATTATTTACGTATTTCAGGCTAAATAAATCCATTGGAACCACCAGAAACTTTCTAAAAACAATTGCTTTCCAAAGCTAAAGTGAGGGGGGTCATAATCCCCATTCATATTGGCAGCGCTCTTTCCCAATAGACGGCTTCTAAACAACTAAGTCACAGATTTTGTAGACAGATTTCAATGCCATCCAGAGGCAGCAAAGCTGTTGGTGCATTGGCAGTGTGAAGCATGTAGATGGAGGCAACTGTGCCAATCCACTCCATGTTCATGAATGCAAACATAACATTTGGATCGTCTGTAAGGCTATTAAAAAACTCAGTGCCCACACATACAGAAGCACTTCATTGTTCTGTGGGTCTCAAGCACAATGGCAGGCAAACTGACGGAGGCATAACTAAAAGTCAGCAAAGCAAAAAAAGCCATCCTCTATAACATACACCAATACACAATAATAGCATTGTTGCTTCATGTGTTAGAAGGTGTAGTGTTGTGTGTAAATATGTAACTATGTAAATATAGGCTGTCTTAACTTCCACAGAATGGAAGCACTTTGAAGGAGTCCTCAAAGATCACACACGTATCCAATATGATTTATATTTTGTCCTGCAAAGACTCTATAAAGATCAGAAAGCCACAGACCCTGTTGACAAGCAAGTGGCATACAAAAACAGTGTTTAAAAAAATCACATGCAAGACGCATGTAATTGCTTTTATTATCTGAAGGCAATTACCCCTCCAAACTAAGGTTTCTGAGTCTTCTCCACCCCCAAAGTGTTATGGTTAACACTGATTAGAAGGCATTGCGTCAATATTATCACAGTGAATCAAACGGGGTCACCTCAGTGTTGACAAAAATAGGTGATACTACTTGATTAGAGATCTGATCGGATGGTTCATACTGTTCATAACTCACCTTCAATAGATATCACATGTTCTCGGATCTGATTCTGGAGGGCCAGGTCATCAATTCGCTCGACCAGGTCGTAGATTGAGTAAATGTTGGGGTGGACAGACTCGAACCGATGAATTTCACCTCGGATGGCAGCTGAGTTGGACAATACAAACTGCGAGCCTTGTTGGCCAGACTGGGCTCCCTGGCCCGAGACTGTCCCCGAACCGAACTGTCCCGCCCCTGAGCTCGCAGATGATCCGGATCCGAACTGGGAGGGGATGGACTGGGGTACTGGAACAGGCGCTGGGACCGTGCCTGGAGTGGGCATGGCTGGCTGAGACTGCTGGGAGATACCGGACACCGATACTGGGACACCCGATTGAAAATTCATCTTGGTTTACACGTCTAACTGTTTACAATGGGAGTGCAATACAGCTTACAGAATTATATTAGTGTTCAAAACAATAGGATCAGAAAGTCCGCGATAATTATTTGCCTTAAAACGTTCGGACGCAAGGAATCATTAATAGTTGGTCGCCAGTTGCAACAAAACGCGGTACTCACTCATATTATCAAAAAAACTTGACTGTGATTCATTTTCCGTTATTGGCTATTCTAGGCTGTACAGACGTGTGCTGCCCTTTTCTGTGGCTTGCAAACCGCAGTGTATCTCAACAGACACTCCTTTTGGGGTATCCCGCTCCTGTTAGTGGTTTGGTCGAATCGTTTTCCTCAGTAGCTGTCTGAAGGAGACAATGGGCTAGGCTTCGGCACGGCGCCCTTGTCCAGCTGCCTTGAGTGCGTTGTTTCTGTGCTGAATTGAAATAGCGTTCAGTCCTCTTTGGTCCAAGTGGTCCCTGCCCAGCGCCCTCCTCCGCATGCTAAAACGTCACCCACCACGTAATTGTGGGCCTACTTGAGATGGGGGAGGGTGTAATTCGATTGGGTGCCTGTACGGAAAAGCAACGTGCTCATTATTTCAATAACCTTCCCAATAGTTATGCAACCAGGTTCTATTTGATCATTTTAATAAGTTACGTTATTTGTTCTGTTGTTTATGGTGTGCTGTCCCTACGTCCCTTGAAGAGACTCAGTCACACTACCTGTCTGTTGATCAGAAACGCAAACTCACTCACTCTCTCTCAAAACACAGACACGATGCTGGAAGCTATTGCTCACATACGTATGTGGTAAGAGAGGCAGACAGCCATAAAGATGTTCTATCTCTTTGCACACAACATTCTATATAGAAGTAGGTATGTGACGTAGAAGCACTCAAGTTGGGGGAAAACATTTGGGATTTGATTTTCATTTGAAGAATTTGAATAAGAATACAATGTGACATTATCATAGTATTTCCTACTCCAATCTCGGCAACAAACTGTAACAACGAAACAATCATCCACTTTGAGATAATATGATGAATCAGGATCAAACTCCACGTTTGTGATTGGAACAAATGAAAATGAAAGATATTTGAGGAGTTCAATCTGATTTAGAGAGACCCTTCATTCAGTCCACAGACAGGGACAAAGCAGAGCCATCTACTGGTTTGCAGGCTCAACAGCATATTCTGCAACATTAGAGGGCCTGAATGCAGAATCCTTCAGATCAGATACCAGTTCATATATATATATATATATATATATATATATATATATATATATATATATATATATATATATATATATATATATATATATATATATATATATATATACATACATACATACATACATACATACAGTACTGTGCAAAAGTTTTAGGCAGGTGTGAAAGAATGCTGGCAAAAATGAGAAAGCAAAGAGTGCTCACAGCAAATATTGATTTGATTTAGATTGTTCATTTGTTCATTCACTTTGCATTTAGTTAATTGATCAAAACAAAATATTAACACTTTGATTTTTGAAAGCATTCTTACTGTACACACCTGCCTAAAACCTTTGCACAGAACAATATATATATATATATA
Organism: Aplochiton taeniatus; assembly: GCA_017639675.1. Lineage (NCBI taxonomy): Eukaryota > Metazoa > Chordata > Actinopteri > Galaxiiformes > Galaxiidae > Aplochiton > Aplochiton taeniatus. Next base: position 12,629,979 of record CM030189.1, read on the forward strand.
TTAATAAGCCTTCCAAGCGATGCTTACATGACTACAATTCTACCGTTTGCAAGCATACTACATGCATTTTCTGTATAGTCTTACATTAATATCTTTTTCACACTATTAAGGTGAGAAGTTAAGTTTTATTTTAGATCAAATGTATGTTATTTTACCTCTATGAAAGGAGACATGCTGCAGTGAAATCGAGTGTAATTTATTATGTTATATGTTTACAATTTATCAGGGGCCTTGGAACTCCAAAGTCAAATAATACCCACACCTCATGTATTAATAATATATGAAGCATAATTAAGCAGACTACAGAGTAACACTTCCTCTGGTGTTGCCATTGCTACACAATATAGTGGGTAGTGTACTAATATGTGTACCTTTGCCTCAGGACTTTCATTACCTCACACATTTATGAAATACTTATAAAAAAAATATTTCGCAAATATACAAATAGCAGTAGGCCAACCTTTAAAAAAAATATACAAGATAACCCAATACTGATGGAGTTCATAATATGTTAGATTATATGTGACCCAGCAATTTCTGATATAACAGTTACCACTTACCATACAGCAGCTAAAAGTTGAAAAATGTCTTTGCACCACCAGTTTGTTGTTTACTGATGAACAACTTTGGAAGTCCATTTACGTAAATCAATTCATCAATACATCAATTAATCTAGTTATGAAAGGTTAATTTACATCTAATTTACATCACTGAACATTCCGAGGCGACATTGTGGGGTTTTTTTCATTCAGCTGCGACACTCATTTCAATTCCTATCTAATATTCATGTGCTACAGAAAGTGTTGCTAATAATGCATTTATTTATTATACACAGGAACTTAGAGACTGCCTAGTTTAGTATATGTTTCAAATTATGTTCAAAATCACAACTCTCTCTTTCTTCTCCTTCCTGCTACAAAAACTGCTATACTAAAGAATATTTGGTATGTATCATTAGGTTAGATGCTAGTATTGAATTGTTATGTCACCAAACCCTTTGTTTTACATGCACTTTCAAATAGTGAATAATTGACAATGTGACTGGAAAATACTTTTGAAGTGATTACGAAAACGGATTGTTCCAAACGGAAAGAGAGTATGAGGGTACCAGACATGCATATTTCTCATGCAATATGTAACACCACTTGTGCAAAACCAATCACATTCTCAGGGCCAAACCATGTGTTATCCCCAGCCTTCTGCCACCATCTGGCGACCAAATGTGGAACTCTCTCCCACAAATCCACTCCGAAAACTTAAACCAACCCCAAATTAGAAACGTACAATTTTAAAACAGAAATGTGCACGCCAATAATGCCTTTTATTTCAATATATGATCTAACCTTCCTGGCTTTATACAAATAGACCAATGTTACAAAAAGTCACCAAGAAATGTTGAAGAGGTTGGAATCTCAGTCTTGCATTGCTTCTAGGTTGTAAAATGTACATATCTCAAGAGTTTCTTTTTTTTTTTTTGGTGCTCTGAACAGTGGTGATATTATTATATAGCTTTAAGCTCTATACATGCACTTGTGAGTCATGCAACCAGTAATCTGGCCCTGTTATACTTTGACAGATGGCTCTGTTGGCTCTACTATTTTGGACCACAATCTCATCCAACAAATTAAGGATGTGAGTAGTGGGCAGGGTTTTCCTTTTTTGCATAGGCAAAGTACCAAACCAGCTGTCAGGAATAGTGCTATCCAAACTTTCATGCATCAAACTCTGCTGTATCGCATATATAGGCTACATTGTGAAAATGTAACTGATTTCGCATTAAAATGCTTTTGGGCAGGTTGAAATCATCCCGTGGCATATTCAATGTTTTTCAAGTCTGGTATAATATTTAGGATTTTAGGATTTATATGAAGTATTTAGCGATTGCATTGCATGTAGTGTATTTAAGCATGTCAAGCTTTTTGTTGGCATGTTCTTGACATGCACTCACGGAGTATGCTTCTATTACCACACTTCTCTCTTTTCCTTTCCTATCTTCTCACTCACTCTCTGTATCTCTTTTTATTTTATGACTGATTTTGGGAAAACAAATTCTATTATTAGGTCTTTCTGCAACGTGTAGTTTAACTGTGATTATCTTACCTGCAATAGTTTGCATAGTCTTGGCAAGTTAAATGTGCTGACTGCTTTACCCTCTTGGTGAGTTCTAGTAGTTTCTCTGAGGAAAATGGGAGCTGCCATGAATACAAAAGCAGCAGCAGAGGAACATTGGGACAGAACAGAAGACCCGAAGGGGCAAAATTTATGAAACTGCCTTAAATTATGGATGACCATTCTTCCCTGTGGAGATAAGTCTTCAAGAAGATCATTTGTATGCTTAGGTCTTCAAATTGCAAAAACTTGGATGTAAATTATAAATGTGCTCTCCTGTTCTACAAATTAAAACGGAGCACAATTTGCAGTCTTTATTGATTTTGCCAGCATCCCTGGACCCTCACAGACGACAATGTTATGGGTCTCCAAAATATTTCAATACATTTTCTTTAGATGTAGTTTTAATATCTCTAAACATCCATCCCTAGAATAGATTGTGTTGATTCCTATTTTTAAGTACTGATTTTGGGTGGATGGTCATTTTTTTTTATGCTCAAACGAAATGTTTTTCATCAACGGAAATGCAATTGACGAGAACATCAGTCCTTATATGCTAACTGCAACTACTGTATATACCCCATACTCTCTTTTAAATACACTCTTAAAAATGCTGGGTTGTTTTTTTAACTCAATTGCTGGGTTATGCCTGTTGGGTCGTTATTATGGGTTATTTGTCTTGATATGGGTTGTTTTGTGTAACCCAGCGGCTGGGTTGGTCTATACAAAGACCAATTCTACCCAGCATTTGGGTTTACCAGATAACCCAATCGGCTGGGTTATTTACCCAACCCATTTTGCTGGGTTAAAATAACCCAGCGTGTGTTCTGTCCTATATTTACCCAGCAGCGGGGTTAAAAATAAACCAATTTGGGTTATTATCAGAGAGCCAAATGAAGATTCTGATATGTGTTTTAACCAACTGAAGAAAATTGATGAATTGTATGTTATGCAATATTAAGCAATAGAATGTGATGATAAACTTTAAGGCAGAATAGTCTATTTGAAAAAGGTCCAGGTTATATGGGGACAAATAAATGGGTTATGAAACACACGATAAACTTTTTTTTCCCATAGAAAAGCAATATTAGATTACAATCAGCATCTCTCTCAGAATTGGCGCTCAGTCTTTAATTGCCCACAAAGTAAAAAATAATAAAGGATGTACATTTTGGGGGGTATCTTTTGTTGCCCCTTTAGGGGTTATCTGGGGAAAGCAAACAATCTGTGTTTTTTTATCTGTTGCATAAGTGATAAATATTTCCAGAAGGTCTGACTTTTTCCCCATAGAGGTACATGACATTCTTATTACACCCCATATCGTTTGAGAAAGCTGAAATGTGTATGGCTCTTCATGAGGATAACTTTACCTTACTAAAAGCTTTTTAATGTGAGGTCCATGTCAATTTTCTGACTGTATTAGAGGAATGGAAAGAAATGAGCTATAATAGCACATCTAGTAACTATTGTGGGACATTTCGAACCACGCTCAGGAGACACTGGTCATCTCTCATGACCAACAGAAACGTCTGTGTTGGAGTGGAAAACAATATTTCAGTCTTTGATTAGCTCACAGCAAAAACCACACCCCTTTTCGTGTTGCAGCAAAACAGTGCTCCGACTTTTTTTATTTTCCCAGAATGCATTTCACTCGCAGTACAGTGACGACGAAGACGACAACAACAAAAACACAGCTGCAGAAAAGGGTGTTAGCTAATACATTAGCTAGGGTGTTACTTGAAATATAAATACGCATTTCTCGTACTTCACAATTCAGTGAAAACGAGACAATTGCTAGATACAATCAAAACTGCGTGTAAGACTCTTGTGTAAACAGAACAAGATGATCCAATAGTACAAGTTAAAATAAAACGGGTTACACTTCACGTCCGTCGCATTCACACAGCTAACGATATAGCCAAGCTAGCTACCTAACCACAATTACACTTGTAGTTAGCCAAAGAACTTGCTAAGTTGGTGCGTTAGCGAGTTCTACCCGATGTATGCCAAGCTAAATCAGTTTAGCTAGCTAACTGCTAGCCAGCGAAATCACCAAGACGAAATATTATTTTAAATAACGTAACGTCAGGGGAAAGATGATTATAACAAAGAAAGGTAAGGCGACCTAACTGTATTTTAACAAATGTCAGAATCCCCAGGTTTTCTATGAGGCCAATCAAGACATTGTGACGGTACAGAATTGACAGTCCGTGTGTATCTATTCTGGCTGTGAAAACGAGCAAGCCAACATAACATCATCAGCTATTATTAACGTTAGCTAACGCTATGCTAAAGCTGATGCTATGCAAGCTAACGTCAGTGAGTCACTGTTTTGTGTGTAGTATGGGACGAGAAGGCTCTCAATCTAAAGCAGTCAGAGTAAACAAAATGGTTTGAGGGGTGGGGAGAAAATGCTAATACTTTTATTTGAGGGAGTGATAATTTAGTTCGAAGTGTGGTTCACTGTTTTATTTGACCTTTTTGGTGTTAGCATTTACAAATTGGCATCAGTGGCCGCCCCAGCACTTGTAATCTAACTGGCTCACGGTAGCTAGCTCAGGCCCCATTTTTCAGTGTCAGTTTAGTTAACACTTAACGTTACTTAGCTTACTAGCTAATCTAGTTGACCAGGTAGGCAAGACTAGAATGAACGTTGGATAAATTAGTGTCATTTCGTGCGCTGTCATTGTACAATGTTGCGCACTGATGCTAATTTAGCTAACGTTATGGCTTTACTGTCTTGCAATAATCCAACACAGTTGTGTTTGGCAAATAAAAATGTAGCCAGAAGTGTAACGAGCGTTAGCATAGAACCATTCTGGTAATCTGTGTGTTGGTCCTTCAGTGTGTTTTAAAGCGAAAACAATAGAAAAAGTTCAGTCACATATACCCTGTCGCGAAACTTACTTGTTTCAAGTAGCCTACATGACTCAGCTTTCAGCGACTAGCCTCTTTCATGACAATAAATAGATGCCATGCATGTGCAAGGATACTAGGCACAGTAAAGCGGCGGCAGGGTTTTGTTGCCCTTGGCGTGCCGGGTGTCAACTTTTGTAATCCATTTCTACTGTAACGTTAGCTTAGCTGAAATGTAGACCCCCAGTTAGAGGCAATCCTAGTCGCCACTGTAGACCAATGAGACACCCCAACGATACTCAACATATGATTATTACCTTATTAACGGCAATGTCATTATTTTGCCGTGTGGAAGATGTTAGACATTACCCGGCCTTAATTTCCAGACATACCCAATCTCATTAGCCTGTGTACTGGAAACACACAGAACTGACTTCTATGTTTCTTGTTTATGCTCTGTTGCTTTGGTTTAGGTTCACTTTACTCTGCTAAAGCAGTTTATTTTGCCTGCAAGTTTGCATGTTTAGGCTTCTTTTTAACGGGATGCTTCTCATGTTCAATATAATTCAAAATATTTTTACATTTTCAGGAATTTCAGAATGAAATCAGTAAAATGCTTCTAATGTCCTGTCTTTTCAGGGTGGTCTCGAGTGACTAAATGATCAAGACAGGGAGGTGGGAACATATCTGGAGGATTCAACATGAAGTTGTATGTGTTCCAGGTCAACAATGGCAGCACACTGACATTTGACACTGAGCTAGCTGTCCAAACGTAAGATTCCCGCCTCATGTTTGACCATTTTAAACCATGCTAATTACTATTATTAGTATTTTCTCCCAAAAATCCAAGATTCTTACTAAAGATGTTCTTATATTTACTTAGTGTGCTGGACCTTAAGCATGCCATCCAAGTCAAGTACAAGATTTCAACTCAACATCAAGTTCTTGTTGTTAATGGAGGGGAGTGCATGGTTGCAGAGAGGCGGGTCTGCAGCTACAGTGCTGGCACTGTAAGTCTTTTTAAGAATTCTCCTCTGGAGGAAAAAACCTACCAGATGACATTGCATTGCCAGTTGTATCGCTTGTGCCTAACATTATGGTATGGTGGTTGTTTTATCGTTTAGGACACCAACCCCATATTCCTGTTCAACAAAGAGATGATTCTGTGTGACCGAGCTCCAACTATCCCTAAAACGACTTTCTCGATTGAGAATGAGATGGAGCTCAAGGTTGAAGAGTCCCTTATGATGCCAGCAGTCTTTCACACAGTTGCCTCGCGAACACAACTTGCTGTGGTAAATATTTAGTTTGTTACATGGACTTCATCCCAGTTGATGTTTACAAAATTTGGTCTCTCACACATTGTCTTCTCCCCACCTCTAGGAAATGTTTGAAGTTGCCAAGAAACTTTGCTCTTTCTGTGAGCGTCTGGTTCACGATGAACACCTACAACACCAGGGCTGGGCTGCCATCATGGCAAACCTGGATGACTGCACTTTGTCTTATCAGAAGCTACTCTGGAAATTTGATACGGCATACTCAAATTATCAACTGGACTTTGAGGAAATCAAATTTAAACTCACAAAGTAAGCCACTGTCTCCTCCTGAAGTATTTAGTAGGGCAATTCTGATATTGTCACTTGCATTACCGCCTTCTTGAAGCTGCCTTACAGTCAGATGACCATCACATGAAAAAAAGTCTTCTCCGAAGATTATTTTTCCCAAAATTTAAAGGACCTCACACTCTGCCCACCGCTCACCATCACATTCCAATTAATCACAAGTTAAAAAATACTTGAACTAACACTTGATCCTTTTATATAAGATTTATGCGTTTAATTCGAATAAACCACAGTACGTCAGGTAGCCTTTATATAACACAAAGTACATTTCTGATGAAGGCTAATGCTTCCTAGTTTGTTTTGCAAGCTATCTAATTCCAGCTTTTGTGCTATTGTTTAATATAGTTGGTAGTCAAATGTGGTGTTAGTCTTTTTAGTTTTTTTGTTTCCAACATAGTTAATCTGGATTCCGATATGATTTTTCCCTTACTTTGGTTCGTTTGGTGATCACTAAGCAACCAAATGTGGTTCGCTTTACTAGGTTGGTGTCAAAGTAGAGGAAAAGAAGCAACAACACAAACTCCGCGCAAAGCTAATCTTCCAGTTTTTAACTTCATCATTCAATTTTGCTCTACTTTGTCAAATCCACCCTTTCAGTCAGTCAAACTACTGCTCTCTTGGTGTTTACACTCTGTAAAGTAATGTAAATAAAATGATCACACATGGCTAATATCAAAATCATTTATAGGTTAAACTTGCAAAAAGAAATTTGTCAAGGCAGAGATTTACTTGACTGTTCACAGCAAATTAGTTTCCCATGAGTGTGCAGATTTTCTTTTCAAATGTTTTTGTCGATTGTTTTATCTTTTGGATAACATAACATAATAACGTACTGTTTGTCCAAGCTTGCTTAATGTTTTGTCACACTTTGTTTTAAGGCTGGGGACAGCAGTGTCTGTCATGGCCAAGATCCCTTTGCTGGAGTGTTTGACCAGAAACAGCTACAGAGAGAGCCTGGAGAAGTCTAGTTCAACCCCAGAAAAAGACTTCGATGAAACGGAAGAGGAGAAATCCACGGACTCTGTCCTCTACCCGACCGAAGTGTTAAGGAGCTCCAAGTCCCCCAGCTCCCTCTCTGCCCTGGTGACGTCCCCATCCGAACCTGCCGAAGGCCAGGAAATGAATGAGATGACGGACAGCAGTGGACTTAGGGCAGCCCTTCAGGACGATGACGCTCCAGAGCCGACCAATCCACCCTCCTTCAACGTCACACTGCTGGACTGGATAAATGTGCAGGACAGGCCTAATGATGTGGAGTCGGTTGTGAGGAAGTGCTTTGACTCTATTAATAGGGTGAGTCACTTTTTGTTTGCAAGTACTCCCTTCTCTCAATGTTTACCGCGCACACAAGTGAAAATTGATTTGTTTGGTCTTTTTCAGCTTGACCCGCGCATCATCCAACCTTTTCTGGCAGAATGTCGAGACACGATTGCCAAATTGGATAATCAAAACATGAAAGCAATCAAGGGGCTTGAGGACCGCTTGTACGCCCTCGACCAAATGATTGCAAGCTGCAAAAAGTTAGTGAATGAACAGAAGGAACTTGCTCAGGTAAAGATTAAGCAAGAACGATCACTTTCAAGTGCGAAATGACAAAGGTTATATATTGTTTGCTGGTTAATAAAACGAATGCCAAATGTAACCTTTGTGTCATTTGTTTAACAGGGATTTTTGGCAAACCAGAAGCGGGCTGAAAACCTGAAGGATACGTCTGTTCTTCCTGATTTGTGTCTCAGCCACGCCAACCAGCTTATGATCATGTTGACCAACCACAGGAAGCTGCTGGACATCAAACAGAAGTGCACTACTGCCAAACAGGAGCTAGCAAACAACCTCCAAGTCCGTCTCAAGTAAGATTGCACCTGCTTTTATCCTACGATTGTTCTATGCTCGACCATGCTCAATAAGCAAGGAAGACATTTATTTTATTTACTTATATATTTTTCTCTCTTATCTCTATCGCTTTTGCGCTGTATTATTATTTCAGCCCTTGTACATGACTGACCTAAAGTCTGACCTTGAGTTTTTTTTTTTTTTATTCATCATATGTTTTGAAATGTATTTATCATTATTTTGTAGTCAGTCGCCATGAGCTTGGTGGCTTTGACTACCAACATTGTAATTGTTTATGTTACTGGAAGGCTATCTCTTATAAGCTATGTTATCTGCCCTCCCGCTTCAACTAATTTTGTGCTCTTGTACCTACTCTGTTTACACTAAAATTGAAGTTGAATAAATAAATAAAAAATATATCAGGCCCACTCCAATAAAAAATCTTTTGAGCGGTGGTGCTTATTACATCCAAAGATGGGATATGAACTTTTTTTGTTGTTGAGAAATCTGCTTGTAAACACGTATTACCTGTTGTTGTGACTGTCAGATGGTGCTGCTACGTGATGCTCCATGCAGACCAGGATGGGGAGAAGCTGCAGGCCTTGCTCAGACTGCTGACTGAGCTGATGGAGAGAGTGAGGGTGGTGGAGGCCCTAAGCACCGTGCCCCAGATGTACTGCCTGGCTGTCGTGGAGGTTGTCAGAAGAAAGATCTTCATAGGCCATTATCGAGAGGTAAGAGTAGAATACTATAGACTTTGAATGAATGTGAAGTTAATTTCCTTTGGTCCGGAGTAGAGATTCTCTTGAATTTCAGGGAGTCAAACTGTGTTAGTCAATCTCACTTGCTCTAGTCTTTGAACGTTCACTCATCAGTTTGCATTTAGAGAGAGAAGATTTGAGTGACAGCTAGTTGCATAGTTTTTACTCCAGATATGAACTTCACCTTCAAATGAATTGATCTTTGAAGTACTGTGCAGTTGAAGAAATCTACATTCTCTTTTACTCTTTTCAGTGGGCCTGTGCTTTGGTGAAGGATGGGAAAAAACTCTATGAGGCTGAAAAGTATAAAAGGGAAACATTTGGCAAGCTTTTTAGTAAGTTCCTTAACAGAGCTTGTCAGTTGTCTTATTTAAAGTCCCTATGTATCATAACTAAATGAACTTTTGAAATCATGAGATAACAATCCAAACGTAGAACTAAGCTGCCATAACAATTTCCTTTTTAACTTTTTTCAAGGAAAATCGTTTCTCAGAAACCGCCTGTTTAAAGGTCTTGATTCATGGCCTCCCACGTCATTTTGCGTAAGTTTCGGTGTTGATTAAGTTGCTTATTTCTGCTGACTAACTTGCAGAGTTTAATCTCAAACTTTTGTTGTTTTCCTGCTTTTTCTTTCGTGTCGTTTAGACACGAAAGCCCAGAAGGTTTGACTTTGAGCTTCCAGAAATCTCGCTCGTGGACCTGCAGTACCTGAAGACCTGTTGTCCCACAGAGGTCCAACCATACCTAATGTACGTCTTTGCATAGTCTGTTGCATGGCGTCATACAAGCGTACGTGGCGGGTTCAAAGGCCGTGCGATAACTTTGCAAAGTTCAGAAACTACAGTTCCACCACGTAACAAAACATGTCAGATCCTAAAGAAATTATTGTGTGCTGCTAATTTTGGGTTTAGAACCCCTTGCTGTCTTTCCTGACAGCGTGTCTAATGTGATTTCTCCAAAGGGTTCCCACGCTGTGTGACTTTGAGCCTTTGAACCACCACGTGGAAATGCTTCACCACCTGGTACAAGCCGCGCAGAGTGTGGACGAGATGTCTCAAACCATTACAGACTTACTGAGCGAACAGAGGGTACTGTAAACTTGCAAGCTCGTTTTCATAAAAGTCAGTGTTTAAAATGACGCATGACTACCAACTGAAAACAGACGTTTCGAAATCCGTACGTAGATGCTTCATTTAACTTTTTGCCTTTCTGTCCTTCCAGGCATCCTGCAGCCAGAGTGCTCAGAGGTCCAGCATGTTGACCCCGCGATCCGAAAGCACTCACGGGACGACTGCCTCCACCTCCTCTAAAGCCCCCTCCTCTCTCAATCTTCAGGGACCCCCCTGCCAGCCCCAGCCCGTCGCCGTGCCCGCTCCCTTGGAGGACCTGTCACCGGACAGCATCGACGCCCAAACCTTTGACTTTGAAACCATCGGCCACCCCAACATGGACCCAGTCCTTCAGCAGGGCTCCCTGGACCTGGACTCTCTGGCAGAGAGCCCCGAGTCCGACTTCATGTCCGCGGTCAACGAGTTTGTGATCGAGGAGAACCTGACCTCCCCCAACCCCATCAGCGACCCCACTAGTCCCGAGATGATGGTCGAGTCCCTGTATTCGTCGGTCATCAACGCCATCGACAGCAAGCGCATGTTGGACACCACCACGCTGGAGCGGGAGAACTCCAAAATAGCCACGCTGAAGCTAAGCGTGGAGAAGTACTGCTCCGCTGCCGAAGATTCCCAACTGACCTTGAGGAGCGTCAAGGACGACCTCTACCACTTCAGGGGCATGGTGCTGAAGGAGCACCGCGACTTCGGCTTCTCTCTGAAAACCGTCACCATGGAGATGCGCAACATGGTGGACAACATCCGTCGAAAGGTGGAGGAGGAGATGAGGGAGCAGCACCAGGATGAGCTCCACTCCCTTCGGCAAGGCCTCGGCGAGCAAATCAAGGCCGTGACCGAGGAGAACCAGGTCAACCAGGGCATGGTCAGAGACGTTCAGCGGACCGTTCTGGAGCTGGAAGGGCTGCTGGAGCGCAAGCAGAAGGCGCTGACTCGGCTGGAGGGCGAGAAGGACCGCTGGTCCCAGGTGGAGTCCAGCCACGCGGCCCAGACAAAAGACCTGGAAGACGAGATCGGCAAGCAAGCCGGGGAGATCGGGAACCTGGCCTCTACCAGAGCCTCGCTGGCCAGCCAGCTCGAGGCCCTGCAGGTTGAGGTGGAGCGCGTCCAGGAGAAGGTCAGGCAGGAGCTGGAGGCGGCCGAGCAGTCCCACCTGGAGGAGCTGGAGGACAGGCTGAAGCAGCAGCACCACAGCCAGCTGGAGACCCTGTCCCGGGAGCACCAGGAGGCCCTGGAGCGCCAGGCCTCGGCGGCCAGCGCCGAGCTGACGGAGGCGGCCGAGCGCCACGCCGCGGCCCTGAGGGAGAGGGACGACCACGCCCAGGACCTGGGGGCCCGGGCGGCCGAACTGGCGGACCTGCGCTGCAAGCTGGAGGTGGAGCTGGCCCTCAAGGAGTCCGAGATGGAGGAGGCCAGGCTGCTCTTCGAGGAGGCCACGGTGCAGCAGGCGGAGGCCATGGAGGCCGAGACGCAGGCCCTCCGCGGAGACCTGGCGGAGCTCCACGGGCGGCTGCAGGAGAAGGACGGCGAGCACGAGCGGGGCCAGGCCGAGCTGAGGACCCTGCTGCGGAGCGAGAAGGACCAGTGCATCTCCGAGCTGGTGGCGGGCCGCGAGGAGGAGAGCGCCTCGCTCCGCCGCGAGCTGGCCGCCTGGCAGCAGCGAGACCGCCGCGCCCAGGAGGCCCGCGCCGAGGCCGAGCAGGAGCTCCAGCGCCACCTGGATGGGCAGGCGGCGGCGCTGCGCGCCGAGCACGAGGCGGAGCGGCGGCGTTTCCGCGAGCAGGAGGAGCACCTCAGGACGGTGGTCTGCGATTTGCAGACGGAGAGTGGCCTGCTCGCCAAGAGATCGGAGCAGGACGCCCAGGCAGCCCGGACACGGTCTGAGAACGCCCAGGCCTTGACGGCCGGGCAAGCCGATGCCTTTAAAGAGTTGGAGCAGCGAAAGGAGGAGACGGAGAAGAGGCTGCTGGACAAAATAACACAACTTGAAAATGAGCTTCAACAAAGACTATCCTCAGCAGGGTAAGCGCGGAGACACTTGCGTACAATTCTTCTGTTGAGCCAATATCTTTGCTTCTTTTTAAAAATGTTAAGTCTGTTATGACTGCTATTGTGGAAATTGTATACTTTATATTTATATAAAATCATCAGTAGCTTATATCATGGCTCTCATTTCCCCCCAATAATGGGAGCTTAATTTCAATGTCAAAATTTGATGTGTGCTCAAAGATATCTTTTTTTTTCTTCTGCACGCCTGAATTAAACAGCAACAGAGCTGCTGTTTGCCGACGCCTTTGTTCTGTCAGCTCCTATTTATGTACCAAGGCTAGGTATTGATGTGCTTTCCCAATGTGTGGGGACGGTGTCTTCCAGCGAGATGGGATTCCCGCTGCAGGCTGAGGGCCGTCCAGAGGCCGGGCCCCCCCTCTCTCTGGACTCGGCCCTGCAGGAAAGGCTCCAGCAGGAGAGGGCCTCGCTGCAGACGCAAATGGACCTTCTGGAGAGGAGAAAGAACGAAGAGATGCAGAACCTCAAGACGTCGCTGATAGCGGAGCAGCAGGTTTGTGCCTCGTGCAGAGAACAAAGCATTAGACCCCATGATGCTGTTACCACCGGCACTAGCAAGTGTTATCAAGAAACCGGACCTCCCCATTATTCCTAGTCGCAGACCCCTTGAAAAGGTAAAAGAATGCCGTATGCTATCGTGCACACTTGGCTGTACGGGCCTTGCATATTTCCAAACTATGGTTCACGTACTGACGTTTGCAATGGTCTTGTTTCAACCCTTTGGTGGCCATGCCAGTCAGATTTGCTACAAATATATGAACATCTACACATTTGCTATACAAGGTTTGTTTTAATAAATTGGATTGTTGCTATCCACGTAGTCCAGTTACATTGTTTTCAACAGGACAAAAGTATTTTTGGTCACTCTTTTAACCGGGGTATGAACAGTGTTGGTCTTTACCAGGGTTTCCGTTTGCGGTAATTCATGTTTTTTGCCAGGCAAAATTCATAAAAAAATATGTTAATAGTAATAATAGTAATATAGAATTGGATGGATAAAAAACTTGCCAGTCAAAATATACGGTGATAATGCTCATACAGACATAGCTATAACGAAGGCTAACCGTAAAAAAATATATTATTTCTGGACACCGAACCGGCAAGAATCAACACTAGTTGAAACCCTGGTCTTTACTACTGGCATAGTCATCTGCTAAAGAAAAGCAGATCTGTGGGGCAGTATGTGTGTGTCATAATTAGGGATGGCTAACAACATCCGGTATTAAACGGTCCCGGGGCTAAATTGTTAAAACCTGGGTTGTTGATAAGCGCCGACATCAGTTCTACTCTCATTACTGGAGAAATTAAGAAAATAGATTTCCTATTTATTATTGCTCCATAAATGTTTATTGCACATTTTATCTCACCAACTCCATTTCTAATTAGCAATAAGTATCAAACATTCGTCTGGTGCATTTTTGCTATTCCCAATCCCCGAAGAGAGATCTCTCTCGGAGCCTGCGTGCAACGGGCGAGTGCAGCTCTCTGTCTCTCTCTCACTGCAGTACACACACACGCACACACGCACACACACACGCACACACGCACACACACACACACACACACACACACACACACACACACACACACACACACACACACACAGAGAGACCCTGCTTTTGGTGACAATGGCAGAGAGAATTAAAAGTTCAAAAGTGTGGTTCCACTTCACTAGAGTCGATGCTGACAATGCTCGTTGCCACAAGTGCAACAAGTCTTTGGCATGTAAGGGCAGAAACACGGGCAATCCGTCAAAACTTCTGGCCAAAGTGCATCACATACAGGCAGGGAAATGCACAGTTTTCAACTGCCTAGCTCATAGTTAATCTCTTGTCGTTGCCCCCTATATATTATACATATTATATTATATATGTTATGTATGCTAGCACCCTAGAGCCCGCACACAGAGTTAACTCAATTATACAAGCATGGGTATGAGATCAAAAGTAACCAAGCTGGTGGTTTAGCTATGGGTGCGTTGATAAATTCAATCTGAAATGGTCAGAGAATCTGAACTGTCATACGTGAATGTTAATTTATACACTGTGCATATGAGAAAATATTATTCTGTTCTTAATTTTAGTTTTTTCTTAAAAAAAAAAAAGAACCAAACAGAACCGGCTAAAGCACAGGATCTATTGGTAGTATCGGTAAGAGTAGTAGTACCATTTTGAATCCTAACGAAACACATCCCTAAGCATATTTATAGTTGCTGGAATGTCTCCATGACCTTGCTGAGGCCAAAGATTACTCACAGGCAATTTGACACTACTGAATGTGAACTTGCTTTAGGTAGCAATATTGTTGCCAAACCCTGGCGTCTGCCCGTGTGAATGCGATCATGTTTTTCTCAGCCAAAGCCTAGTCTGGTTTCTTTTGAAAGGACATCCGCTGTTGCTGGTCAAGTTCCGAGAGCACCATGTTATATTGCTTTTTAGTAATGCCCCTTGAAACCTACAATTTTGCAATGTGTTGCGTCATTACCCAGAAGGCACTCTGTTGTTGACTCAACAGGGGTGTCCTATTTTTTTCATTCCCCCTTTGAATGGAAACATTTGTTCTGGCTACTTTCTTCTCGTCTGTTGCTAAAAGCCCTTTCATCCCACCTAGACGAACTTCAACACTGTTCTGACCCGCGAGAAGCTGAAGAAGGAGCAGATCATCAATGAGCTTTCCGAAAAACTGAAGAAGGTCACCCAGCAGCAGGAGAAAGACAAAGGTACTGCACATAACCAGGGCTTATGAGTAAATGTAGCAAAGTCTTCTGAGACTTTCCGTGACAGGGTAGTATAATCTGAAGCAACATTGTTTATGATGACATATTTCTTGCCATTGCGTTGTTATGTTTCTTTGTATTTGTCCCTCTACTGTAAACTGGTGCCAATCTTTCTATGCCTATGTGTGTTCCCCAGCTCTGATTGAGAGTCTGTCAGAGGACCGGGCGAGCGTTATGCAAGAGAAGAAACATCTGGAGGAGGATCTGAATCGTTTGCGCAGCACGGCTCTAGTCTCCTCGGCCTTCTTTGGCCCTAACCCCATCGCCCCGGAGCCAGCAGGAGCTGCTGCGGGGGCAGGGGCTGGGGTTGGTGCTTGTTCCTCCGATCCCTTCTCTGACCTGGACAGACTGGCCTCGGTGGCTCCCATCCGGGACGACGACAGGGTGGACTCAGCAGTGGAGGCCAGCATGGTCACCGTGCAGTAAGCATTTCCCCCTTCAGAATGAACTGCCTAATAAACGGGGACTGTGAAATAAGGACGTTGCCAAATTCATTTTGTAAAAGTAGTTTGGGAGTCAATAGTTGACCAACATTAGTGCGTGCAGTTTGTGAACTCCTTCATATATCTCTCTTTTTTTTATTTGTAAAAACAAAAGTAAATCCTTATTGAATGAAGGATTACTTCTTCTCGCTAGTGTTTTTAATTCAAAACACTCTTTTATGCTGCAATCACAGCTCTCATGTTCGTTGTTTTCACTTTGTTTTCAAACCAAAACTAAAAGTTTGAGGACAGCGCCGCTACTTTCTAAAGACGGTTTAATATTGTGAATTATGCTATCATTCTGCTTGATGAGTGGGGTATAATTGGATCAACAAAAGTCAAATGGATATTTTCCAACCAAGCTGATAAGCGCTATCTTTTGAATGAAATAAAACCACTTATTTTACATGTTCAGACATTTACTTCTCGTTTAGCACATTTATATTGATTTAAAAACGCAAAACAATGAAGAGCCATTTAAGAATGGACAAAGTGAGGACAGTTCAAGGCTGGCAAAGATTTTACATCGTAAGCAGGAATCTCACAGGCATTCACTAATTCAATGTTTTTATCATGTAATACACCTTGTTTATTGGTCAGGCAACAGTTGTCATATATTTATTAATATATATATATATATATATATATTTATTTTCTTTCTTTCAGTGATAACATCCTAATGATGTCTGAGGAAAAACAGCGGATTCTGTTACTTGAGAGGGTAAGTGGGCCTAAACTGATATCGATCTACATGATCTTAAATGTATCCAGTAAGTAAAAGGGAAAATTACAAAAAAAATGGCTACTAAGCTCGATGTAATGCTCTCACTTGATATATGACTGTACAGTTCTCTACAAGTAGGTGTTTTATTATGTTTTGATCAAACTTTTTTGTCTCCACATTGATTTGTTCAGAAAAGCCCACATCTAATACCAGATAAAAGGTGCCCTGAGTATACAAATAACGCATAATTGCGATAGATATATATATTATTTATTCATTAAAGAAGGTTCACCCACTGCCCGTGTGATAAAGTTCTTGCCCTTGGACCCCCCGAGCAGCATAACTGCAACCAAATTCTTCATGTAGTTACCGATCAGTCTCAAAGCCTTCAGTCAGAACTCCTTTCTGTGTTTCCAAGCATAACCTGCTCGAGTCAGGCCCTGTCACAATGTCTAAATACAGTTTAAGGTCGGTCAAATATTGACAAACTACATTTTTTTTGTTTTTCAACCATTCGACTCACTTCCGGGCCTCCTATCATTGATCAGCTGCTTGGTCCAGCTGTGCTTTAACTTCAAATAATGGCCGGATTGACCAAGATACCTCTGCAGAATTGTTATGTAAATAGCGTAATTCATTATTATTTTGGTGATTAAAAGTACTCCGGGTCCTGATGCAACAAAGTCCATTCAAGCCCTGACCTTACCACCACCACGCATGTCAACTGGTATGGAGGTATTACTGTGGCTGGGATGCGGTGCTTGTTTTTTTTCTAGACATATCTAGACGTGACAGCCACAAAGTTCCACTTTCAACTGGCCTGTCCATGGAAAACAGTCCCAAAGTACTTGATTGTTTTCTAGGAGCGTTTTGGCAAACATGAGACTAGCGTTTATGTTGATTTGTAGTGACTGATTTCAGCCTCACTACTTATGAACACATTTTTGTTCAATTGTATTGTGTTTGTGTACATTGTGTTCATGTATTATGGCAGACCTGATGGTAGAGTTGTGAACAGTCCTCTTAGCCGTGGCTAAAAAAGATTTAAACGTTTTCAGGTTTTTGGTGAAGTCTCTAGCAAGAATGATTAACTAGTAAATTTGAGATTCAATCTTGAAAACTTATTTGCTGAAAATAGGGTGGCCATTTCCCTAACACCAAAAAGGAGGACACTTTGCACTTAACATTCAAAACTTGAATGTATGATTACAAAAAGAGAAATTGAAAACAGAATATTAGCGTACTCATCACATAGTCGAATGTCTATTTGCGATTATTTCGCCCTTTCCTGGCTGCAGTTTAAGCTACAGCTAGACTGGGCTTCCTGTGTCTGCAGTGACGTGACATCAAGAAGCCACATGGCTAATTTGGTTATGACTAATGAAATACCAGCTATTTATTTGACATCGCTTTCAGCCAGTAATTTGTTCAACCACACAAGTCTTAAGGGAATACATAGAGCTTATTTATGTCATAAAGGAAATACACGTAGCCAATGTATGAAACGAGGATGATCTCAAAAGGAGGACAAATTGTCCTTCTCGAGGCTGCGTTGGTAGACGGACACAGTGTTTCCAAACTGGACGCTCTGACCTCGTGCTGGACTGATGACCATCCTAGCTGAAAACCTCCTGATGGTAAAAGCCATCAGTCGATTCAGTCCAGTTGTTCATGACACCGCAAGAGACTGATCGGTTAAACCATAAAGCAAATGATTGCAATTCTTGAAATCCATCATTGGGTCGAATTTAATTTGAGCTCAAGGGTATCTTATAATGTGTGTGTATAGTGTATCTTATAATTTTCTCTAACGATGAAATAAAATATGTATTCATGTTATTTGTTCACTTTTGATGCAGTTTGAAAGCCTGGGTAAATATCTGAACAAAGAAATGTGCACAAATGCAGAAAATAGGATGTTCCACATGTTCACAGCAATGTATATTCAATACCTTAAGTTTTTTGGGAGTCAGGCATTTATGTATGTTTATTTTTTTTAGACTTTACATATGAAAGAAGAAGAAAACAAACGTCTCAGTCAAAGATTGGTAAGTGATCTTGTTTTCATTTTTAATCTGATACATGTTGCGTGACCAGTAGATGGCAGTAGCACCAAATAATACAGAGCTGATTTATTAGGCCGAAGGCAGCAACCTAATATTTCCAATGCACATATCAGTCAGTGTAATTTTATGAAGCATATTACTAGAATACAGAGTAAATTACAGATTGGCACTCATCAAAGATGAGGTTATGTACTACAGATGCTTATTTATTGGTCTAGTTCGCTTGCGTTATGTTTACCATGAAGGTATCAAAGTTCACCATGTATGTTCTCTACCTTTTTTCTTTCGTAGATGTCTCAAAGTATGTCCTCTGTGTCATCCCGGCATTCTGAGAAAATCGCAATCCGAGAGTAAGCATATGTCAAATTTGATCGAACGTCACTTATCACTTAAGATGTCTTTATGAGAGTCCTTCGGACTCAACATAATTTTCCGTAATGCATTACATGTGCTAGGAGTTTCTATCGGTTCTATGTGTTGTCAGCAACATATACAACAGGATCACACTAATGCACTGTATTATGTAGTCAATACAAGTAGATATATATATATATATATATATATATATATATATAAAAATCAAGAATCAATTGGTCTTCTATTTTCTTTGTATTATAATTTTTTTTACAACGAACCTGGAAAGTCTTTTAATTTGGAGTTCAATCATTTTCTTTACATCAAATATAAATAAAAAAGTACCTTGTGCTTTAAAAAAGTGTGACCTAGCTTGGTAGGACTTGGCCTGCTATGTCTAATCCATCCTCGTGCTCCATACGTGCATGTCTTCCTATTTTTTGGGTGTTCGGACAGCGATTAACAGGAATCGATATGGTATAAAAATGACATGTTGGGTCATAATACCAGTGTCAATTTGGCCTGGAATCACCAATGTCAATCATCGATATATATTATATCAACTACTTACACTATATACACTATAAATAATCGTCATCTTAAACGTTTTCAGAAAGCCTTATATTTTACCAGTGTTTTGTCAGTGTCAGCATTTGTAGACCTGAATGTGAAAGGTTTGTGCCTTCCCTTTGTTTAATTGCTAATCCCTGCTTTTTGCAGTTTCCAGGTGGGTGATTTGGTTCTCATCATCCTAGATGAAAGGCATGACAACTATGTGCTGTTTACTGTCGGCCCTACCCTCTACTTCCTGCACTCAGAGTCTCTCACTGCACTGGACCTTAAACCAGGTAATTATCCCCTGGACCTTCTAACATTTCATAAGGCCTATTAAATGTTGTTTTAAAAAAACATCATACTTGCATGTCAAATATTTGGACACTTTGTTTGTAAGACGTTTTTTTTATCTACTTGATTGCCTGTCACTTTTCGGGTAGGCTGTACAATTTTAGCCTATATTAATTTGTATTAATTAATAATTCCAAATATTTCCTATTGTTTTCTTAAGCATCAGGAACATCAAGACGGCCGTGGGTTCTTGGGAAAGTAATGGAGAAGGAATATTGCCAGGCAAAAAAGGTAAAACTTAGCTTGAGACCAAAATGTTACGCACATAAATGATTGACTGTGATTTTTGAACAACCCACTCTTTTTAAACAATACATTATCATTATAGTGTTTAAATGGACTTTCCTTCATTCGTTTATAAAAAAAAATTGTAACGGCAAATTTTTTTTACCCTTTAACTGTTTTTAAACTAAGCTGTTTTTTTTTCTTCTTTTTTTAGGCTCAAAACCGGTTCAAAGTTCCATTGGGCACCAAGTTCTATAGAGTGAAAGCTGTTCCATGGAACAAGAAAGTATAAGATAACTAAGTACTGAGCTGAAATGTATATTTATATTGCATACAGTTTTAAACAGAATCTTTATCATAATTCATAATTCACTTATCTACTTGAACATTTAAAGAAAGAAGTACGTCATCATGCTTTTTCGGGTTTCAGTTCAAGATGGCACCGGCTCCTTTTCTTTTCTTTTCTTTTTTTTTTTTTTTACCAGAAGATTTGTTATTGTGGACCAAATGCTATTACTTTATTAGGGCCTTGCCCTAAACACTGTGGCATCAAGCCCTTATACCTGTGTGTAAATTGAACAAAAAGTATTTGGATGTTTATATATTAGTTCTCATTATCAGCATTTGTCCTTTTGTGGAAAATACTCTTATCATTATCAACATCATTCAAATGAAAATATACATTTATAATAAATGTTTATGGAGGAATGTTCATGGCATGCATATTGATATATTTTCTTTTGATTTACTTATCCAGATAAATGTTGTAGTTGGAAATGTAGTTAAAGCTGTTTGTTACTCACAACGCAGTATGGCCCTCTGTTAATACAGACATGTACATTTTGGCTGACTGTTGAAGGCAGTCATTGCAATCCTTGAAATGCACTTTCAAAAACAATGCTTTTGTTGATTCAAAAGGGAAGAAATTGTGCTGTCAAAAATATAATAAAAAATAACAGCACAAATCTTCTCTCTATCATAGAATATTGATATGTAGA
Source organism: Aplochiton taeniatus (assembly GCA_017639675.1). Classification (NCBI taxonomy): domain Eukaryota; kingdom Metazoa; phylum Chordata; class Actinopteri; order Galaxiiformes; family Galaxiidae; genus Aplochiton; species Aplochiton taeniatus. Next base: position 12,650,882 of record CM030189.1, read on the forward strand.
AAGGAGTACTTTGTGACTGTGTTTCATTATTGAATGACATTGTACATTACCCGCCGGTCAGATCACATATGTAACAAGAAATGACTGTATTGTAAAAGAATTTAGAGTTTTGAAACAATAAAGGATTGATCCCAAATATACGTTTTGTATTTCTGCATTTTTTATCAAAGTAGACCCATAAACCATAAATGAATTAGATTCAGAAATATAAATGATTGCTCAGGGTTACTGTGGCAATCTTCGTCCTCAGACCCCACCCTCGTTATTTGGTGGACAAACTCCTCATTCATTACATTGGGGACCACCTGCCAAATTTAAACAATGCTTGTTGGCTCTTCTCAAAATGGTAATCCAGTTCACACTCTTGGTACAATGTAATTCACTGTAATGTAGTTCAACTACACAGAATACGTATTTTAATGTTTTTTGATAGTTTTATTAAGGACGCTAATATAATCCGGGGGGGGGGGGGGGGTTCTAAAATTGGCACAGAGTAGCATCGTTTGAAAGAAAACATTTCATTATGATTTTTAATTTCTGTTTCGGTGGAGGCATTAGCTAATGTTGGCATGCCGTTACAGGAAACAGACTTCAAAAAGGCTTCAAATCAGGACCCAAGAACGGTGCGGCCCTGATGGAGAAGGACGCTCACCAACATCACTTTCCCAGTCACAGCGGGGAGCATAGCAGCTCTGAGCCGAGCGCTCTTCTACCATGTGGGTCTAGGGGTGTTTTAACAATGTTTAGCTCTATTTTCTCCATTTAGCATAAGCCTGTTGTCACATTTGGATGGCTTCTTCATAGATTTATGGTGTGATTCCTACAATTTCGGGACAGGCCTGAATGACAAAATATGCAACACAACATTCGATACCGAGGTGGTTGGCAAGCACCAAACATGTGCACTGGACAGGCTCTTAGTGTAAATGTTTACAACCCCCCACTGAGCTCAGTGCTGCCGGGAGTCCCTGTCGTCAGACTGGATGGGATGTATCACGGCCATGATCAGTATCTATCTAATGTCCCCACTACTGACACCTTTGACTCCTGTCACTCTATTTTCTTCGCAATGACACTCGCAGTTTTGACGGTTTTCACGTATCTCATAAAACCTATTTTAGATGTGTAAGAATGTTGTACACTTGTCTTAACAGTATTTCTAAAGTTATCAAATTAACTCAGTTCATTGAGGTAGTAACATCTATCATGCATTATAAAAAAATTATATATATATATATATATTTATATATATATTTAAATTGGAAAAAATGTATTGTTGCAATATAGGATTTTAAGATCTGGACACTAGTTATGTGGAAATCCTTTCATGTTTATGGTTTTATTTTACAAAGTTACGTTTAATGTTGTCCAGAAGGGCTCTATAATTCTCCAGAATACTAATGAAGGGATTCCATAGAATGTTAGAGACGTCTTTAACAAAAGGTCACTGAGGGCCTCAGATATCACTGACTAGAAATCTGCATTCACAGGACCAGCAATGGTGCCTTTAACAAAAAAAAAAGAAATCAAACGCAACAAGTTGACAGTGGGATGCGTCTTACTCATGCATGAAGGAATAAAATCACCATCATAAACACTCCCAACGGTAAAAGGCCAGGGATATTACTGTTGCTTTGAAATGGCATAGGAGTTGGAATTCAAAGCGTCCCATTATCACGGGTTTTCTGTGCTCATCATTATCTGCTGGAGATGCTCAATGAAGGTTTAGACTAGAGAGTTCTGGTGAGATATCAAAACCATGATGTGAAAGAGAGGACTCACAAAGAACGTCACATAGTCTGAGATCATGCCCTTTGTTGGTGATATCTTCTGTATTTCAAGATAATACATAAGTTGAATTCGATTTTCTCATACGTTTGACACTGTTCTCGATGGGACTGCAAATAAACAAATATTATTCATCGGTGTAAATATATGCATGAACTCCCAAACGATGGATAAATGACAATGAATGGGAATGCATTGTAACATTTTTATTTCTCAAAAATCAAAATGGAACGAGTCTGTTGAAGGAAGACGAGCCAAGAGGCATTAAGGCTGAAACTGCAAACCAAGGAGTAAATCGACTTAATGCCATCTTTCCCCCCCTATTCATGGCTAAGAATCGGGTTAGGGAGAGAGATTAGGTTATATATCTGCTGTCAGTGACTGAAGAGAGAGTGGAGAACTTCACCTAAACAGAATGATGATCAAACAGACATGACTCATAATCTTCCCTCTTTATTGTCCTCTCTCTTAACTACAGGTTCAGTGGAAAACCTTAGACAGGGGCAGATTTAACGTCTGATGAAATGTCTGAGAAATATGTGGTGAGACGCCATATCTGGATTTTTTGATTTTCAACCCACATGGAGGAAAAACATAATATCACTATTAGTAACACATATCCATATAAATATGGTAATTCAAATTTGGAACACATTTACTGGGTTCACATAGGAAATCTTCATCTGATGGCATAGTTTTATGGTTAATTACTGCCATAGAGGTAATTCACCATATGAAAACGGAGGCTTTGGGGCTTCCACACAGGGAGGAGAGAGTGCGTAGGTTCACTTGTGTAGATTTGCAGGACCCAAAAGGCATATATGTGCAAACTTTGGTACACAGCATCCAAATGTGTGTTAACAAGATTGTATCTGGAGAGTGAAACTGTAAGGAAAGAGCCTAGCTATGCATGTAAAGGGGACAAATTATTTTCTATATTACATTAAGTTCCGAGTCATAAGTAATCCTCCTAAATATAGACAAAAGTATTTAATTTGCAATAGAGAATAATTATTTAAATACCCACAACTGCAAATCCTATTGATTTTAGTGCATGACACACATTTCCATTTCCTCAGTGAAAACAAAACAGGAAAGAAGCCAGTGAACATTAAATATCTGCTGTTTTATTTGGTAATCTGGCTGCTTACTCACAAGTAAATAATCAATACAAATAGTTTTAAAGTGTCTGAAAATAGAGCGCCGATTTTAAACTGTAACGAACAACCATGCATTTTCCAGCTTCGGTGTTGAGGAAATGACACCAGCTTTGATGGGTTGTATAGCTTTTGAGATGAGCCTCTTTATGCCGCTTGCAGTTCCATTATGGCTTTGTTCGAAAGCTTGTTTACCTGCTGATAACATACACTGGTGGATTCAGGAGCACCGATCCAAAATCTGCTGCCAAAGTCACTCAAGTCTCATTGTACCGCAGGAGGGGAAGAATGAAATGTTTACGCGGAGGGGAATGCAAATGCTAAATGTGAAATCAAACTATGGGACCAATAAGGAATCAGAATAACTTTGCCAGGTTTTATTTTTATCCCAGTTGCAGTGCTAGCTTTGTAGAAAAACAGTTCATTTCAGCTGCCGTGCATCTGTATGATAGGTTGTTTCTTAGCTTGGGAAAATGACAGTTTAGCATCTTAAAGCAATGGGGGGCAAAAATGCAATGTATGAAATTAAATAATTTAACGTGTTTAAACCAAACGTGATTATTTGATGGAATTGGTTCCTTGAATTAATTACATATATGATAAGATAGTTTTACTGTTTGAAGAAAATGTAGTTATTTTAGTTCAATGAGATGTACCAAAAGATAGTCAAACGTTCTGTAACCTGACCAGACCTAAAAATCTGTTCATTTCAGCACAATGTCAGAAAAGCAACGTTTTCAGGTCAAAGATAGCCACTCTTGGTTTACATAATAATGTGGGGTGGCCAGACCTCTGTGTGCAAGCCCCCCTTTGCCCCACCCATTTCCATGCAGGCAGGTCTCCAAGGGGCCAGCAGGGGCCCCCAGACGGGCCCCCGCGGGGCCAGGTGACCTTGTCTCCGAGGTTAGCAGGGAACACTAAAGAGGGATGGGTACTGAGCTGAGGAGCTACTGAGTGCGAGTGTGCAAGGCTGGTGATGGCAGCTGTCAATGGTTTGGAAGGAGAAGCAGACAGATTGTGCGTTCTGTTAGTGCAGCCAGTTCGCCACCTGGCAGGCTTTTCCTTGTTAGAACTTCTTGCTGTTTCTGTTCACGTCGGTGGGTTGATGTTTTTTTCCTCCCATCATCTGCGTTTCAGGGGAGGCTGGGTTCGTCCAATCCTTAATCGTTAATAAATGTTTATTCTGAACAGATGAGTTAGTTTTCTACGTGCTGATGAATCCATGTTTAACGCCCACCATGTGTGCCGGTGCCACGCCACTTCCAAAGCACTGAAGTAATCACTGACATAAGTGTTTGACTGAACATTACCCATGAAACCTTATTATAACTGTAATTAATCATTTACAGCAACACAAGACTCAGACCAAGGCCTATTGGATCCTGAATATTGTTCTTGTCATGATAAGTTATTGAGAGGCATTCATTAGCATGAATTAACACATGCAATAACAAAAGTAATTAATTCAAGTTATCAGTCACCTCCTCCTTTCCAGGAATCTGATTGACAAGATAAAGTAATGTGCAAACTGCTTCTCGAAGCTAACAGCCCGGACCACCCCTCCTAGTTAGTCATTCGCTCAGTATCACACCCGGAATCTGTCATTTCACAATTTTCTCCCATAATGCATATGTGCTGCTTTCACCACTTCACGACAGTTGCTGCCATCTAACAAGTTGATTCTGCGCGCAACGCAATTCACGTCCAGCTTTTAGCGCCATGTACAGCACACATCTGAGGCAGACGGGTCAAGTGTGTGGCACATTCTGTTCACTCAAATTCTCGTTTTCAGGATTCACAAGAAGCCAGATTAAGCCCCCATTGTATCATCCAATCATCTATGATGATATGTTTAGGATTTATAGGATTCTAGTCAGGCTTAGACTGTTGTGTCAGAGGAAGTATGCAATTTTTTTTGCTCCTAAGCCTTTGTAAAGCCATAATCAACGCCCATTTATGTCACTTGATTCCTCATCCTTTCCTCTTAATGCCCTACCATTAGCCACATTGCCAGTGTCCACAGATGGGATGTCAAACAATGAATTGGGTTAGGTAAGGTAGTAACTACGTAATTATCTGGTCTCTAACTAATTTGCTTATCTCAAGTTTGTGGAAACTTCTAAAACAGAAATAAGTTAATGTTCTTTATCAATTAAGAAAATGTCTTTCTGTTTCAGTAGCTAGCTAATAATAATTATGTATTACTAGTATTGCACATGCTGACAAAGTAAAACATTCATATTCAAATTCCAAACAAATTCATTTTAAGGTTTTATTTGTGTATTACCTGCATATTGTTTCTCTATAAACAAGAGCATCTCTTATAGTGTAAAAAAAAATATGTGGCTACTGTTTGATCTGTTCCTGCAATACTTTCTGCAATAATTAGAATACATGAAATAGTGATGAGAATACAAATAGAAAACGAACTTCTTTTTTCATTTGTTTGACTAGGATTTTGACTGTGGAAAGCAGTCGAATATCGTCCTGAGAACCAAGGAGCAATAACATTGTACGTTGTCGTGCATGTGCATGTGCATGGTACGTTGCACCGACAATAACACTGGTCTATCGTAAACATAGTGGCTGTCAATTCAAAGAAACGTCCAACAGTGTACGCTTTCTAAGTCTGTAGGGCTCCATTCAACAAGATGAAAAAGGATTGGAGGTAACAGCCAGCTGCTCCACTCAAAAGCACACTGTCCAAGTTGGGAGGGAAGGAAAATGTCTTCCCAGAGCAGGATAGTTTGGACAAAAGTTGCACTGTTGCCTGTGACTGTGGTGTCAGCCAGTCCTAGGGTCTGGAGCCCTCACCGGGCACAGTGCAGGGCTGACGGGAAACCGACCGCAGCTCAGGACATGGCCTCGTTTGTTCACGGTCCCCCCTCACTGAAAAGAGTTATGCTGTCTGTTTTTGAATGGACAGCGTTTTTCTTTGTGTACGGGATCAAAACAGAGGGCAAAGTTAGTCAGCAAGTTGCATAGCTTCTGCATTCTAATTCTTCGAGCCTCTTTTGTATGAAGTTTGACACAATGTTTTACACTTTGTTTGACCTGACACGGATGCTGGAGGTAGGACAATTTTCCCCCAAAATACAAGATAGAACAGAGTAGAATCTAATTCAACAGTCAGATACTTCTCATACTGTTTGAGTGCAAATACACCCACCGTACACAAGTAAAATGTTCACATAGCCTAAACTCTGACGGATAATGCACATCTGCCATTGTACAGGATACTTGAGCTGAAATATTTATGTGCTTTTATCTGATCTATTTCCTAACCAGAAGGTATTTGCCTGTGAATCCCTGGCACTTTTGATATTACCTGAAGGCAAATGGTACAGATTTATACAAGTTATTTACAACAACAGCCAAGCCATTCCTCTGAAAACTAGGCTGCAGATCAAAGGATTGTTTTGATCTCTACTTAGCATATTTGTTTAACCTAGCCAGTGATTCTGAAAAGTGCACAAGCTTTTCGGTGATATGCAGAGCACCCTTTATCCGTCTTTTGCTTCTGTTAGCTCTGAATTTAAGTACTTTCTGTATTTGGGAGACAACTGGATTTGCCAGCTTTTGAAATATAGTTGCCCATTGCTAGCAGTCTTGGCACTCTGAAATAGATAACTAGGTATGTTTCACTGCTAATCCCAGTCGGCCTTGTAATAGTATTTGTGGACTGTACAGCACTCAATTAGGGCATAATGTGCTATTTTTATTTCCTTTAAGTTGGATTAAATTTGAAAACATGTTTATTTATTTTTTTTCCACGGAGTTGCCATCCACTGTTTACTGGGTACTTTTAGAACAATTGATTCATGCCGTTTCAAGCCACTCCACTTTCCCCACACAGGACTTGTAAATGTCAAGAGAAAAACAATGTCCAGGCGCTCAAAAAAGATGCCAGGGCAATCAGGAAATTTTCTGGAATGCTTAAGAGAATGCATATGCACACAATGCCCTAATTCTATCTTACTTTGGGTTTGGGAAAGATGAGCCCAGGTTTATTGAGAGCCAGAAAAGGGGGCAGATGGCTCACAAGAGGGATAAACCTGGGAAGTCATGCTGTAAATGTGTTTTACAGAAAACAATGAAAGGAGCGGACAAAGCGATTGTGGCAAAGTCCTTTGGAAAATGGAAAAGCAGCTCTCTAAGGTCCAGGACCATGGAGAAGCCGGATGAGCCATCCGAGGAGAGCAAGGAGGAGAACCTTTCCAACTGCACCTGTGAGTCCCCACAAAAAGGCAAGGAACCAGTTCGAGAAAAACTCACTCCGTTTCTTTACTTTAAATCCACAAAAAGGCAAATGTCTCTTAGCGAAGCTTTTTTTTTTCTTGTCTTTCTTGTGGCCATTCTAATTATTACTGTGACTTGTTTTTCCATTTGACTCTCTGGCCTGCCTATCCGGTGAACAAACAAACCACATTGTTGGGCAGGAGAATTCCTTTTGAGGGAAAGTGTGTCTCCAGTGATACGGCGTTGCCAGCAAAAGACAAAGCAAAAAATAGCAAACACAAAAACAGTCACAGGTGCATGGGAAAAAGAGAGAAGCCAGTGAATGGTCACTGCGGTCCCCAGGAGGTCTTTCAGTGTAAGCCAGTGCAGTGGGTGGACTTCTGACAAGGACTTTGGTTGGCAGCCAGGTGGAGTGTGTAACTGAGAATGCTCCTGTTTATTCTTTTCACATGCTAATGTGGCTCCTATGTGACTTTAGTGTGGCAAAACTTTACTTTTAGTTGGCATTGGCTGCTTGTTTTGACATGCAGCGGGGTATTATAACACAGTTATGATAACTGATTGATAACGTGTCAGGTTATTATAATTATTTTTTTTATATATACAGGGATATTTGCGCATCCTACCCTCTGTGTTTTCAAATTAAAATATTTAAACTGCGATTATGGACGATGCAAATCCTACGGTGATGTGAGCCACCACCTGTCTGTGGAGGCAGGTCTGGGAAATGGGAAGATAAGGTCCACATGCTGAACAAATGCACCACTATGTGGACAAACCCAGAACAGAGGGCTGTTTGAAAGATAAAAGCAGGCCATTCAGACCCATGCGTTTACTATATATTCGATCTCATTCATTTGCTTGCGTGGTAGTGTATTTGCACGGCATGTCCCACTTTACGCTGAGATATTGTAAAAATGTATTTCTACGAGTTCAGTATCGTACCGTATCTTATGTTCAGCTCTTGAATGGCAAATATGGCCCCACACAGATAGGGCATTTCTGTACCTTATACCGTAAAGGCCTGTAAATAGCATCAAAGGCCATCTGCACTCCTAGGTTCTCTTCAGCGTAACGACTACAGCAGGCTGTCTCTGAGGACAGTGTTCATTTTTCTGCCCCAACCCTGACTGACTGTGTGCTCAGTGTAATTAGTAGGGAGGAGTGTTGCCAGGCTATAATGCAGAATGCCAGGTGCACACTTCCACTGTCTCCCGTTTTCCCAACTCACTCCCAGAGCACTAACCACACCATCTACTAGCCAGCACTTGGTTTGCATTTGATGTTGGTGTTAAAAAGACCAACCAGCCATCAAGACATGAGCAGAAATAGACAGACACAGAGAAAGTGCAACACTTTGTACTGCTCCATTTTCTCCTAAGCCTGCTTAGGTTATATGACTGAGCCATGCTTTCTGTGTGAAATTTTATCCCAATACTGGCACTGTATCCTTGTGAGGGAGTCTTGTAAAATGGGTTTACTTAGCGCCTTTGCTGGCATTTTCCGAAGATAGCAAATGCAACAAACACTGCCCATGATCGGATTAGCCATACAACAAAATGATGTAACTCTTTGTCTCTGTTGTGTGGCATATAGGTTTCTCTCTCTGCCTAAGTTTACTGGTCATCCAGAAAGAAGTTCAGACCTCAATGAGACGATTTTTGATTCAACCCTTCATCAGTGTTTCTCCTACTATGTCATAGATTATGGCTGTCATGTTAGTCAATAGTGAGAAACATAACCCTGTTTTGGTTAAGATACCATTCAACATTGAGTTACTCGCCATTGACCGGATCCCACATAAGCCCTCTAAACGTGTGATCAACACCTTAAACCAAGTAGAAATCGTTACAATGCTCATACTCCAGTACTCTATTTTAAAAAGTATACGTTTTAAAAATATGGTTATAAAATAAAAATAAAATAGTTATTGCAAGATGTTTCTCTCATCTAACAAAAGGAAAAGAGAATCACATAAAAAGGATGTAATGTAATAATACATCTATAAGAAGTTGTATGGCCATCAATGTACACCTAAAGACATACAACTGGGCGTGCATCCATAAATCTCAAGGTGCATCAAGACCTTACATTAATTACCCAATTTATGAGACAAAATCAGCCAAAATATCTCCATGGATCTAACTTATTTACATTTTAATTACTACTATTACTTATTCTTATTTTTTG